>CM068373.1:470459914-471059914 GCA_034769895.1 Magicicada septendecula
CCAAGGATAATTTGGAGATAAAGCTTAGAAGAAGAAGTCAAGAAGATAGAGAAGAAATAAATAAATGTTGTGACACAAGTTATAAACGATTGCAGAAAAAAGTGTGAAATAGTCGAGAAAAGTTTAAATGACTGAAATACAATAGCGTAGTATGTATTAATTCGAGTATGTAATTTTATTGTTCTTATGATGATAATATACAAACCCAAAGAGTATACCTCAGGCTAAGTGGGTGAAGAAACCAAGAGGCGACCAAAAATATGAGAAGAGGGAGTTGGAAAAGACTTGGAAGAAGTGTACGAGAATTGGGAATAAGAAATTGGAAGAGAGCAGAGGTTGGCAGAGATGAGTGGAGCCACAAATGGAAAGGAGCCAAGAGTTAACTTTGGACGCTTAGTGCCATAGTCTTAATAGTTATGATCATGATACTGTTATTTTTAATGTTTACTCAGTCCATAAATTATTGTAAAATTTTTATTTTTGCCTTTCGCCTTACGGTATGGTACTTTAAATTACATTTTTTTTAAATACAAAACGTGAATAACTACCAAAACTCAGCTATGGTGTAAATTTCAATATTACCCTACAGACAAATAAGTTTCCAGTTACAGAATTGTCCTACCTAACGTCACTAAAAAAAGTCTGCGAATGGTGAACGCTGCACGCAAGACACTTGCGTACACGCACGTGAAAAATACTTACGCACGAATACGAAAAACAGCAAACAAACGCTCATAAAATAGTCGGTATACAGCCACTCTTTAGTACGTCTCAGTCCCTTACATAGAGAGAGAGAGAAAGAGAGAAAGAGAGAGAGAGAGAGAGAGAGAGAGAGAGAGAGAGAGAGAGAGAGAGAGAGAGAGAGAGAGAGAGAGAGAAGAGTAGGGTGTGTCGTATTGAGAAAAATCTATACATCAAGAAAGGGCAAAGAGAATGTGCTAAGAAGTGTGAGCGCCTTTCTCCCGACAATACGTCTTCATTCTTATTACTACTGTCCGTGCCTGTGCGTATGAGAGAGGGAGAGTTTTGCGTGCCGTAACTCGCGTACGCGCCTCTCTGCATTTGAATTTCCACATCAAGTTAGTATTGTCAAATGAAACATACTACAAAGCTGGATGAATCCATAAGGTTAAAAAAGATTTTTTTTAAGTATTGTATTATTATTTTCTGTTTCCGTTTTACTTTCGTTATTTTATTTTTTATCCGTCACTGCCAAAGACTTCCCATATTTTTGTAAATATTACTGTGTAGCACACACTTATATTTCCTTGAAGCAAAAGAGAAAGCAAATTTTATTCTTAAATAAATTAATAAATAATTTATATTAAAACACCTATGCCCATCATTTTATTACTATTTATATCTATTTTATTTTTAAAATTTGAATGTTTTAAATGTAAAATGTATTATTCAATACGTTAACTAAAACATTTTAAAAGATATACCAAAACCAATTTAAAGTATACTACTTACTAGTAGTATGATAAAGAGCTCTGCAGGATGTTAAGTCTGAAGCATAGTATTATAAGAGAGTTCATCAAAAAAGTTTATGCAATATTTGTTGATGTTAAAAATTATGTCTTTCTTCTTCTATATGTATTCTGCCCTCTCCAAATATATCCTCGTCAGATAAAATGAAATTATGCCAACGTTTTTTCCAGTCTTCAAAACAATTCTGGAACTCACTTTGTGGTATAGCCTTGAAGTCGCTTAGCGATTGTCTCCAACGGTCGTGAAACGTTGTCTTTTCATGATTGTTTTTAGTATTGAGAAGACGGAAAAGTCGTCGGGAGCCATATCTGTTGAATACATGGCTTATGGAATCACTAGTGTGTTGCTTTTGCCCAGCAACGCCTGATGAATTATCGTGATACGATTTCCATAAAATATCCCTCCATAAATATAGAGATTTTCCATTAATACCTTCACATAATTAATGTAAAATTCCCAAACGGTATTCTCTTTATTACCCCATGACTACTAGTAATAAAAATTAGTGAAACTTCATGATAATCTTCATCTTACTATCGCGATCTTCACAGCCCCGATTTCAGGTACCTTGCAGGTACCTTGCAAAGCATTCTTATAGCCGCCCCCTTTCATTTTTTTACTTTTCTCCCCCACCCCCCACCACACCAAGTTATTGTTGAATGTGTAAATTTTGGTTTTTTCCCCAAGTATAAACTATTAGTACCGATAGCATTTCAGTATTGCAAGTGATCTAATCACTACGTAGGCTACACACAACAAAAATTAAAACATCATTTCTTGAAAATAAAAGTAATTATGTTTTGGCAAAAATCGCATGATTGCTATTGCAATTTTATTAGAAATATTTGTTCTAAAAATTCTAAACATATTTGTAATAGTATATAATATAGGCCTAGTCAACCTTTGAAATTTTACAGAAATATTTAATGTATTTGGCGTGCACTCGAACGTAGTTTCCTTCATTCCTAGAATTTTAACAATAACACTCAACTGTCTACTGTCTTATAGTCTTAACGCGTATTGTTTTTCGTTCCTTGGCCCACCCTTGGACGAGGCGCCCTGGGCATTTGCCCAGTCAGCCCATTTAAAGCTCGGGGCCTGGATCTTCAACTCATTCACAATTGTGTTGCAGATTTGTACCATTTGTAAATCGCTAGCTCGTGCATGTCAGACTCACCAAAAGCCTTTTGCAAAATTTTCTGGTTCTCTGATTCTTTAAGCAAAACGTAATGCAACGTCTTTAGTCTTGTATTACAGAATGTCAACAACGAAAAGTTGCCAATTAATTATACCAAAACATAATTTAACTCAATCAGCTGTCAAATCTAAATTGTGCATCCAATATGACTACAAACTCAGACGTTTGTAACATACAGGTGTGTTAACATCTTAAAAATTCACATTTTGAATCAAACATTTCTATCGCGGGAAATCCAAAAATTGCACGAACGTTTTGATCAAACCGCTATATTAGGAAAATATGAACATCGAGGGAAAACAGAAATAAAATATTTGGAGAGTTTTGAAATGCGGTTGTGAAGAAGCATGGTAAAATTCAGTTGGAAGGCAGGACGACTGAAGTGGTGGTACAGAGTAGATCTTAGGAGGGCTGCTGTAAGATAATTCTGGCAATAAAAAGAAAGAAGGCAAGCTGGATAAGATGAGAAGTAATTATGTGTAAAGAATGTAAAGAACAGTCAAGGAAAGACTGAGGGAAAGAACGGTAAATTAAGGCAAATGGTAAGGATTTTGGCTGATCTGAAAGACGATTGGAGGTACAGAAAGGGCCTTGCACAGGACAAGGAGGCGCAGAACCTGTGAATGTTTCCTTACCTGTCAATACATAGTTTTACTAAAAATGAAGGAAATTCGCCATTAATAGCTTTATTGTCTTAGTAAATTTATTTCATTTTTATAAGTTTGTAATCTACTAAGACGCATAAGTCAGTACTACATCGATGCGGACAAGGCTGCGTTTATACAAGGCCGCACTATCTGTGGATGCACGAAGAATCACTAGTTTTGTGTACCGATTAGTATAAAAGCTGTCAGTATCAGAGTATACCCTTATCGGAGATAATTTGGGCTAATGCTCACATATTTTATTTTACTTTCCATTTGGTCACGCATAGTCCATTTTTTCTCTGTAAATAATATCGTGTACTCTAGTTTGGTTGTGTATCCATTTTAATGGTTTTTTCCACCTGTTACGCCTATCGTATCCATTTTCAAGGTTCTTTTGCGTTTCTGACTGCTAGCTGTTGTAGGAAGCGTACATTAACCACAAATTTCCTTTTTAATCACAGTGCCACTTTGTTAAGCTTCAAAACGTTGCTCGCATTTCCCAAAACAATCCACGCTGATTTTATTCGGCTGGTTTTTCCGTACACTACCGTACAAATAATTACATTACCGTACAACAATATGGTACTTATTATTCACACTTATTCTCTAAGGAGGAATTTGGTTCGTACGTTTTATGAATACAAAATTCCGCTCAGTGCATCATTATTTTACCTTTCGTTGTCCTCATATATTTCGCTTCACACTGAGACAGAAAGATTGCACTTAAATGAAAAAATGTACATTTACTGATTATTTTTTCAACAGTAGGTCTACACAGCTTACGTAACTAGTCACCAACGCCCGCTTACGTTTCTTTCTTCGACGATGAGTCGAATATTTATTAAAAGCTATACACTGTATTTTGGACGAATTAATAAAATCAATGGAAAAGGAATGTCAAAGATTTTCACTCGTAGACTCTCATACAGAACGCTGTCTTCTGTACGCACAGACAAAATGGTTCACCGTTATCTTGATAAAAAGATTAATCTGTTGATCTATCCGTTTGTTTGAATTCTTTGGGTTTTAAATGGTGTAAACAATCTTCTTCACTCCTGCATTCTGGGCAAGCAATAACCACATTTTTTGCTCACAATTTTTAGGGTAAAATATGTCCACAATTTTGTAAGATACCAGGTAACTTGATAAAACGTATATTTTGGAAATTCAGTCAAACCTGTGTAAAATTTTAGTGTTGTTTAACAGTCGTCAAAGGAAAAAATCGTCAATCGTCACAAACGCCTTAACAGACAAGCAATTTAAATTACAAATATTTTGCTACATAACGAGTCTGTTCAGTTTAACAAACAGAAAACCCTTTGTACTTCTTATGATATCCAATTTGCTTGCTTTTATATCTACACTGTATGCCAGTCTGAATTCCTTGCGGATACAAGTAGCCTACCTAATAACGAAACGTTCTTCACTTTGCATTTCGCGGACGATCAAGTAATTATGGCCTAGGTTGTTGTAGGAAGAACTTGATAAAGGCCTCGTTCGAGGAAAAAGTGTATATAGCAGGGAAGCAACAAAATTTGAAAAAATGTAAGGTTGAATTATATTATTGTCAGAAACACTTGCAGAGATACGAATTGGATCTGCATTGCAGAGATTGTTGGAATTGAGAGTTGTGCAGGGAGTAGAGTCACACAAACTCCCTGATGTACGATTACGAAAGACGGCACAAGTGAAACAGAAATAAAAAATCGTACAGGACAAGTGACGAGACAGTTACATTCCACTTTATAGAGCAATCGACTAAGGACCGAAACAAAAATCAAAATAAATAAGACAATAATAGAAAGTATTGTAACGTACGGGGGCTGAGGCGTGGGAGACTACAGAACATACGAGGAGAAGATTAGACGATCCATGAAAGTGGTATACTGTAGAAGGTGCTGTAGACTTACATTGCTGTATAGGATAAAAGAGTGAAGAATAAGGGAAAGAATGAATATATGTACCTGTATAAATGACATAATTGATGTTAAAAGATTAAGATGGTACGGACATTTGTGCTGTATCGGTAGTGATAGATGGCCAAAGACATTACCAGAATGCACCCCTCCTGAAAGAAGAAAAGAGGCATGCCGTGACAGACTTGGATGGAAGACATGAACAATGCGATGGCACTGAGAAATCTGAAGGATGATGATTGGAAAGACAGTAAAGTTTGGAAGCTAGAATGCGAAAAACGACTTTAAATGTTGTTCGAAAATTGCAATATATATATATATATTGCAATATATATATATATATTGGTAGGGGAAGAAAATATCAGTATTTATAAGCAACTTTGAGTCAGGGCATATGCGAATTGTTGTGCTAAAGAGTGTAAGCTAATAGAAATTCAAACTCTTTAAAAATGAAAACGCTTCTCACCAACGCGACCCTATATCAAAGTGTTTCAGGATTCGATTTTACTTTTTGACGCACAGATTTAGACGCTTAAGAAACACAACATGAATACGACTATGAAGGTTTCATACGGTGCCTACAGGTCATACATCAAGTAAAATCAAAGGCACGAGGTCGTCAAGGCAAAGAAGAATTTCGCGGATGAGAACCTACGATAATAGTTCAAATTGCACGTCGATACACTTGTTAAGGAAGACCGCATCGAAAGTAAGGATAGCTAAGATCATTGCCAACTTCTGCCGGAAGACGACCTCATAAGAAGAATGTTTATACTGTCTTGCAGGAAGAATATTACGTAGACAGAAAACAATAGGATAGATGTCATCTCGCATTTTTCTGTTTAGATTACGACAGAAATGTCTGAAATATGGCCCCATTAAATTTTTAGTTGATCATTACGTTTTACAGTACAAACTCTCTAAGGTTACACGAATATGAAATGTTTCAAACAAATTACTCTTTGTTGTCGGTGTCCGGGTGGTGGTCGATTATTTATAACATGACGTGCACTACACCTCTTCAATGGCCGAGTTATCTTCCAGCGGCAACGGTGATTTGGTGGTTTTGCTTGCATCGTACCACCTGTTTCGCTCTGTTTTGATTGACGTACTCTAAAACAAGCGTTTTTCTTGTTGAGAGATGTTTTTACGATACTTGTAACAGATGCAAAACACCTACTTCTTCGTAGTTCCAGACGGTGATCGCTTATAGTCCCCCCAGCTTCCTCTTCATTCTTTCCCTTAGTCCTCTCTGATTAGGTGATCGTCAGTACTATTCCTGCCTTTGGTTTCGATTTCCACGTGTTAAGGTCTACATCTGCGACAATCCTCTTAACTACCTGCGTTGACCTTGCCAGGGACAGTACAATATTATAAAAGATTTTTCAATAAGATTTGTTTTCTCCATTCGTGAAGGAGCCATTGTTTTCAGACAGTCTACTATTTGCCGGTTTCAAATGTACTTGCTGAAGTGCATTCGTAAACATTCTTTTTGCCTTACGTGTTCCACCCGGTCGCCTCCTGTACTCGAAACAGAATTTTTAATATTACGAACACTCAACACTCTGCTATTTACATTTCTTCTTCCTCTTCCTCCTCTTCTTCTTCTCCTCCTTCTTCTTCTTCTTCTTCTTCTTCTACTTCTTCTTTTTATTTCACTGATTAGGCACACTGCCTGTTCCGCCGTCGTTAAGACCATTTTTTTTCTTGGCCGTGCAACATCTCTTTTTCACACTGACTTGTACGTAAATTCTTTCTCATCGTCAGTAGTTTCGTGGGTTTACTTTATCGATGTGTTACTTCCAGCTTGATTTATATTCGTCTAATTTAGCAGCTGAAATGAAATTTCTGGAGAGTGGTCGGCGTTATTACGCTGAGACGATACAGGACAACAAATGAGCAAATCAGAACAGACCTTGACATTTATAACATACATGAATTACATTAATGCCGGTTAAAAATAATGCAGCTTTTAACTTTTACATCGTTTTCGCTCTTTCCGCGTGCACAGTTGGGCTACGCTAATCGGAATTAATTGGGCCTATTTTGGCGTTGGACACGGAAAACTCGGTTAATCGCGGCCCAAACAAACACATTTTACTGGTACTACAAGAAACTGTCTTAGATCAAAGCATATTGAAAAAATTTCAACTAAAAAATGTTTAAGTTTGTAGGCTATAATATGGAGACGTTGTCGTATTATAAAATTCAAGATCATTATTAATGTTACTCCTCTTATAGACTTGAGAGAGTTTACGGTCAATACGGTACCAGAAATAGGGCGATGTGGCTACAATTACGACCAGGTCGGCTTAACTTCTCCAGCTAACGAGGTCGGGCAGCCAACTTATCTCCAGCTTATCGACGTTTGTAAACAAATGTATGCCAGTCTCTAAACCCCGAAAGCAAACTAGAGTTACGTTCGGTCTACTATCCTTTTGTCGAAAGATTTTTACTTGAGTGAGGAAGAACTCCAGTAGGTGGCCGATACTTCTAGTGAACAATCGACCATGGCTCAGCAGCCCAAAAATTAGTCTTTTAAATAGTTTTTGTTTTGTTTTTACTATGAAACTACAAAAAGTTAGCGTTTTAAACTGATCTAGAAATGAAATTCTGTTTTGTTCCATGTTTTTGCTATGCAATTACATATCGCTTAAGAGGGATGTGAATATTCGTAGTTATAAAGTTGCAAACTGAAGAGTAATACGTAACTGAACTAATACTCTTGTTAATTTTACCGTATACAGAAAATACGTCGAGTGGGTACCATTACGACCAGGTCGGCTTTAACTTCTCCAGCTAATGAGGTCAGGTAGCCTTTAGAGTTGGTTAGACCCAGACTCCGGTTTGAGGTCGTAACGCTGTCTTCGGCCCCACGATGTTTTGGGGGAATAATCGGTATGTTCATTATTAAAATGAAAAATAAAACACGGAAGGATATACCCGAATGAAGTTTTTTAAAACTGTAACTGTCCCCACATTCCTGTATCCTAGTGAGACATGGACTCTTGGTAAAAGGTACGTGCAGAGGATTCAGGCAGACAAAATGAAATTTCTAAGAGCGACGCAAGTTGTTCTCCCTTAGATCAGAGAAGGAACGAGGATATTAGACGCGATTTAATCATTGTATCATTGCACCAGAAGATTGAAGACCACAGAAGGAGATGGTGGTGTGAACACTTGAACGGCGTGCCTGATTTTCGTCTACCTGTGGCTGCCTTGGGTTGTCACCCTACTGGGAAAGAGAGATGTCGGTAGACCAAGGAGGAGATGGGTTCCGAAACAGGTCTAAGGCCTAGTCCTTGGAGTGGTGATGAAGAGGGTGATCCTCATCATTAAATTATCCACATAATTCGGTCCCTATTAATTTAAATTTTCTGAAGAGTTAATTTTCTGATTTTCCTGACTGTGGAAAAATATGTCACCTCTTTGTGTGAATTTCGTAAAGGATAATATGGATAATATAAATAGCGATAATACGACACAGCGCATCGGAAGCTTTGCACATTACTAAATCACGGAAATTAATGTCAGCTTTTGTTAAAACACTCTAATCAGTATTGTAATCCCCTCGATTTGACTTATTTTCAATTTTATTTTATGTAACTACTTTGTCTCCGGAGGCTTAACAGTCGTGTGATGATTTCCGCAATTTTGTAATCAACATAAAACTGACAATGTGTTATTCAATTCAATTTCAATGCATATTTTTACTTTGTTCTCATGTTCAGTATTTATAATTGGTGTAAAAATTACATTATGGCTTATTTTAATGAAAAGTCAACTAGTGTAATTAACACTACGTATTATCATTATATTACTGTATTTAGTTACGTAAAAGAAGTATTATAATGTAACATAATTTCTTAAGACTCGAAATGTTAGACTTAAAATGTAAATAGCTTACATTTTAAATTAAAGGGTATAATTTATTTTCAAAAGATTTGCATTTAATACTGGCAACTTTTACATATGAAAATATAAAAATCAAAATTCGTAGTTACCAAAGTGCCAAATTAAACTGTAGTAGAAACTATAAAATATCTGTAAATCTGGCACTCAAGTCTCATAAATTTGTCTAAATATGAATCTTAGCGACATCCGCAAATGTAACAAAGAATCAGCAAGTCCGAACGATAGGGCTCCGGATAATGGGTTCTCATTGTACGCCGGTTTCTGTAGAATATCTATTTGTCCAGCTGGAATTGAATTAGCGTAGATTTAAATACGAACGTTCGTAGTACATGCTGTTTGTGTGTAATTTGTAAAAGTGTTTTCGGTAAAACGGCATTTTATCAATGTCATTTTCCACTATACTTTATCACGTCCCTTTCCACTCCTCCGACCGCCGACAACCCTCCGGCGGACAACTCAACCCTTCCTACTCTACTTTTCTGGGGTTTCCCATTTGACTACCCATTTTAGTTTCTCTCAACACAACAACCAAGTACCACTCACGATTTTCATTTCTCTACGTCTGTCCCCTCTAACTCTTACTCTCTCTCTCTCTGTCTCTGTCTCTCTCTCTCTCTCTCCCCCCTGTCTCGCCACAATTCTAAAAGATAACTATGTTTATATTTATATTTCTTGCAAAATTTTAGTGTTTATTTTTCTACTTCATATTAGTTGGACTTATTTTAGAATAGAAAATATAAACGTGAAAGTGAATTCCTCATCTCTATTTTTTCGATGTCGAGAAAAACGCATACTGTTTTTAGCTGTAAATCGGCTCCAAGTATGAATACATGGATTACAGCCTTCTAGGGCGTTGTAACCGCTACGTCAACCCGGCGATTTATTAACATTTTTGGGTCAGAAACAGATCCAGGAGTAACTGTGAGTTTTAAATTACGGAGACGCATACGCGGGGGGCATACACACATATAAATTAACACTTCCAACAAGGATATTTTTGTGTAATTAATATTACATTGTACGTAATTTGACAGTTTAAACGATCATCACCAGAAATAATCTTCTGAAAATCACAGTTCTTCAGAATATTCCCAAACATTGTTTCCGAAAGTGGTATTCCCTAACCGCTAACAAGCTAACATTCCTGTGACATAAGGTACGGGGTGAATATCACATTTATTTGGAAGCAGACAGCGTTGTTTTTATTTATAAACAGTTGTCCGCCACCAAGGACGCATTTTCGTATCCACCTCTTTTTGTAAGCACAAATTTTTGACTGCTATGAATATCACATTTCGAGGTATTGTGATCAGCAAACTTATGAATAATCCTGTGGAGGCTCTGAAAAATTATTTTTGGATGGGGATGGTTAAAATAAAATAAAGTTTGGGAAACACTAGTTTCAACTATCGAAATACGTATAATGTAACATTAATTACATGAGTATATATTTTTTGCAAAAGCGATTACTTATTTCTTAATAAAATAAAATTTTATTTGTGATTAGCCTATATATAATTTTGTTTATTAATTTCAATTGTAATTATTATGTTTATTACAATTGCTAGACCTATATTTTGCAAGAATAAGAGCTTGTTCTGTATCAGAGACTTAAATATTGCAATAGAAAATAATTGTTTTATAATTATTATATTACATCGGCAATAAACACACGTGTTACAGTTACACAACAATACACAATATCCCGCTGCAGATACATCAAAAACAAAATTTTATTGTTTATCATTATATGATAATAAAATATAACTGTTTGTACCAAATACAAATTTTAATTAATTAAACGAACGAAGCGAGTTTTAAGTTTTATTTCGACCTTTTGACATTTGCCTACCTGTCAATCTGTTTGGCCAATTATGTCTATTACCCGGCCAAGGAAAAACACTCAGATTATTTTGTGTCAGAAAAGTCATGATAGTGGATTTTGTGGCAAGCTGTCCCATTAGGAAACGAGTCTTACAATTCGGAGACAGTTGGGTTTTAAAAACTATTCTACTAATCATAATCCCTTATACAAAATATAATTATTTATTAGTTCCCATTGAAGACATGCAGTTTCAAGTCATTACTAAGGTTAGGTGTTTCACTGTCTTGTGTATTTACCACAAGAAAGTAAAGTGAAAAGAAAAACTGTATACTTTTGTTTGACCGGGTCTAAATTGCTAACTTATCCTCAGTTCCCACTCAACTTTTTTAGAAGAAGAAATATGAAATGAAAAGGCTATGGTTAGGCTGAAGACTTTAATTATTTATATCCTAATTTAAAGATTATCATAGACTACACTGCTCAAATATTTTATAGAACTTCCTTAGCCTAAATCAGTCTTTTCTTAGCCACTGCAGTAATAATTTTGGCTTTTTACGTGATCTGTCCGCTGAGAGGTCAGAGACACAAAGTTGCCCTGAACAGTAGTCAATGATACTTTTATGTCATGCAATAAGCCACCCTGCCACTTTGTTTGATTTAGACATCCGGACAGGTTTTCGCTTCACTTGTGGGCTATATTGGTTTTCGGCAAGAGTTCCATTTCCGTTTCAAACCTATAACCTCACCAAATCTGATTGAAACATTAATAAGGCTGACTGATTTTATGAAACATCAAGTTTTAATGTTTTAAAAGAAATATAATTTTTCTTTTAATAAGCATCCAGTCAAAGCTTTTTCCTTGGCGACAGGTTTGCTAAGCTTCCCGGACCCTCACTTTTTAAGGAACAAGTCATTTATATCATTAATATTGTAGTTAACAGAGGAAGCAGTTTTTATCCACTGAAAGGAGTTTAATTATCAATAAAACCACTTAAATTTATCATAATTTATAAAACAGAACACATAAAACACGTACGTTAAAGTAACGAATTGTGCGTTAGTACAATAAACAAAACACTTAAGTTAATGTTAAAGTAACGAATTGTGCGTTAGTACAGTAAACAAAACACTTAAGTTAATGTTATAATTTTCAAGAACACGCTTGACAAATTCAAGGGAATATTTAAAAAATAAAAATTTGTCAACTGTGCTTTTTCAGGTAAACTAGTGACTATAGGTAATAAACGGGAGACCTCGTTAAACAGTCCTGCAGTCTAAATTTGTGAAGGAAAATGTATAAAAACTACAGAAATATAAGTAAACTGCCGATGTTTCTAATAACATGCATACCTCTGTATATACAATTTCGTCTCTACATGGTTAATTCATATTTATGTGACTTCATGCGATGAAACGTGCATACCTGTACATTAAGTTTCATTATTACTCGATTAGGCGTACGCCTATAGGCTGATACTCTCTTCCGATTACGGGCCTTAACTGATTTAGGGGATAAACTAGTACCATCCCCAGAATCTTAGTAATATTAGTTTATATTAGTACATCAGTAACGATTTACTGATACACATTAGTGGATGCACATGAATTATTGTTAAACTTACGTGAACCTAATATTTTGTTAAATAAAACATTAGTTAAAATAGATCTTGTGGTATGCATGGTTCTTCTTCAGCTTGTCTTCATTTTTCTGAATAACCACAATTTCCGTTACATATTTTGTTATAAAACTTATTTAGTAATCTTTTTCTTCCAAAACGCTACATCCCTGGCTTCATCCACTATTTGCCTCCACTCACTGCTTTCTTTTGGCAGGCTTCTGGAATTCCTGAGGCCCATCCTTCCCAAATCTGCTTCCACCTTCCGCCTACTCTCGGTCTTCCTACCCGTCTCAGTCCTACCATTTCACCATACAAGATTCTCTTTCGTTGCCTGAATCGACCTATTCTCTCCACTCGCCCCAACGAGCCAATTCTTATGGACTTAATAAATCGTAATCAATATTCTCCTCATTCGGATACAGTATCTACCTCATGTTATTTAGTAATTACAATTCTTTTTTAAGTTACCAATATAATAGTTAATACTTTTTCTAACGCTTCAAGGTTTTTATCTTTTGATTAGTAAAAATAAACTGTGAACATTTTTACAAAAAATTTATACTGATGGCTTTAGTAGTGTAGTGGGTAATGACTCGTTAGGCGCAATATTGGTCAAATCTAATCCTCCATACATACCACATTAACATTATTGTAACATTATTGTTTATTAAAGTAACAATTATTACAATAATTTAATAAACCGCTTTTTCAAGAATTTACCGTACTTTGTGTTTTTTTCGCATACCGTTTCCGACGACCGGTCGTGTTCTCTTCATCAGCTGTCAAAAAGCCCCACTTAACACCCCAATATAGAAATAAGGCAAGAAAATTATACACCAAATAGCATATAAAATACGTAAATGTAAGTAAATCTAATACACAAAGTAAAACAAAAATTAAAACAGAGAGTAAAAGACATAACACAATTAAATATTATACTTCACAGTTTAAAAAAAAGAAAAAAACACAACTTAAATAACATACATTGACTGTAATCTGAATAACACCAGTAAAACTCTAACACAAATATTGACACAAAAACAGCATAAAACACAATCACAAAACAAAATCAGTAATTTCATTACCGTAATAATAATCCAATTTCAACACTCCAATAATTTTTAATAGTTTAAATAGTTCAATAATTCTAGACAAGAAAATCTTGTTTTAACCACAGCAACCTAGCATCACGCGCTATCAACACAAATCACCCCTTCTGTAACACAGAAAATCTTTAACTTACAAAATCAGTTCGAGAAAGCGAAAGATAGGCATCTTAGTAAACCTTAGTGTATATAATAATTCACAAAAACAATAGACAAATAACAAACAAAAATAATAGTTCCCAAACAAATACAAGTAAATATTAAGCACAATACTACATTCAAGTTAGCAGTAAATTAACAAGTTAACAACTATGTCAAGCAACACACACACACACACACACACACACACACACCTACAGCAACAAGTGGAAAATCTAAAGAATAAAAGCAGGTTGAACAACAATTACGTTGTTGCCAAAGTAATGCAATCCCACTGATAAAGAGATCACGACCGATCCTCAAAAGCACGAAAGCAGTATGAAAACATTAAACAAAATAAGATTTTTAAAAAATCGTTTATTCAATAAATATAATAATATACGTCCTCTAAAGTCAAGAAATTTTTTACTTAAAATTTACAGTATATTATCTTACCTGCCACGGAAAAAAATAGGCTGACCAAAAACAATGGCTGAATCTAACACTCCATTAAATATCGGAACGGAGAACCATACACGACTTCCATGTTCTAAGATTTATATTTAAAATCATTTTCGAAATGAAATATTTCCACTACTTCTTTCCACTTATTGTTTCAGCCTTAACCACAGTAACTAACGTATACCACCTCACGTTTTCGCACTCGATTTTCACTGATGATGGCAGTCGATGGCACTGCCGAAACGTCTGGTTTTGCAGAAAACATTGGACTACGGCCAAACAGCCCGGGAAGGAATTTCAACAATAAACTACTTCTTTGTTGCCGATAACGTAGTACACATATAAAAACTTATCCCTTCCCCCTTCGACTATAATTTTTATTTATAGAAAATTACCCCCACCCCGTTCAACTAGCCTCTTCATTTATAGACATTTCATCTACGTTTCTACAGTGGATTATTATGATCTTCTTATCAGGATACTTTATTTATCAAAATTAAGTACTTTACTCTTGTTAAAACATAAAGCGTTGCAGGTAAACTACCCCTTTCCATTAACCGATCTTCACCAAAATCAAACGACCTTGAGCGCTCTTCAATTCGGGAAGGTATGCAAAACATTATTTGATTCTGTTTGAACGTGCGGCAGTTATCGTTCGTCATAGAAAAAACTACCTTTGTTAAAACATAAAATGTTGCAGGTAAACTACCCGATTCCCCTAACCGATCTTCACCAAAATCAGTAAACTTTGCGTCCTCTAAAATTCAAGGACGTATGCAAAAAATTATTTGATTCTGTGTGAATTTGCGGCTGTTATCGTTTGCCATAGAAAACATTCTACACACAGACGCACACACACACACACACACACACACACACATTTCGAAAAATGACCTTTCTTCATGTTTTGAGGGTAGTACAATCAGAATCAGCCGTTATCTCGAACACGATTTTTCGCCATGACCATACTTCAATTTCCTTATGGAACATGGAAGTAAAACAGTTACCCATATCACTGCTGTTCCGTACGCCAATAACGCAGAACAAACCCGTTGTTCAATGCGTAGTACAAAATATTTTACACGCAACAGAAGGGATTCTTTGCCAAACATTTGTGACTGCCATAACGTACAGCATGAAACGTACTAGAAGTATATAGACTACTACAATAAACAACCTAATTGCCACTGTAAATGATGAGGAGCAAAAAAGCCAGCAAGATGACGTTTCAGCTACACGACACTTGTAGCGTTGATAAACACGACAACCGGTCGTATTAAAAAGCGTAGCCACGGCGACAAAAATTCGAAACCTTAAGGTGGAGTCGCACAGCAAAAAATGAAAACCATCAATATTTAGTTTTAACATATCACTCTCTTAAATTTTAAACTAATTCAGGCTATAACATTACAATTTAAACATTCTCATGTAGACTATTAAAATAAATAATATAAATCATGAGATGTAAACGCCTGATTTCTGTCAGTCTAGAACATTATATTATGTGCAATAGCGACAATTACTTTATGTTACTACAGCATTTACAGCATTGCTTCAAATGTTATTTTTTTATTAAAATATTTTATGGTTTAGTGTCTAGTTTTAATTACCATGGGATCATAAACAGTCCATGAACATTATCGATATATGCCTCTTTTGTTAATTTTATAGTGAAGACTGTACGCCGCGGATGCCTTTTAAATCTCGTGATAAATGGTGACCTTGTCATAAGGAGAAATACAGTAGTTCATAAAATACAACAGGCAATTTGGACTGAATATTTTTATGTTCGCTCGAATAATTATGTTCGCTTGTCATAGACTCGTCTTAAGAAAGCTGATCCATGGCGTATGAATAATAAGACATTTTTAGAATTTTAAAGATATGATTACAAATAAAACACATTTATAAGTATGGAGGAAATTTAGCCCAAATTCAAGGAACTGGCGCTTCCAGACCTTTGAGGAAGTGTTTGCATGGTGGGGTACAGACTTTCAAAATATATCTCTCAGTAGTACAGTTTGGTCGCCAACTACAGAAAATGTGTTTGTGTCACTTAGTACCTTAGAATTTAGTACTTTAAAACCACAGCAACAATCAGTAACTGTTTATGTTTGAGAAAATTGGATTGAAACCTGGAAACAACTGTATTCAGAAAAAAAATTTGGATTTCGAAAATTAAAAATCTGATTCAAGAAATTCATTAAAAAATGAAGCCAAAGTAATACACAATAGGCCACAAGTTGCTTGACAAAACTGCATTTAATTATAACTATTAGTATCAAGCGACCTTAGAAGAAGAAGAAGATCCCAGTAATGCACTTAATTTTTTTTAAGTTAATGCTGATACCTAAGGTTAAAATTAATAAATAAATGAAATAAGGAAAAGGGTACAGCCCGCAAATAGAGCATATGCTTCGTTGACAACTATTCAAGTTGTCAAGGAATATCCAGCGTCAGCCCAAGATCACTTTGTATAAAGTTATGATTAGACCGGTGATAACATGTGTCAGCGAGACTTGGACTCTAAATAAACGAGCAGCTAACATAGTCAATACCTCTGAAAAAAGAATTTTGAGGAGAATACATGGACCAATCCAAGTCAATGGGATATGGTGGAGAACACGTCACAATGAGGAACTACGCGTATACAAGCTATATAGAGACAATGATCTGGCCACCACCATCATATGACAACTGCATAGATTGAATAGGCAGAACACATCTTTAGGATGGAAGGGAACCGAACCCGAATACCTAGGAAGGTACTGTTTAGTCAAATCGAAGGTAGAAGGCCTATCGGAAAACCCAAGCATCGCTGGATTGACGCAGTGGCAAGGGATGCTGACACTTTACTTAAAATAAAACGATTGACATCAGTCGCCAAGGACAGGTAAAAATGGAGGCGGGTGATTATGGTGACTCCGAATTGTGACGCCATAGAAGAATAAGGTTAAAATGTGTTTCCCGAAATTTAGCTTTTGTATTTTCAAGTAATTTTTTTTCAAAACCCTTGAGAAATATAATCATTATTCTTTTGCATTTTATTCTTGAACCTTTTATAAAATAACAAAAAATACGATTGCTAGATACAAAAATATATAAGGGCAGAATGAAGAAAAACTACTATTATTTTAAAAACTAATACAATTTTTAATTGAGAGATACATAAGTTTCCTTATAGAAAAGCGTTATGTATAGGAAGGTATAGGTTATGTATAGGTTGTTTAGAAAGTTGTTATATCGTGATAATGAGATTAATTATAGTATAATAGTCTCTGATACATTAATTGAATAGTATTCTGAACGTAGAACAGTTCTTATTACTCGAAATCCGCTATACAGCTTGGTTGCAGTCTTATCGAGGTTTGTGAACAAATATAGGTCAGTTCTCTATCATCACTTTTATCTAACCGATGAGCAGGTTGCCATTAAAGTGACCTCTGTGTAAACAATCGATTTCCAACGATTAGCAGCTGTGATTAGCAGTCTATGCAAGCACATTTGTTCAAGTGGGTGCAAGTTAAAATTTTCGTCTTAATTCTGTTGAAACAAAAGCAAACTATTTAAACCTGCCAAGATAAATGAAACTGTATTTCTAACCGATTATCTTTATATTTGGAAGCGTACCGTGCTCAAACGTCACAAAATATTTTAATTCTGTTGTTACGGAATTTTATGTTAACTAAAAGTCAAACTTCGAATAACTGATTGTTAGAAAAAAAGGAATTCTGAACAGGTAAACGTTCACGAGGAAACGCTGATCTAACAATTCATGACTGAAAGTCAGTTGTTAATATAACGAAACCAAACCCCGAAAGCAAACTAGGGGTACATTCGGCCTACCATCACTTTTTCGAACGATTTTTAATTATTTTTAGTAGTGAGGGAGTCGTCCAGTAGGTGTCCGAAACGTCTAGTTATAATCGACCATCAGTGAGCGATCGACCACAGCCCAGCAGCGCGGAAATTAATCTTTCAAATAATGACTTCTGGCCTGACTTTCAGCAGCCTAAATAAACAAATTTACAGGCAAATGAATTGCTGAATATAAAATGCTAAGCCTGATCAGAAAACACACACACACACACACACACACACACACACGCACACACACACACACACACACACACACACACACACACACACACACACATATACATATATAAACATTGAATATATATATATATATATACACACTTTCTGCTACAGTCTGTTTCTTGATGTATATAATATACATTTTGTAACGATTTTACCTCAAGATGTTTTCTCCCTATTTGGAACATGTTTCGCGAAGCCTTGTGTTCACATCTTCAGCCTTCCTGATTTTGTGCCTTGTGAGGTATCTGTGTGTTGGCTGGTTGTTGCTTTGGTTTCCTGTTGGTCTCTGGTGCTTTAAATTGGTATTATTGGTATTTATTACCACAATCACACACAATAATACCAATTTAAAGCACCAGAGATCAACAGGAAACCAAAGGAACAACCAGCCAACACACAAATACCTCACAAGGCACAAAATCAGGAAGGCTGAAGATGGGAACACAAGGCTTCCCGAAACATGTTCCAAATAGGTAGAAAACATCTTGAGGTAAAATCATTACAAAATGTATAATATATATATAAACACCACCAAAGGTACATTAGTACACGGAATTTCCTCTTAAATATAAATTTTTAAACCGTGAAACCTCAATTTTTAAGTTTTGAATTTTTAGCCGTCTTCAGGAATTAAATTGTTCTTCCTTCTAAGGATTAGGAAGAAATTTGTTGGTTGCATAACCTCTTGTTTAGTCGTTCAGTATTCCTGTTACCACCAATGTAATACTTTCCAATTATTCCTCTAATCTTCAGTTCTATCGAAGGGGCTTTACATAGTTACCTCATTTCGAACATCCTTGTTGCTGAGACCAACTCTTCGTGTTCATCATTTCACTGCTTGTTTACTGTACAATAAACGCGTGTTACTAAATTACACATTAACATAGCTGAGAGTATATATAGGTCTACACTTCTTTATTTGCAGCCTTTTATGTCTCTACGTTTCATGAAGAAAACCCGTAACAACTTATAAACGTTAACGTCTTTCAGGTGAAATTTTAATTCTGGAAAATCAGCCGTGAATGAGGCATTTGTCCGTTTTCAATATAATCGATACTACTAGCTATATGTTTATGAAAACACATATTTCTGACAGAAATATATCCGCGGAGCTAAAAGAGTCCTATTTGAAAGCCGGGTGCTGAAACACATTCATAATGATAATGATAACGACGATACCTACATGCAGTCATCACCATTCCGCACGGGTTAGGTAACAACACATGTTCTAGGTTATATTGTATACAACCTTCGAATGTCTCGTTTCTTTCATCGCCGTATTATTCACACATTAAGCTATTATTTATTCGTTTGTCCTGAATGATTTTATCACATTCAAAGAATCCAGTCCTGTTACACACATTCCTGATGTGTGTCCTTAAATCAAACACAATCCTATCACATTCATCAGTTTATACAATAGGCTACCTAAGAAAGATTGTTTTCAAGGCATCAGTATTAAGTTATATAAATTATGTGTCTTCCATGTCAAATTATTTAAATTTTAGTCAAATTATTTATATTTAGATTTAACTTCGTGTCACAGGTTGTTTCACGGAATAATTAATTTTATTACGGATATTTACACTGACAAGCAGATAAAGAAAAAATACCACACACAACATTCAGTTACTATTCCCAACTGAGCAATTCCCTTACCCCTTAATTGTTCAATATTGTTATGGACATCATAATACAAATTTACTTAGCGAAAAACATTTTCCGATTGGATATCACAACATCAATACTATGCTAATCTGTGTGTAATATATTACACACTACACAGGTGATACAATATAATTGTCGTACAATGACAATAACCTGCGGAGACTCCTACATCAGTTTAATAGATCGTGGAGAAGTCTTAGCCTTGACAGATAAAATTGTAAGTGGATGATAACATACCCATACGATACAAATTACTGGTAAACAATAAAAATCATAGAATAAGTAATGGAAATAATATATGTAACAAGTAGGCCTAACGGAACAACCAATAGAGACAGCTACAACAAACTGAAGCCGTTAGATTGGCTGGGGGTTGCTTCCATTTGGCACAACAAGCGCCTGAGACAGGATAGCCAAATCCTAAATTTGGGACATATATATGTCTAAAGCTAACAAGAACATAAGCCGCAGAGATGAGAAGTGAGACAATTAATAACTGAGGTATCAAAAATGAATATATAAAGAAAAATGTGCGGAAAGACCACACAAGATCGGGAAAGAAATGTGGATATTAGAGAAACATGTAAAATTGTGACGCAATACGCAACAGTAAAATTCTGTAGGGACAAGAACCAAAGGTAAGAGAAAAGTTGGTTAACCCAGAAATAGATGGAAAGATTGCTTTCATCTGGTTTAACGGACCAATCAGACTTACGCGCAGGCGCTGATATACGGGGGATGGGAGAAATCCCCCCCAATGGTCATATGAGACGAAAGTTTTCGTTGTTTTGTGATTATAAAATGGTTTTGTGATTGTAAATATGATACAACATTCATATCACGTTATTTGGGTTCACAGTTTTTCTCAAAAATTACTTTAAATCGTAACTGTACTATAAACTGTAAGTGAATGTTATGAAAAGAACAATGAACGGATATGATTTTATACTCTTATGTTAATAAATTAACTGTGTTGATAATAACGCAGTGTATATTTATCTGCACTCATTCCTATCATTTATACTGTAGACCATTAAGGAATGGTCCAACTTTTCATATTTCCTCCCCCAAAAGTCAACTCACTCCCCCCAAATTTCTTACTGCATCCGACCCTGCTTACGCGTATATGCAAAGAAGAACAAGAACCAAAAGCGCTAAAACATTGGGCCTGTAATGACCTGTTACAGCTGTAAAAAGGTTTTTCGTTATTGCAAAGGGTGATCACCGACAATAAAAGCAGCCCATCTAATGCTGGACTTTCAGGTTGAAGGTTGTATACTGGCCTAATTGTCCATTTATTTTACACACATCCAGAATATTGATAATTATATTATTATCTGCATAATAATAGCACAGTCGTTAGCGCAATAACGTCATGAACATTCAACTTTAGCCTGAATAACGTTTTCCTGTGCGAAGACAAACGTTTTGATCAACTTACAGGTTTCACACAGAAGAAGTTATCAGTAAATCTTTATCGTGTGTTCATTACGTTTTTCAGCTCTAGTGGTGAAACAACTCCTAGCTCTAGTGATAGTACTGAGGAAACAACAAATTCCAATGTAAGAACGTCCTTCTTAAGATAAACGACACTGCATTATCAAAACAGTAACAAATATTTTCAACAGACTGCAATGATAATAATTATAAATACTGTTTGTAATAAACTAAATCATACATAATAAATTAAGTTCCCTTTCAATTCATAATGTGCTCCTCATGAGATGATTACGTTTTCCGATTAAAAAAAGTATTTACAACAGACATCGGAGTTTCGTCCAAGGTCTTAATAATTATAAATTACGACTTCGTTTGACTCTCCACAAATTGAAAGTCGGTTTTAAGTAAAAACTCAGAAATTAATTCTACTGAACAATCGATTAACGCTACAGGTAATCTCAATACCCACATAAAATAAATGGTTAATAAATGGTCCTATTCAAGAAAATAGGAGACATGGTAACTTGCTTGCTATATTTCCTTTTATTGTAATAATTCTTATTTGACGCTACATTAATCGATTACATTATATGGAAAGCGCCATTGTTTCCGGCATAAAACTGTTAATTTTTAGAGAATTTGATTTCCTTGTTGTTTTTGTTCGTACGTAGGCATAATTGTATTTATGTAAAGACAACTCTCAGTTTATAAAGCTGAAGTGTCAGACTTTTTAATTAGGCCTACTTATAGATGGAAGAATAAACTTCGATTTATTTTTTTTAAGTTCTTTAAAAGTTCGATTTAAAGACGTTGAAACTTTAAACTATTCTGATTTTGCAACCATCTCTATGTTCATGATTAAATCGCTTTACGATTACAACTAAAAAAACCGAGTAAAAATTCTCGTATAAGTCACTAAATATTAATTACAAACTCATATTTAAGAATAACAAGATACTAAGAAACAATCGAAATAAGGAGAGATCTGTTCACAAGTTTCTATTTTATGAACATTAAGAGAATTTTGTTTGAGGTGACTCTTTTTGAAATGATTGTATGTCATCTCAAATAAAAAATTATTAAATATAATTAATTCACTACCGACTCGGAACACAAAGTTTTTTTATAGGTGAGAACGTAAAAGTGTTACCTTATAGCCTTAACCGGTTTTCGCTTCAACCAAAAAAGCGAAAACCGGTTAAGGCTATAAGGTAAAACTTTTACGTTCTTACCTACAAAAAACTTTTGTGTTCCGAGTCGGTAGTGAATTAATTATATTTAGTTAAGTAACGGACACGTCATGGACAACGAAATCAAAAAAAAAAAAATTATTCTCTCTATCAGCAGGTCTCCATATGATACAACAAGGGGGTCCTTTTTAACAGAGGCCTCATAATGTAATTATGTATCGTAGGTGACCAAAAATGGACGGGACATAACAAAAAATAATTATAGAGAAGGTAAAGTTGGGAGAACGATACGAAAGTATAGCATTTAATAAAAATAACATGTGATAAGACAAAACAAACAAAAATACTTATTTATTGATATACGTTGTAAAACATTGCTTCAGACGACCGGAATTTGGAATAGGAAAGGAAGTAAGTCTAAAGTATAAATAGCACTACTTGGATATTATGAGTATTTAATGTACAGGACATTTATGAAGAGAGAATCAGCAATCATAAAGCGTGATAAATAATAACAGTAAGTGCACATATGATAAAACAACAAATGTGAAAAAGTGCCGGCAACCAATTACATTAGCTCTTTATACCTTTTCACATCTTAACCTGGTTTACCTTTGACTTTTGCTGCATGATAGGGGAATAACAAAGAAATTTTTAATTGTCAAAACAAACATCATTAGGGAAGAAAAAGTAATGTATTTTCTTTATCTAAATGTACGCTATACACTATTATCTAGACAGGCTAATATACACTATTAATTATCTACATACAAGAGTAGGTCTAAAGCTTAGAAAAGATTTAAGATATTATAATATACTTGTTCTTTACTTTCATTATTTCATCCAAATTTTAATTTTGTATTGCGCAAGTAGCCTAATATAAAACACAAAACGCGTCTCCAGTTAGTAACAACTTACCAGATTTTGATTAAGTTATTGATTTTGATTAAGTTAGCAATACTCGCACAAAAATTTAATTGTTAGTATGGTTTAACCTGACTTCATACGGCCTTGTAACATATGACTAACATATAACATATTATATGTTACTATAACTACACTATGTAAAGCGTTACACTATATAAATATCATTCTTAAATTAAAGACGAATTACGCAATTTTTTTAAATTCTTTGAAATCAGATATAAAATACCATTTAGATTTGTCCACGAGAAGGGCATATTTTAGAAATTAAGTAAAATTTAACTTACTTCCGTAGAAGTAGACTTAATTAGATCAAATTTGTAAGCCGCTAATATATTTCGTTAATTATAATTAGACTTTACTCACTGCAAAAAACACAAGTTATAAAATATAATTAAAAACTTAGGAAAACGTTTTAAATGAACAATAAATTGTTTAAAACTACTAATAACCAATATAAAATAACTATAAAATGGCGTCCACGATGGTGTATGGTACAAAAAATACGACTCTTTAATAATTTGCTTACTTTCGCTGTTCTTGGCTAGTGCCATGGATCCAACGCCCCATTAATTATTTTCATTGTGCTTTTTCTATGTTATTTATATTACTACTTAAGGTACTACGATGATAATATTCTTGTTTATTATATATTTCCTACAGAATTAAGTTACTGAAAATAAACTGTATGATGTAAACAAAAAAAAAACTTTAGTAATTTACAAGAAATTGTAAGACAGAAATTCATTCACTAGAATCCCTTTCATGTCAACTGTAACTCTAGTCTTAAAACGTTATTATCCATAAAGATATATATTGCATGTAAAACGAAATCAATAAATAAATTAATCAAACAAAACTTAGTGTGTTAGCACAAATATAACTTGAAAATTCTACTAATGTGAAGAATACTACGAGCTCTTAACATTCAAAGATACTGCGAGAAAATAGCTAAAATTGCAGAAATGTACCACTGGTACTACCCACTTTATTAACCTTAATCCGTTCTTTATACACTTAAATGCTCCATAAGAGTGTGGTTTCGAATTCCAGTTTTTGTTTCCTACGTCCCTCTATATTATTATTTTTGTCTTAGTAGTGCATCACAATCAAACGTAAACTGGGCTACAGAAAATAACTTGCATTTAAAACCTTTCTCTGGCATCAAAAAATTTCAAGTCGTAATTTCATTCACTGCATTTCAAGCAACCTAAAAACATATTTTAGATATCCGTGTTGGATAATTCTTGAACTATCCAACTAGTCCTTAAGGGGAAAACTCGGAAAGAGACGTTCGTGAAATTTTACAAATTTATGGCTGATGGAACTCAGGCAATGCTTCTTTATGGAAGTTAAATATGAAATATGAATATTATTTCTTTTATAAAGTAACGCAAGTGACGAAAGAAAGATGGACAACTACTGTACTTTCAACCTACATAAACATAACTGGCCATTTTTGTGGCCAGTTAGAGAATGTGAATTTTTGGACAGATTTGAGAATACAGCCTGTCAGAGAAGAACGAAAAATATTTGTATTCGTTGACAAGATTAATAAGTGTAAGAACAAGTGGGGCAGAATGTCAGGTATTCGAGTTCAAAATCAAACATTCGACTGCGTACCTGAGAG
The DNA here is from genome assembly GCA_034769895.1 of Magicicada septendecula. Classification (NCBI taxonomy): domain Eukaryota; kingdom Metazoa; phylum Arthropoda; class Insecta; order Hemiptera; family Cicadidae; genus Magicicada; species Magicicada septendecula. The sequence goes on from CM068373.1 coordinate 470,485,185, forward strand.
AAAAACTACGGAAAACTGCGAAACCGTGACAGTACCGGAAAACGGCAGAGATCGAGAGGTTTAACCCTTCACAGAGAAGACGAAAAAGAAATATAATCATTCTTATAACATTCTGAGGCTGTTAGGGCGTGTACAATCGCCAGACGTTTCGGTTGAGACCACGGCTGCCGTCCTCAGTGCAATATCGGGAGATATCAGTCTCCGGTCAATACCCACACTTGGGATCAACGACTTAGCCTACCATCCTAAGCCTAAGATAACTAATAATTTAACCATTTGTTTATATTTCTTATTATTGTACTTATTATAATGTATAGATATGTAAAGACACGTATACTATAATACGACCTCAAATTTGTTAAATAATTACTGAATTGATATCATAAGACATCATCGCTTTGTTAAGTTCTGGTTGTTGCAACATCTATATTTTTGTTGTTTGTTCGCGCGTAAAATGTTCAGGTGCGCTTTTGCGTACGCGAGTGGTGAAACATCATCGTGAACTCCTTAAAAAACAAAAACCTATGGCGCACTGAAACACTAGATCTAGACATATATTTGAACACAATAAGCAGCAAGAAGAATACAATAATGTTTTTTACTTCAACGAGCGATATCATTGTTGCTTTCGAGATATCATTGTTACTCATTTCAGCAGTAGGCATGTGTCAGTTAGCCGTCTGCTAATCAGAGCCGGTCTTCTCATCCGCTGCCTTCCTTATCGCTGATACGTAATAGGTACTGTTTTTCAGAACAAACCCCGACTTCATCAAAAGCATAGAATTAACAGCTGTTAATACGTTTCGCGTTACTGTTAATTAATTTCTATCTGAACAAATCGAAGTAATAAACAAAATGCTCTATGATGACATTGGTTCTTATATACGCTATTTAGATGAAAAATTCAACAGAAACGTAAATTAAAAGTAAATATATCAATAAACTTGTGTATGTGTGTGTGTTTTAGGCATTATGTACGAAAACGTTTATTTTGTATTTACGTACGAAATTACACAGACTCATGCCAATAGAGATGTGTGTGTATGTATGTGCGTGTGGGGGGCTTATGCATTTTTACCTCGCGGTGTACAAGTAAAATAATACTTGCCTGTAAAGAGACAATTTATAGTTGATTAAATTAATTACAATTACAGACAATTCATTCACTCCCCCCCCCACTATACATTTTCACAATTATTTTCTATATAGGTAACTCGAAGTTTCTTGCAGCAATTATATAATTTGTGATGTTATTAAATTTGTTTCTTCTGCAAGTAGTGTAATTTCGTATTTTCTTTATAAAAAAAAAATACGAAATTACACTAATTGCAGAAGAAACAAATTTAATAACTTCACAAATTATATTTTCACAATTCTATCTTGTTTAATGTCAAATTCGATACTACAATTGTAAGCCTTCTATTATTTATCATCTTCTCTATGCTTTGGTCTCACGTTGCCTTGGATCCCCTCTGTTATTCTCTTTCATCTCCTTAGCCACCGTACATTCTTCACTAGCCTTTCTCCATCCATCCGTCTCAGAATGTTCATACCACCTTAGTTAGGAATCCTTATTGGTTCCATAAATGCTGATTATACCTGCAACCTTTCTCTAATGCTATCGTCTCTCGGAACTCCTACATTTATCTTTTCTTGTTACTCCTACCTCCGTGCTCGTATCCTACTCTGAAGATGCTTTGTTCCGCTACCAAAATGTTAGAATAGGCATGTTGTACACCAACTTCGATACACTCATTTCGACAATGTCAAATTGATGTTTTTTTATTACGAGCGGACGGTTCTAGTGGCTCATATTTAGTCCCGAATATGTTTTCACTTGTTCATTGCAAGGTAAATTCCTAATAGCAATGGTTACAGCTACGTTTTATTGGTATTTTTAACACCAATTGTTTCGCTCATTCTCAGATTTAGTCTGAAGATGCTACAATAGAGAGAGGACGAAATATTTGGTATCAATAACAACAAAACGTAATAATCAAAAGTTTAATGTTGATAAAAATGTCATTATTGTCCAGATCCACTACGACAAATCTTAACCCGATTATTAGATGTGTGTGTGTGTGTGTGTGTGTGTGTGTGTGTGTGTGTGTGTGTGTGTGTGTGTGTGTGTGTGTGTGTGTGTGTGAGAGAGAGAGAGAGAGAGAGAGAGAGAGAGAGAGAGAGAGAGAGAGAGAGAGAGAGAGAGAGAGAGAGCAATATTTGAAATTATGAATTCCAGACGTACAAAAGTAAACGGAGACTGTCTTCATTGAAAGGACTAGAATCAACAGAAATTTAAAAATCAACCGCTGTTGGAGTACTAAAAACTTCACCGATGCCCCAGTGGATTTCGTTCCCGGTGGAAGAAGACCCCTGGGTAAACCGAGGAACAGACGGAGCAATGGATTTGTTCAGGACCTTATCCTGATCAGGATGGGAATGCATAAGTGGAGATGGAGGGCAGGAGACAGATTCCGAAGGATAAGAATCCTTGTAGCAGCACGCGTTTCCCTGGGTCGAATCGCGTATAACGTAACAAAAAACGAAGTTCAAAAACCGTGTTACCGCGATCCAAAAAGAAAGTTGGAAGAGAAATTCAGAACGTAGATGAAGCTGTCTTCCCTCGGCTTAAACAGGGAAGCTCTATAAATATCCCCATTAATTGCAGCAATCTATTACCCGACTTTTTTATATCTCGTAAAGTAGCAAATAATCTAATAAACTCTAGTACGAAATCTTTAACAATGCTGTTGAAATATTAAAAATTATTTGCTGTAGAAAACATCAGAGCAGGATTTAATGTGTATGAGGGTCCACCGTGGACAAACATTTTCAACATTCCCTATGGAGCGTTGCTCAAAGTAAACTGCGAATCTGTAGTGTACGTTTCACAGAACAAACACGCTCCGGAGTCGCTCATGAACCCTGTGCCATCTTGCAGAGGGTCCATTCCCTAAAGACGAAAAGTATGTCTGTGAACCGTTTCTCTGTAAACACGTGCATTACACTGGATCCACAGGACGCAAATCACTGTCCACGCTGAACACCTTTTCGGTTTGCACGCGTTGTGATGATGTGGGTTTCGGCACTTTCCATTTAAAAAGGGTGCAAACATAAGAAAAACATGATCTAGGCCAGAAATAACGCGAATTGTGTGTGTGTGTGTGTGTGTGTGTATGTGTGTGTGTGTGTGTGTGTGTGTGTGTGTTTCCTGCCTTTTGATTGGGGTAATCACAATAATAAATCTTTGGAAACGTAAAAACTGCATAATAGAGATATTATTGCTTGCCAGGAACGATACATCTTCACGCATAGATGATTTAAATTGAAATGAAAAAATTATAATTTTATTGCCTGGGCACAAAATTATTTTATTTTTAACAATTACCAATGTTTAAAAAAGTTTAAATGCATTGTTTTAAGTTAAACCCTAAAACTTTGCAGGTAAACTACCCCTCCCCTTAACCGATCTTCTTCAAAAAAATTATTTGCTGTAGTAACGTACACAATTTTTGTATTTCAATGTAATTTGTAACTATGCTGATTTATACTAAAAATAAATTATACGCATATTAATTCACATTAGTAAAAGACGTTAGCCTACTTGCGTATACAATATTTTCGTTATTATTTTCGGATAGTCCCATTGAGGCTTATGTTAACTTTAAAATCCGAAATCCCGACGTAATCTGAACAAATGGTAACAACTGGTATAACTACGTTTAACGTGTAATATGCGTCTTCGAATACCACTGATAAACATGCGCCTTGTTAGTACGTTCTTCAGTACTACTCGCTTGTCGAAGAACTGTATAAAAGTCGTCATTACAAGCAAAATACAAATCTTTGCCACTAAACTTTTTAATATTAAGTGATACATTTAGATTGTGATTATCCATTTTGCATCCCGCTCCCCTAATTGGGGGGGGGGCACTCTAAAAAACAGTAGAGTTGTGTAGGCTAAAAGTATGAATACGCATACCAAGTTTTACGAAAATCTGTTGATTCGTTCAAAAGTTATCGTGAGACATAGATACATAGACAGATAGACAAATGCTAAACAGCAGAGTTAAACTGAGAACTCGCTAGCTTCGTTCGTTCAATTATGCTTAACAAAAACGCGCGCGCGAGTGTGTGTGATCTGGCAAAGAAAAGTATGCCAGAGCTCTGTCTTTAGTATTGTACAAGAAAATTGCTGAACAGTATAAAAATTTTGAGTCCAGAAACAACTTTTTCAGATATAGCGTACAATAATTTTGTTAAATCTTTACTAAACGATAAAAATTTAGTAATTAAATTTGTAGAATTAATTACAGAGTTATAGGATTCGTTTCTATTAATGTCTCAGGTCAAACAACATATGGAACCACTAATTTTGCCACATAATTTGTCTTCTAGAAATTTTCATATCGCATTACTACTCCTTCAGAACATAAATATGGATTAAATTTTTACCTGGTCATAACTGGAAAACAGAGGACTTCGGATCTATATTTATATAAAACTTTTTCTTATTTTTAGCTCTAGAATCATCTGAAAAATTTCCCTTTCCTCCCAGAATCGCCTTATGCTAATCATTATCTCGTTTGAGTGTGAAAGTACATCTTTCAGCATTTTTAATTATGTAAGATTCTGTGTGTATTTATACCGTGGTTATTTACGCTTTCAAAATTTCAGGGGGCTGGTGGTTCAGCACACCTTAATACGCTGCTGTGTTGCAGGTTTCGTTTAACATTTATCAAATTTTGCAATTATTCACACAAAAATTCCTGTTAATATGAAGTCTATATAAAGTCTTACAATATAAAGTTTATAGTTTTAGTACGCTTTATACTAAAAATAAAGTCTGTTCTTTGTCCTGAACGTTCCTTTACCCGAGCTATGGAATGAAGTGAACGATTCCATTATCCGAATTTTCGATTATCCGACCGCAATCAGTTCCAACCAAGTCGCTTAAAACAGAGATGCCACTGTACTTACGAATCAAAAACCTTTAAAAGAATAGGAAGTAAACGATCATCTTAGCGATAGAAGAAATTACTTTTAAAACCAACTTCGGAGATGAATTTTAAAATAAAAAATGTTCTCGTTTCATTACTATGTTATCAACGACAACGTATAATTAAATAATACACCCGTTATTATTGTTTTTTTTTAATAATTTTCTTGAGATTTTTCAATTAAAACTGTCGTAAAGTTTCAAAAGTTAAGGCCTTTTGCATAGAGTCTAAATTCCTGAATTCAATATTTTTAAATACAATTAATGTAATTTTTAAAATTCAGATCGACTATTTAAAAACAGCGTAATTTTACTCACTTACCTTAAACAAATCGTTCATTGTGAAATGTTTTATTTCCACTTTTCTTTTAATCTTGCAGTTTTCGTCTACGGTAGGCATCTCCTTAAAAAAAATTAATTTATCGAGATCCGAAATCATATTTTACTCAACTTCAACTTCGCGGTATTCTCAACAACCCGAACTGTCTTCTACGCGTATAGAACAGATAATGGTCGCGAAACCCGAACTGATCACGAAATAATGGTCGTGCCCGGCCTTCGAACACCGAAGAAGCAAGCCTGTGCAGTAGAGAGCGCTCTGGCGACTGCTGATGACAATGTGTCTGTAGAATGGACTAATCCTCTTTTTATGTACTTGAATGTAAGATAAGAACAGATTAAACCTTCTCTTTTAAAATAAAACTTGTAAAGAGCGAGACATGAAGAAATATTACAATAGACAGACAAATGCTATTCTTGGCAAGGGATAAGATCCTATACTGTTTCTGTTTTTGGATATGTGTTTCAAAATTCTGATTGGACACTTTTATCTGTCAAGCACAAGACATTAATTAGAAATTGTTTCCTGGCTTTAAAATTCTGCATCCATTTTAATAAATTATAAAAGGATCAGAACAATTTAATAACTAAACAAGCAAGGAATCTGAGTTACAAAGATTAAGAAAAAAATTAATTAAGGTCGTCATAGAGATTAATAAGTAACATAAGGATTAATCATAAAAGTGCACAAACATAAAAAATAATAATAAAAAGCAGTAACATCTCTATTTGTACTAAATTCACAACCGGCATTTGTATACAAAATTTTTATTTATTGAATACTCATTTCATCATTTTTAACTTCGTGCTAAAATCTAATTAAAACTTTAATTAAATTTAGCTAATACTGCAGTGTTAAAAATCTCATTAAACTAATTACAAATTACGTAAATAATATTTGGTTCACGTGTGTTTAACAATACCTTTATTCTTTCTCTGAAGAAGTCAACAACGAATTTTTGTTGAAAAGGAGGAAGGTCTATGTTGGCAATTTTAAATTGCAATGACGTTTCTATTGTTTGTTGAATTGATTGAGTAGATGTTATAATTCACACCGATATTCACTGAAAGTCTACAAACCAGTGTACCCACAGATAACTGAAAACAGATGTATATAGGCTTAGATATTATTAACACAAGTGTATTTCTAGGTAAAATAGTAGAGCATCAATACCGATAATGAAATTAATAGTATGCTCTCATTTACTTCATCGAACCCGTGTACTAAAATAAATCACAGTTTTTAAATGTCAGAATTAAAATATCTCTCGTACAGATGTAACACACACACAAATATACTTACTATTATAAATTAATTTATAATTTATAACTATCTGCAGAGGGATTTAGTACACAGAATATTCTAATGTTTTTCAATACATTAATAAAACATTATTGTAGTATATTTTGTTTCATGTGACACGATATTAACATATTACTTCGTTAGTTTAGTGATGTTTTTTTAACTTAATTTTTAATAATGTAACGATTTGTCTTCTTCTTCTGCTATCGAATTGTTGGTAAATTGTAAATTTATATACGTGTATATTGTTTAAGTGGCGGTACACAGGTGCAATTTCTTTATGATGTGTAGCGTAATTATGTTTCGACTTTACAGTCTTAATTTATTTACCCGGTAAATGACTGTTAGCATTACTGGAATGTTAATTTAGTAAATATAGTAAATACTATACACACGGTAAATAATAATACTTATTTGAACTGATATATATATAGTTTAAATTGAATCAATTCTTCTTGTTGAACGAACATTTCTAGATGAAATAATTTCCGTTCAATTTTTTCTAGGCTAATCATTTTAGTTTTTAATAATTTATTTTAAATAATTACTGGTAGCATAAGTTTACTGTATTTCCTAGTATTTTCTAATAATTACTGCCTGGGATATGGGATCTGAAAAATAATATTTTTCTGCTGAAATTTCGTGATTAAAACTTGGTTTAATGGGTAGCGTATACGCGCTACATTGGGGATCGCGTTCAACTCTCAGTATCAAAAAATATAGGCCTACATCTATTTTTCTGCAAAAATTAATAACCCGTTCAGTATTATTATATTATCACCGTGCGTTAACAAGGATGTTCAACAAAAAAGATATATTTAACAATTAACTACTCTTAATAATAATACCGTAGTAATAGCTTAGTAGTAGCGGTGGTGGTGGTGGTGGTGGTAGTAGTAGTAGTAGTAGTAGTAGTAGTAGTAGTAGTAGTAACGTCACTACTGTAACCGGTTGATTATTAGTAACGTCTTATTATTTTCTGACCTTGCCACCACATCAATTTGACATTATTAATTATAATATTGGAAGTCGAGATGAGCTGGGAAATAGCTGTTCCAACTCTTACTGGAAGTAAAACCGATCGAAAGTTAGAAAATTCTTTTAGAACCTGACTTTCCATTCTCACTGTTTACGTAAACGGAATCTAAGTTTTGTGTACTGTGTACACCGCATATTTTAGGAGTCCGTGTGCAGGGAAAACGGGACAAATCTAAATGGATAACTTGTGTTTGGCGTTACTGGTGCACGAGCGTTTATTTATTACAACCTCATACAATGTTCCTTGTTCAGCGCTAACGGAATGAATACATAAACATCTAAGACTACTGTTCTCATATTGTCGAACGTGTTATTTGCTATTTGCCGCTATCTGTCGAATATCGTTATTGTCGAGAATCGTCCTATGGAAGTCTCGAATGTGTAACACATATCCACGTGATCGTGCGCAAGTGTAGAATTCGGTACAGAGGTCAGTATACTTGAAAGTCTCAAATTTTGATGATTTTCAGACACTGACAGTTACGCGAACTTTAAGGGACTGAGATCCTTTAATGCATTAATAATTTATTTATATAAAGCATATGAAACGTTAAATAGATAATCCCTAACAGAACCCGGTGTCAGCGGTACCTCTGCCTGTTCCACCATTGAATCAGAATTTTAATCTTTCTTTTGCTTACAATTTGTCGTGTAGTATAGTGTTTGACGCACGGTAGAAGCTTATTAGCAATGACGTCATCTACATTGGCAAATAGTTTGATCACTTCAGCAGCAATTGTTTTAGTCTGAAGAGTAGTGGTGAACGGAAGAAGGACCCGTGGACTGTACTCACAAAAAACTTTGACATCCAATGTGTGCCACTTTTGATTGTCTTATCATTATCTCCTACGTTAGATTACAGAGACTGAAGTGTCCTTAACCAGAGACCGAGTCACCACGCTTCGCTCTGCACATCGATTCCACGATCTCACGTATATAAGCCTTTCAACTTACCGTTGGTTAGACTACGTGGGATAAGGTTGTACAGATCTTACTTATATTACAATATAGGCTGATTTCTCTCTGGCGGTGGCGAAACGTCGGTTGTACGATGGCCAGTGAGCGACTACAGCCCGCAGGCCTAATACTTGAAGGGAGAAAAAGACAACTTCCATATTATGGGCCCACTTCAAAATATTGCGTTATTGGTCCTTCATGACTGGTGCCCACGGAGGTACCACTAACTTATCGCAGGCTCCTTCCTATCGACTTTTCGCTTATCAGACCTCTGTTATCAGCCTTTGTTTTCTTCCAGCTCCGACGGTATTAGAAACAGGTAGGCCTATATTAAGAAAATTCAGTAAATAATTATTTTTAAAGTAGCCTGAAATAAAACATAACCAAACATAAAATAATAAGCAACTCGAACAATACTGAGAGAAGGAATAATATTATTAATATAACGTTCATGCTAACTTGAACTTGAACTAGAAAGTGGTAGTCTAGAAATGGCTAGCAGTTTGTGTCAAAGTGAAAACTTGTAACTATTTTACAGTAACCTTTATTGCCTTTAGACAGGCTAAGCCGTCGAAACCCTTTTCTAAATCTAATGACCCCTTTACTATCAGCATAATTCACGTGACGCCGTGGCGTGCCGTCCAATATGAAATTTATGCCGTCGACATGCGTAGTGTAATTTTCGAATTAAATTATTTTACTCTGATGTTTAAACAAAAATCGCGTATTCAATTCCTGATTTCGGAGTCCCCCAGTTGTGGCGTCGGAGCCACTTTCCTTTCGCTCCGCCCCATTCGCATGACCCTGGAGAAAATGCACAATAATTGGACTTTGACAATAAGTTTTAGTACGTGACATTCTCCGAGTGTGGCACAGGAGTGGATCGTGTGAAATCGCCCAAGGAAGAAGTTGTACGTCAGGTGACTATAGTGTTTTGAATTATACAATTCATAAGAAATGAAAAAATGCGGTATTTAAAGTCAGTCTTGAAAGCATTTCCAGACTGCCTTTGCCTATAAAGCTTCGTGTTAAGAAAAAAAATAGAATCCAAAAGAAAAAATGAATAAAACGTTTGAAGGCAAGTGGCGTATCTAGAATTTGGTTTGGGGGGGCCAGTCAAAAGAAGAAACAAGTTAAAACAAAGTGGTTGAAAACGCGTGATAACATCTTGAAATCAATCCCATTAAAGTAAACTGTAATAACTCAATAATACGCGTATACGCGTTTCATTGTTTAGAAGATACTTATTGACTAAACTCATTTTCTCGTTACAAACGTATACGCAAATGCTGTGTAATAAACCTGTTTGTATATTTAAAAATAGTTACTAATTATATTAACGTACACATTGAAAAAATAATAAAATAGCCTAAAAATTAAGAAATTGACAAAATTCGTCAACTTTTTCGACCCTCTGGAGGGAGGATCCGGTTCCGTTCGTCTCCCCCCCCCCGTAAGTACGCCCCTGTTGAAGGCAAGGGATGTGGATTTAAATATCGGCTGCAATTTCGAAAACAGGACAGTATGGATAAATTACAGTTTATGCTATGAACACCCGCTGTGTTAAATTATTGTGAAAAGTGGATAAAAGTAGCAGAGATTTATATTTATATTTAAGATTAAACTAAAATATTTTATATTTTTTGTTTACCTAAATTTTAAATATTTTTTAATGAAGAATTGTTAGAGTTCAAGAAAGCTGCGTAATTTGATATCGTAAGGGAAAGCAGATGAAACGAAACACAAGGACGACAAACGTTTTAGGTCCGGTATCTTCAAACCCAAACATATAGAATACAATTCTCGGAATAACCAGATAATAATTTACTATAGAGGAAAACAGAAGCGTTCAATACAGACTACCCAGTAACCGATGCTCCTACTGATAACCAAACGATGACAGTCGAGCAACTACAGCAGCGAATTCAAATAACATCTGATTAACGAGTGCCCACCTGCTAGCTGAATAACATGTTACGGTATGTACAATGATATTTAATTAAAACTGGCCCAACGAAATCATGATAGTTCTTTTCGTAAATCGAATGAGAACTGTTGAACAAAATCCGTTAAAATTAAAATGTTACATTATTAGTAAGCTGATAGAAAATGTGGTATAACGATAGTTTGCATTGCACTAAACGTATTGGGTTATTGGTAAAGTTACCCAAGTCCACTTTGGGTGAATTTACGGAAAATTGAAATTAAAGGTTTTCAAGTACAGTAAAAATTCATAACATTATTAAACTGATTTTCAAGGTCAATTTTTATTATTAATCGAGTTTTTTTATTGATTACATAGCTTTTGGAAAATTAAAAGAAAGATAGAAATTATGTGACGATTTAAATTGTAAAACATAAATAAAAAATTTAATAATAAAAATATAAAATGGGAAGTTAGTTAAAACCATTAAATCGCACTATTAAACCAAATACCCCTGAACTAACTCATAATACTAATGAGAATTAAATAAGAAAATTTAACTAAAATAATTAATTTGAACTGTGAAAGCAAAAGTAAAAAATAAAACTGTTAACCCTTTATTAAATTTATCATGCTATGACCTGTGTATTCCGGATCCAACTTGCATACCGACCCGCATTAAATAAGAAATACCTGAAAACTTTAATGTAAATAATTAATAATTTAAAGTCACTAGTAGCAGTCGTAATAAATTCTGTAGACAAGCAAAGTCTCGATTGTTTATTTTGTCAAACTGTATTACTAATTAAAAGTTGGAACTATATTATGGCGGAGTATTCACTCCGCGTCGTTGCAACTTTCCTGTTGTAACAATGTAGGACTAATGATGCGGCTTTCAACTGTAAACAGCTCCAAGCGGGGCTCTTCACAAATGTTTATTTTCTTGTATTTTAATAGAGTGTTAGCTTCCACTAAAAGTGTGGAGAGCTAGATATAAGTATCTAAGATGTAGTGAGTATTTTTGTGAAACAAAGATGTGAAAAAGAGAAAACGAGTGTAAGAGATGACATCTCCTGTTAATTAAAATAACCAATCAAATATGGTTCAACTTAAAGGTAATTCTAACATAATGTAAAGAAAATATGTAAACTGCAATACGACGGTGCCACTAAACATGTGATGTGAAAAACTGTGAATAGTGACGACTTTGACCTATACTGCATTTACACTATCGCAGATGTTCAGGACGACTTCATGCTAGATGACACCACAACATCCTTTTCATCATTAATTGCCTCCGAGGACATCCACTGGAAAGACTACCCCGATGACCACCCCGACTAAGAGAGTACAGAAGAATCACACTCCGAGGGCATGGACAGATAACGTTTATCAAAAAGGTGACGCGGAAGCTCGTCTTCCGTGAATTATGTATATTTAAAGTATAAGTAATTATCAATGAAAAAGACTTTTAAAAGACAATCTATAAGCGCTAACTTTTAAAATGATGTAACCAGAAATTTCTGAAATCATACGTTGTAACATAACTCTTGTGTTGTAAGATTGTATCATTGCTCAAGCTAAATAAAACCATTCTTCAAATGGTACTTAAGTAATAAAGTAATCGTCTAAACAAGTAAAGTAAATTTGAAACTTCTTAACTAGGTTAAAGAGAGGCTCGGATCCGAGGTAAACACTTTGTCAGTATGATCATTTTTAAGACAGAAAACCCCCCTTACAATTTCTGAGTAAGTAAAATTTTATTTGTAATGTGTTACCTATCATATGTAAATAAAGGGATGTCATCTTTGTTACATACTAAAGTGAGTGCATAAATCAGCTAAATTCCCTCCCCTAGTTTCCTTTAATTAGAGTAAGTGTAATTATTGTTAGTGAAGTGTTTGATTTTTCAGTTTGTTACAACGTAGGCAGCCTGTATAATTGGCTAGAGTCAATTATTACGGGTTCCCTGGATTATAACGTAGCCGACACGTTATAATTAATAAAAAAATAGAATGTCTTTTTTGAAACATCATCAGACTTGGGTAGTTTTACCACTAACCCCTCGGTATATACGCATAGACTGTTCCTGCGTGATAATGAGCTCAAACCTAGAGTTTAAAATGCGATTGTAAATGTTTACCAAAATGGGTAAAATATAATTGTCATTATAACTCAAAGACTCTTTTCCCTTTTGATGTCGGACTGAATATTCTCTTTTCACACACACATTGAGCATCTTTTCTTGTCCTTGCATAAAACACATTCTTCCAGTGGTTGTTCCAGCCTAGGATAGCAAGGGCCGAGGTCTTCCTCTCCTCCACAGAAGCCTGTTTTTTATTAAATTTTGAAAAATAATTTATTGGTATTACATGTAATAGCAAATTACCTTTTCAATGTTAATTTTTTTACCGCATACTACGATGGTCCTCCTTTCCTTTTTGTATATAATTATTGTTATTCACCTATCACTTCCCCCCTTTTACAGGTTCTAGAACCGTCTCTGACATTACCTTTTTTTTAATATTATTTTCGCGACCTTCCCATCCAATATCTCGCAGGTCTAACTTTTTTGTATTCTAATTCTTATATGTTCTTCCTCTTACCTTCTCTTTCGTTCTTTTTGAGTGTCAATACCATCTTTTCTAGTTTTCTTGGATTCACTCTAAAATAGTTTTAATCTTGAAATTCGCTTTTACACCTGTTTCTTTTCTGGTTTCCCATCCATCACGGCCACAAATATTTTAAGTGTCCATAAATATTTTAAGTGCTTGTCGTTTTACTTTCATCCTTTTTGACAACAATCTGCCACTCCATATACAGTATTAAATTTGTCATCTCAGTTTTCTTTTATATTTCTCTCTTCATTATAAGTTTGTTCTTGGGATGAAGTAATTTTGTATTTTTTTAATTCTTTCATTATGTTCATATCTTTTCTTTCATTTTCTTCCACTGTTATGTGAAACTAATAATTGACATATTCAATTCTTTCTTGATCCATGCTTGGTCTTTGAACCACCATAACATTTATTTGTTTCTGTGAATTAATTTTCATACCACTACTGTGTAATCTGTAAATAATTAAGTAACGAGGCCTGATTACAAATTTACAGATTTCAAGTAGGCCTATATTTCGGTCCTGATTTTTAAAAACTTGAGAAACACTTTTATTAAGTTGTACATATTTAAGAAACAATATTTTTCTTGAGTAAATTTAATATGGTATTATAGAAATAAATGTTAGCCCATTATTGTTTAATTGTTTTGGCAATGTTATCACAGCAAATGTATAATATTGGTGAACTTATTTCAAATATGCACAAATTTACTATTTATTAGAGTACTAAAACATATTTTCTCCAAACGTCTTTACCATGTAATATCAGAATAGCGAGTAGTTCCTAGGAAGAATTACTGAAACATGTAAACCATACCGTGTAAACAATTTGTAATGTAAATTACACAACACACTTTTTTATACATATATGAATCATTACAAGACATTAGGAGTAACATCCAAATTAGCCATAACACTGCAGATTACAAGATATGGTACACAAAAATAGTGTATTAAAATTTCTAATTTTAGATATCAAGTAATGACAGTATGATATTCAACTTTCACTACACAGATACAAGGAAGCCTAAACACTGAACTCCAAAGAAGAGAGTAAACCGAAAAGTGACAAAGAAAAAGAACAAGTAAATACACAGTTTCATAAAATACTGGAACTGATCATAATCTGATGTATCCATAAATCAGAATACCTGATGTAAATTTGACTTAAGAAGACACCTATTGGTACTTGGATACCTAGGCTCCAGTTTCTCCAATTATGTTTTATTTATATTAAAAAATATATAAACTTGTGGGGTACATACGGTCACACATGAAGATCGAACAAAGATTTAATTGCCATGTTAGCTTTCAATTCAGAGGGTCCACTGTAGAAGAAGACCGAGAATACATAGCAGCAAGAAGTCTCATCTTTGTGTTTATTGTTAAATCGTGACTTTTGAATAAACTGCTCATTCTAGTGTACACTGCTCTTGCCTTTTCAATTCTGCTCTTTATTTCTTGAGAGTGGTCTCATTGTTCATTGACTATAGTACCAAGATATGAAAATTTGCTTACACATTCAACTGGCCTTTGGTTTATATTAAGGGAGCAGTTTTGAACTTTCTTCTTAGATAAAATCATTAACTTCATTTTATTAACATTGATGTCTAGACCATATCGACGGCTGCTTTCTGTCCCTCTATTCATTAGTTATTGCAGCCCCTATATGCTATATGCGAATATGACGGTATCATCCGCATAACTTATGTTAAATACATTCATCAGTACTTTAATGAATAATAAATATATTTATGTTCTGCATTTGGAACACAGTCTATCATTTTAAAAATATAGAGTATCACTTATCTATACTCCAATTTATAGTTATTTCTGATAAGCACTTTCAAACAATTCAGTTCATCTTCAGGTCACAACAATAACACAAAAATAGTGGGAGTGCAATATGTGTTCTATATTTTTGATTCTGAAATTCACAATAAAAGTTTGACAATTCCTGACCCAACTAATAATAATCTTTGTCTTTTCTTCTTCATATTTCACTTTTCATTATGCATTCCAAAAACTGCTATCTCAACTTCTTACATAAGCATATGAAGGATATCTACTTTAAATAGTCAGATTACCAGCTTGCATTGGTAAAATACTTTCTCTTTTTAATTAGATAGGATTAAACAGTAACTCCATCTCTAAAAAAATATAGTCAATTAACTGAAAGTCAATTGATGCAGCACATTTTTCAGAATTCAGGAGATCAAATAAGATACACATTTATGTCTCATTTTGTAAGACTTTCAATAGAAGCCATGTACTGACTTTTGAAACCACATATGCAGGAATGGTGATATTCATGGGTCCAAGATCACCAGACTCTGTCAGTCTGTGATTATTTTCTGTATGGGGGAATCTTAAATACAACATGCCCGCATACAATAGCTAAGCCCAGAAACAATATGTGCACACAAGTCAGAAACATTCCTATCCAGGTAATGGAATTTGCCATGGCTGATTTCCATGCCAGAATGTGCAAGAGTAAATGGTGTACCTGCAGTATACAATATTTAAACAAAACATGACTAAGCATACTCCACAAATTGCAATATATAAGTATATGGGTTTGTACTTTTTTATTAGTTAAAAGAAGTACCAGTTTTCTTGCATCCATGTTTTATGCCACATCCTGTACTGTAGCTGAAAACATGTTTATTTAGTTGAATATTATAATGCTTTTATAATATACGTTAAATCCTATGTGTCACTGTCCTATGGGACCAAAAATTTCAGTTGCCATTATTATTTCATCATTTTCCTGATATCATTATTTCCTTATTTGCCAGGACCTGTAACTTGCATCGTTATGTATGCATTCATAATGCATTTTATTATTTTATATTGCTTCATTTGTTATAAAATTTAGTAAATGTACACCAATTTCTTTGAACATAAAAATTTTATTCATAAATTGCATTGCATAAGCTAAACAATGAAACAATTCTCACAAATAAAACTAGGAATAATCGCATGACTATATAATCACTTACAAATTACTTAAGTACACAGTGGTTACAGAGTCGAATATTATTACAAAATACATAATGTAAAATAGTGATTCAATAACTGTATATTCACATTCTACAAACTTAGTACCCTGTATGCAATAGATGATACATTATTAATATACACATTTGACCATTAAATTATTAAGCCGCTTTAATAGGATTACTATATAATAATGAGTACACACACGTAGTTGCTTCAACACGTTATATACCATATATGTTTTTTTAATAAATGTGTTGAAAATAACTTCAAAACAAGCAATAGCTGAAGTTGTGTTTCTTGTACAAGAAAAAACTGCTCATTACATTATATACATTTAAATAAATTATAATAAAATGGTTAAAAAATAATAATAATTACAAGTAAAATTCAAACTAAATCAGACCAGTGATACATTAAACAATCATCAGTTCACTGATGTGTGTCTAACAGAAGTAGTCTTTAATTGTATACATAACTGAATCCATTAATTAATCACAAGTTCTCTGTTTATAACCAATGAGATCACCTGGTGGTTTCCTGTCAGTAAAAATCTAATCAAATGATTTTTTTATACCACTCTACATAAGTAATAATCAAACATAATGTACAGAAAAAATATACAGATCAGCAGCCTTAAACAAAGGGATCACTGGGTGATTCATGGGAAGTATACTGAATACCAAATGTAGACAAATCTTAAAACTATGGATGAGTTGTGATACTTATACTCTCAGTAAGATTAGGGTAATTACCATGATTCAGGACAAGAGTTCCCAAATTCCCACTGATAATGGTATTGAACAATTTTCTATGACAATCGCTATTGTTTCAATCTCTACCCCTGTTGCTAAGATGGTTTAGACAACACTGTATCTCATATATTCTGTTGCTTCACATTTTAACTGATTTTAATAACACATTTTCATGTCTCAGAAACTTCTGTTTCTCTATAATCATTTCAAATGTGTTGCCTGAAGTATGCAGGAAATTACTGAAAAATTACATTGGGCATCCCTGAGGAGTGATTTCTGATACATAGTGACTCTAAATTATACATGACATACAAGTCAATCATTCATTGGTCAACTTCAAAGATGAGCAATAGTTAAACAAAATTAACTGTAGCTAAACTTTTTCTTGGTTATACTGTCTGAATGGGACATTCAAAAGTTGCAGACAAATTAATAATGACAATCTTCACAGAAACCATGACATATTTTATCAAATGAAATATTCTGATTGTTATTTATGAAAACAGACTGACAGGATTTTACCAACACTATGGTCAAATGGTCATGATACAGATTCAAACTGGTATACAAGACTAGAAATTTACAGTCCTCTTCAGGTGTGACACAAGTTAATGATACGATAGTGAGTAATTATTTACAGTTATCTGTTAATTAGTTTAACAAGTAATAAATAGTATGTCATAAAATCTTTACACGAATCACTCTAAATCAAGCCTTTGAAAAGTATTAAAAGCACAGACAAACACATTAAAATTATTTTTTATTAATTTACATTAACTACTGACTGGAATCATAATAAGGAAAGACCATATACAATAACTTCACAGGAAATGAATGTCAGTTAGTTACTATATCAGCAAGTTATTACGTCTATTATTTATTAAATAATGAGGAGTAACAACAGATGACTTAGTCCAACTCTAAAAGTAATTATCTTTACAACAAAAAGCTAAATTTTACTGTAACTGAAATTTTTTTTTAGTTGTTACATTTCAATTCCAAACAGTTATTCATCGCATAAAAACTATAAATGACACACATTCTGCTACTGATTGACAGAGAATATTATAAACATGCAAAATTATTTAGTAAATCTTCAAAGCAATATTAGTAGTTAACACGACTTGTCTTGGATGCAACTGTTTATTTTTTAGGCATTTACAGCAACTTCTTGTTGTTTTATTTATTTCATATTCCACAAGTAATAAAAACAGTGTTATGTGATAACTGCATTCATGCATCTGTATAAGTTTTTAATATCTGTTTGAATAAAGAGTACTTTTATTTGAAGGCATGAATCAAACCTCCGCTCAACAGTCTTTTTTAAATGGGCATGGGCATGGGCTCAACATGACTTTGTTTTTAAATGGGCAATTGTTGTCTATACATAGTATCTGTTCTGTTAATCCAAACTATTCAAATACATTGGTCCTTTTTACTCAGTTTTTATCACATTTCCAAAACTAAACTAAAATAAATATATTATGCCATAATCCCATAGGTAAAACAAATACATTATATTTTTGACTCATGAAATACCTTATTTTCACTTTACAAAATATTCTAGTAAATTCTCACATGTATATTGTTGTAAACATTAATTACATCACTAAGAAACAACTGTTTATTAATGAGTTAACAAATTATAAATTAAGTGTTTGTGTGTGCCGCACGTTAATAAATAAACTGACATGTTTTTTCAAGGACACTTCCTTTATAATAAAAATTATAAATTTGTCAGTAATAAATACTGACAACAACAGCATACATATTGTTTTTATGTTAGTATAAATGATTAAACTTAATAAGGAATAACATATTTAATTCCGCTAAAGATGTGTTATCATATTTAAAATATCGTGTGTGTGTGTGAAAGAGAGAGAGATGAATAAAATGGGACTAGACTAGATAAGTCAAGTAAACTATTATTTTCATAGAATTCAAACATTATAATTGGAAATACAGTGCTGAAAATACATGGAAAATATATGAAATATATCCAAAGCAAATCTAGATAAATCAAGACTGATTTACATTATTTATTTTCTGTTTTAAAACAAAATACTTAATATTATTATAGTCAAAACTGTGAGTTCAAAACTACGAGTTAGATTTGAGCAAACTATTAATTACAGTGAACAATATTTCAGTAAAACAGTAGTTACATTCTATAAATAGTGTAAACTTCTTTGTAATATTTACACACACGTATTAAATTGCCCATGCAGTTTCATCAACAACTATAATGTAAATCACAGTGCAACAATACAGGAATTATTTACCTCTATATGTATTTTTAAAACCAACATACTATTACTGTGCATATCAATTAGTTAACTGTGATTATACATTTTCTACTTCTACTCAAAATGTATTTTTTGCTTGGCAAATTTCTTAAATGCATACTGTTAATACTGACAATTTTTGGTCAATAAGTACAATTTTTTTTTTTATTGTGCTAACAATGTGTTTAATTTTAAAATGTGTCAAATACTTCGAGTTCTGAACTGAACAAAGACCATTCAATAAGTAAACAAACAAGCGTATTTTATCTGGTAATCTGTATTATGCCTTCTTTCTTGTTACATCCCTCTATACACACATGGCAGTAAAAACGTGTTTTGTCTTGCTGTTAAAAACTTGGTTCTCTAGAAGAACTACACATTTTTAAACAGCTCAATTTACTTACAAACTTAAACATAACTCACACAATCCGTATCGTTTTATATGAAACTAAACATCAAGTTTCTGAAAGATGCTTTATCACTGTGCTATTATTGGACCTTCTATTCTTGATAATCTACACAACAATTTTCTTGATGTAAGTGCAAAACAGCTGTTTCTAAACCAACCATAACACTGTCAACTGAACTACCATTTAAGTAGACTGAGGTTTCAAATTTCAGCTGTTTGTTTACTCTTCTGAACGATCCTTATAAAAACACCAGTTCAGGTAATAACCAAGACATGTAAAATTGTTCACATCAATAATACAACTACTCAACAAAAGGCAAACACATTTAATAGTGGTTAAACATACAATTGCTTCTACAAAATTTTCTCATCAATAAGATTTGAAGTTATATGAATATAAAAAAATTAATATAACCCAGCAACTAAAAAAACCATCCCTATTACACATTAATTACTGAATATTAATAATAATATATAAAGCAACAAAGTAGTTCACAAATACTTTCATTAAAAGTTTCAAAGATACACATGTTATTTATACGCCATATAGCATGTACGTCACTCATGTGATAATACAAAATCAAAAGTTAAAACAAGAAGATTCATTCAAATACCTTAGGAGTAAACTCGCGTGGAAGTTGTAGAGAGGATATTTGAAGTAGAATTATACATGGAAATACAGCCTTTAGTAGAGTAAGAAGCTATCAGTTACAAGGGAAATTTATGTGAAGTTACGGAAGAGATTTGCAATATGTATATATGTAGCTTTGTAATACATGCATTGAAGACATGGACAATTAGAAACAGAGAAAAGATGTATCTGCAAAGTTTTGAAATATGGCAAAAAATGGAAAAGATTAGCTGGAGAGAAAAGGAAACAAATGAAGAAAGACTAGGGAGAATGAAGGAAGAAGTATTATAAGAGCTATAAGAAAGAAAAAAAAACCAGATCAGTCATATTTTGAGAAGGAACTTTTTACACATTACTAATTCACAGAAAGATAAGAGGGCAAGGAAGAAGAAGATATGATGTGTTGGCAGATCTGATGATGGGGGATAAATTATGAACAAGTGAAAACAGCGTCACAGGATAGAACAACATAGAGAATACAATTCAGCTGAAACCTGTCTTAGGACAGATTCATCATTCATGGCATCATCCTGATCATGTCGATCATTTGTAACAACTAATTAGCTAAAAAGAAAAATAATTAAGTACATTCAATATTCAGCATGTAACAGTCTAATGGCATTACCAGCACTGTTGATATGTACTTCATCACTGAGAATTGTTGCAGTATTGTTTGTATCACACACCCTTATTATTATCCTTAACTTTATATTTTAAATTATACATTACATTCCATTTAATCATACACAAAAATTACTTTCAAATTAACACTTTGACTACTGACACCATTAACTTGTAATCTGTCCCATGAGATGATTTTTTAGGGGAAAAAATGTCTACATTTAGACACTGACAAATACTTAGTAACAATTGTTACTTACACCACATCTTTCTCTCACCAGTTTTTCACATATTTCTTTTATGAATAAACTTGTTTTCATTGTTTTTTACAATGTAACTAAGGATAAATTAAATTTTGTCTGAGGCTGTCACGGCCGGCATCAATTTTGTTGCAATTACTCCTTGCTGGGCTATAAGGGCGTGGTCTAAAGTTGTTAAACAGAGTACTGTGGTCACTGACTACATAACCTCAGTCAGTGTATTGCAGCCTTTCAAAAGTATGGCGGAAACGTCTGCTTTGGACCACGCCCTTATAGCCCAGCAAGGAGTAATTCTAATGTCAAGGATAAATTCCTGTGCCGGTATTTCAATGATTTTTTTTTGAATCTTGAAAATGATGTTTTAACTAAACATAATAAATAAACACAATAGTCTTTAGTTTATAGTTTTATTTGCAATTTTAATATTGTCTATTGTAATGAGTTTATAAAAAGATTGTAATGCATGTTATAAAAGAAAAGTTAGACATGAACACTGTGTATTATTACTTGCTGCCAGAGCTGTTGGGATGCGCGTCGTGAGACGTGCCAATGGTTTCCTAGTTCCGAGCTTCTGGAAGGAGCTGCTGCCTAGTGATCATGTCCAGACGGAATATTTAATTTAATTAGTGGCCGCTACAATGGCATGCTCGTACTAGTACAGTAATTGCCGAGGCCATTTCCAAGAATCACCTGGACGTGGTCAGTACTTGCCAAGGTCGGCTATGAGGGGGTTTGCCTGAGTCCTTGCAGCTCAGACATAAAATTTATGTGATACGGTGTCATCCAAGGAGCGGACACTGAGTCCTCTTCTCAAAAGTCGAGAAGGGAACCAATAGGGGCTTTGGCCCCCTATTGTCTGTGTGTGGGTACGCCAGGTTAGCCGACGATCTAGGTGGACACCAAGGTACTTAACTTCTCTCGACCAGGGCAGGTGTGTATCATTATGACTGGAGCTTGGATTTATATGACTTAAAAAGTCAGAAAAATATGCATGCATTTCTGCTCTAAACGCTATCAAAATATGATGAAAAACTGGTACAATGCCCTGTAGAAATAAAGAAATATACGATAAAACAGGATAGCCTACACTGTAAATAACTTATTCTTCTTTATTTGTATAAACAAATGGTTACTTATTTTTAACAGAAAGTCACAGATAAATGTTTATCATCATCATCATCATCTTACCTCAAGCATTATGCATAATCCCTATGGCATGTTGTACCGTCTACCTATGGTACAGTTCACATCACACTACTTCCAGAGAAAAAAAAAATAGTATGCATTTCACTATATGTAGTGACAAGCAGACCAATAAAAGGATGCCTTTGATCTTCAAGGAACTCCTCTGTATACCTCAGTGGCGGTCGGTGCCTCCAAAAAGTGGTGGTTGCACACGTCAATTATGAAAATTACTGTATTTGCCATCAGTTTAATAAGATAAAAAATAGCAATATATAACATACAGAATGTTCATAATAATAATAATATGAAGAATACAAAACTGTAATTGTGTAATTGTACGCAGTAAATAGAAGAGAATTATTTATGTAAATAGGAAAATGACAAAAATACCATAACATCGTTTAACAAATAACATGAAATTAATGCTATATAAAAAAGATATGACAAACACTTACCAAATATTAGGTTACTTGAAAAGAAAATCCATTCTCCTTTCTTTTGGTGGGCAAATCTGTCAATAACTTGGTAGTTAAAATCCCGAATTTCATTACGAAATATTACTATATGGGACACTAAACAGTAAACACTACACTCACAAAACATATAATAATCGTCGTCTCAAAGACGTAATGACAGCTAAAAAAACGCAAAACATATACAAACAATTACGAAAACTAGTAACACTACAAACGTAACCTCAAAATTTAGTTTTTAAAACACAGCGCTTTAGAACGACTATTCACTGTCCACGTGTGCTGTACTAGTGCAGCCAGACGAGGTTTGCAGGAACAAAGTACACCACGGGCTCAGCATAGCGCTGGCATAGAGAGATATCAACGTAGCCTGTTTTCTGAGCTGAATGCTATTATACCGTAAAGGAACCAGCTTCTAGGTGGTGTATGCACCCCCAAGCGTCGTGCCAATTTTAAATGACACGCACAGACATAAAACATGCCGTAGCGTATAATTATGATTCAGTTATCTTACGAAGCTACTAAATTGCATTTTTGGCTAAAGATAATATTTCATAAAATCCTGGGGGTTGTGCAACCTAAGCACGGGCCGCCACTGGTATACGTCATGACATGATGGGAACAAATCTGAAAACTGATAATCACTGGGGGGGGGGGGAGTTTAGAAGGACTACCATTAAATTCAGTACTTTTCTACTGAAAATATCTGCAATTTTGCACGTTGTCGAATGTCCCAGACTTCATTTAAGTATTCTGTGTAATTTTATTCTTTTTCAGTTCTATCACTGTGTGTTTCCAATAATTCATTTTTTATCTTTCAAAACTTTTTAATGTGATCACATAATCACATGTGCCTAGTTTTAAGCTCAGTAACATATTCTGATAATAACAGAAATTAGATTTCGTGTAGGCCAAATTTCTAGACAGTATGGCTGAAAGCAGTTTTGACTCTAGTTGAGTCACACCCCTATTTATTGAAAATCTTCTCTACTCACTTCTCTGTCTCGAAAATCCTAACATAACTTAAATGTAATAATCTCCTCTTAGGCTTTAATAAAATTTTTTATTACTATGACGAAAGTGGGTTGACACAGCTACCTAATAAATTACAACATTATTACTTGTAGTACACAAACAACTACCACTATCCAATGAAAAGAAATAATACACAATCGAATATGACCAAAAATATGCTTTTACACAAGTTTTGCCCAAACTGTGACCTAAACATTCAACATGGTTAAAATATGCTTAACCATATGTTATATGGTTGCCATAAAAATCAAAGCCCAAATAATGACTGTATTATGTCACCCATTTTTAGGTTATGTGGTACTTGAAATGTTTAAGTTTGAATACAAGTTATATGAAAGTAATATTTTCTAAAAGTTACATATTATGTGTTTGTTTGTTTGTTTGTTACTAAGCATAAACTGAAAGAGATATAGTATTCAAATTTGAATCCTACATCCGAAAACTGTGTCATCAAAAATTTCTTCACTTTCATCAAACAAAAATCTACAAACATAGAATTAATAATAATAATGGCTCCCATGTGTACCACCGAAATAGCTTAGGAGAAGGCACGGTAGGCTGCCTTATGTGACCTATACAGCATTACACAAACATATAATTACACTCATGAAATTACTTCAAAATTTACAATTACTTTACACCAAAAATCAAAAAAATAAACAAACCAGCAACACCTGGCAAATGTTGAAATTCTTTTTAATATTTCCTTGTTATTGCTGTAATCTGAACGTACAAAATGAAAAACTGAATAGCAAAAAAAGCTGAATATATCGTGTATGTATTATTAAGATATGACACATTTTAAACACGTGGTAAACTGAGTGGCATAATATTATGCTTCTTGAAAATCACTCTGCTTATTATTATGCCACTGTTAGTCGAAGTGTTACATCTGAAACAATTTTTTTACAACTGACGTTAAGATAAACAGAATGCATATATCCTATACAAATCTAAAAATATATTTAAACAGGTTAGAAAGTGATAACGAATCTCACAGTCAATGGACAGAAAACTGTTCAAGCTGTTAGGCCATGGTCCATTGCTGAAACTATAATTGCCAGACATTCAGACCTGGTGTCTGATAAAGAGCCAGCACTGAACCAACAGATTTCAGTAAGGTGCCTCTGCCAGCTGGATTACTGTCAATCTGTGCGGACATCGCAACCTTGTCCCCACTTCACCACAGAAGATGACTACCATGGGTGCAGCTGAAATGTCTGATAATTATAGTTTCAATGACTGACTACAATCTAACTGCCCTTAGAGTTGTACATACATATTAAAAAATATTTGAATATACTATTGTGAATGTAATAACGCATGCTCTTATATTACTAGAGTACCCTGCATAGTAGTCCCGTCAAGGTCACTCACTTTCACTGCTTCTCCCTGTCACCTCCACGCCCCTTTCCCAGCGTTGTTGCCGACTACTACATTGTGTAGCGTTTCAGCAAAACAGTTCACTGTTTTCCATACAGTGAACTTACTTATTTAAAGTTTTATTGTTTTCTTCATGGCAGTTATCCTACAGACTGATAGTTGTCTGAGGACACAGACCTTGGCCGCTGTTGTCTCTTTAATTTTTTCATACTCACAGTCTTTTCCCTTTTGTAAATGAATCTCTTTTTGTTCTCTGCACAGTCGTTCCTAAGCCATATGGTTTGGAAGTTCTGTTACGTATATGTACACTTTTGGTATGCAAATTGCGAATACCCTGTCGGCATGTCTTTTCGGTAAATATTGCTGTCTGACACTTTTATGAACGCTTTTGTCATTTTTACTCTCCCCTCAAAACTGTGTATGTTTACTGGCCGCGCTACTACCTTTCTTCCATTGCACAAAGATAAATAGCACTGAGCAATTTCTGTAAACAAAATTGTCGCTGTTGTGGCAAAAGTCAATCCCATGTCAGTTACAGTACCCCATATTTATAATATATTAATATATGAATAAGGAATTTATAATTTCATAAGAAATTCGTATTGTTTTTTATAAAAGTATCCTTATTTTCTTATGAAATTCAATTTGTTTTCGCATTTATACATACTATTATTTTTATGCTACTTGTGATCTTAATCTTATACTATAGTGCTGATTTTTTTTACTTAATAATTAATGACAGCAGTGCAGGAAATAAAAATAGAATATTTTTCGGAGTCACAAATAGTGTGGTGTTTCTTCAGTAATTAAACGGGGCAAGCTTAAGACACAGGATGCGTACGAAAATTCGTCCAAACAAACTATAGCTGACGCATCGCATTGGATGTTATGTATAAGTTATGGAAATTAATTATTAACACTGTATTAATTGTGATGTAATTATTATTAACAATGTATTAGAAACTTTCTCACTGTAAAGTGTTACGTAAAAAAAAATACAGTAAAACGCAAGTTAACCAGCAAAAATATCTTACATTACACTATCTTACAAAATCAGAACAACTGTGTGATACTCGTAAGGTTTTAACATGTTTTCTACTTTAAATAACATTAAATTTTATCTATAAATAAATTTTATCT
The DNA here is from genome assembly GCA_034769895.1 of Magicicada septendecula. NCBI lineage: Eukaryota > Metazoa > Arthropoda > Insecta > Hemiptera > Cicadidae > Magicicada > Magicicada septendecula. The sequence continues at coordinate 470,511,539 of CM068373.1, forward strand.
ATAAAATATCTGCTGTAGGCATCTATGAACCTTCAAAATGTGTTGTTTTTTCAGTCTTGTATTGTCATTGATTTTAGAATTTTCAACAGTTTAAAGTACAAAAAATTATTTTAATTGTGATTTTAATGCAAGCCCCATTGACAGCAACAAAGTAAATATTTAATTTAAAAATCACTTTGTTATATTCTTTACATTAAGTAGGCCTACTTACTAGTGTAGCATTTTTCGGAAGAAAGGGAAACTGTTGCTTAGTGGCAACGCTGTAAGTAAGCGGTGTGACCTTGACGGTACTACTTCCATGCAGTTAACTTTAATATCAGTTTACTTTCGAACAATTATGTATCATGAAAATCACGTATAATGAACTGAATCTGGAAATAAAACTAAATATTGCTTGCGGATGTGAGTAACTCAACAATATACAATCTTATAAATCATTTTCTATATAAGTAACTCGATGTTTCTTGCAGTAATTATATAATTTATGATGTTTTCAATTTGTTTCTTCTGCAAGTAGATAATATTGTATATTCTTTTTAAAGATATTATGATATTAATTTGTAACATCATAAATTTAAAAAAATCTTATAAATAAACATATAATCGTTAAAATTCTTACTTATTAACTTCACGTGTAATTTTTTTATACTATGAAAAAATAAGCTGGAAGCTGGAATTATTTAAATATATTAATGTATTTTAAATTATTATAAGCTAGAGTGACACTATCATTTTATTCTGAAAGACATCATTTATAAATTAAAGCAATTAAGTTTACTTAGGTGCTAATAAGTATAACTTCATAATAGGGAACAGACTACTGATTTTTCATAAGCATGACCACAAATAAGCAAATCACAAACACAAAATGCAATCTGTTTTAGTGCTGTTCAGATAATACTGGTTAGAATGGAACAGCCTCAATACCATTGAACATATACTAAGCTTAATGCCAAAAAATATATATGTGAAAAAGTGTGTTCACCAAAGATTTTAAGGAAGACTCAAGTCTTCAAAACTGTATTAAAGTTATTTGTAAATTTAATTCTATCTTGTGCCATCTAGATTACACTTTAGAGCTGACTAGAATTTGAAGCTCTGTTTCACAAATCTTGAATGTGCTATTCTTCTACATATACTTTCTCTCCCTATTGTTACAACCCTAAATGATTTTTGTCAGACACAATTTTAATACAATCAAAACCAAACTTATATTTTTTAATTCTTGATCTACTTTAAACTTCTACTGGCAATAATTTTTAAACTCTAATTATGATTGACCCATTTTATCTCACAAAAAGACAATGTGGTGAACTGCATTGTATATCAAGTATTTTTTTTTAAATCACAAAACAAAAAATACTAGCATTATCTTGCCTATCTTAACCTCATTCAGCCTCAAAAGATTAGCTATCCATTAACTTATATCATTAGTTGAATGTTATACTGTATATTCAACATTTTACCACTAGTGGCAGAATTTAAACTTACAACCTTACATATACAGTATTATGCGGTGGGCATTATTATCAGAACGTGGGCTTACTGACAAAGCACTGCCTCTTATTATAATAAAATCTCAAAAATTATGTTTCATTATTTGTCAGATTTTATCAAATTTGCACACAGAAAATAAAAACTAAATACTTAATATTGCACAGTAATTTACTTACCTCTGAATGTGCAAGTAACAAACAAAATTTTCGGAATTTTTTTTAAAATTCTTGTCAAATATAACCACATGTTCAATTTGTTCTATATTAATTCGTGTCGGTCAGAGCTTACAAAACATTTAACCAATCTAACAAAATTGTGTTGGCGATAACAAGGAATGATTTGCAATATCATTTAATATATAGATCACATTTTATATATCCAAAATAATTCCATCAAATGAAAGTACAGCCGTATTCATTTTTAACAACAATGGTTGTAAAGACAAACTGGCCAGACTATGCTTATGCATATGTTTGGCTTACATATAACTAATTTTTAACTTATTACAAGGAATGTTAAAGGAATAACAACAAAACAGACTAGAGTCCACACTGTACATAATCTCTTATCGGTTATAATGCCTAAACATACTAACAGTCTTCCAGCACATAAAACACATAACTTTCCTAGAACGTTATGCCATACAGCAAAATGTGACAAAACATAGCTGTGCATGGTGCACCATAATCCAATGCAAGTCGCACAATTAGAGATAGCAACAGTTTCATACTAATTTGGCATTTTTTGAATTGCATACTTAAGGTTGGATACTAATTTGGCATTTTTTGAATTGCATACTCAAGGTTGGTGTTTTCAATCTGTTCCACAGACTTGAATGGTAGTTGCTATTTCATAGTTACTGACTAAAAAATACATTTTTTTTCTAACACATATGATGCATTACACGTAGCCTACAGGTAACATGTATGGTCTTATACAACAACTGTATAACACTGCTCCCACAATAGTTCAACTATCAATACAAAATTTGGAATAAACATATACAGAATGAAAGCTTATTGGTTCAGATATGGAAGCCTATAATTTCACTAATAAACTTTAGAGTCTACCTAGACAACAGTTTCAGATAATGTCCAAAGCAACATTTCGAATGCCACCTACACTTGTGAATACTGACTTTAATATATGTACAGTATTTAGCTTTAACTCTTTAAAGAATATATGATTTTTGTACAGTTTCTGTAAAAGTGACAAAAGTTGTGCATTACAGTTGCCTCAGGTTATGAAGAGGACTGAAACAAAGATATCTCATTCTACAAAAATATCTACAACTCGCCACACAACACACAGATGTAAAGAATATTTTCTGATATTAACTTCAGTCAGTTTTTTTTTTTTTTTGCAAGAGAGATTTTACAAAAGTATGACATCAACTTTTTTTTATCTGTATCAGGTTTAAATTTTAAAATATTTGTATCAAATTATTATGAATAATTTCTCCTTTGAAAATGATGAAAATAAGTTTGATTTCTACTGATGTGTTAAGAAGTAAACTAAACAGCAAAAAGACATCAGTAACTCCTATTCAAGATAAGTGACAGCTAAGCTGATTGTAAACCTGAAATGTTAGAACAAATATAATGTAAATGATACAGATATTTTAATATACAAGCAAGATACAAATGCACCATAATTTTTTAAGCTTGATTAATATTTTGATTAGCTTAGTAGCAAAAAGCTTTATCATAAATTTCAACAATTTGACAATCGCTGGCTATAACTGTAACAAGGGGTAGCCCATTAAATACTCAATCTTAAGTCGATGTTAATATAATGGTATACGATATTATCATATATATATATATATATTTCAAATATAAAAGTATTTAATACCAGAAATATAAAAAAGTGTATAATATCTATACCATCATTGAATTATTATCGTCACATAATTTTATACATTGTTACAAATCACTTTCTTATATTATATACACTTAGATATAATCTTAAGATGTATTGCTCAATAAATTAATATATTATTGATTTTATCAAATTATTGTATATAGTGTATAATATATACTACAGATAATAGCTAGCTATTATCTAACTTCTAATTTAACACTTTTTTAAAATGTAACACTAGTTATTAATTATTAATCTCTTCATTTGATATACCTATACTTATTATTTATAATACAAAAATAAATTAATACTTTTTTACCAATTCCTTTAGTCGCATTACTAATAAATGCAAAATTCAGAAAAATTACAATGAGATATTTTTTTAAATTACTGAGTTTTAAATTACTGATGTTTAAAACTAATCAGTCATATAAAAACATCTGTATGTTTTTAAATATTTCCTAGAACACATTTTTCATTTATTTCTTATACACCTTAAATAAAAGATACATATTATATTATTATTGTTATCATTATTATCATTAATAGTAGTTGTTCCGATGATTTGGTAACATAATCATATCACCTGAAGGAATGTACTGATGCTTGTAGTAACAACACAGTTATATTCTTCATGTGATGAGAGATCGAGGAAACAAATTCATTTCTACATAGTCATCAAGCATCTGAAAAATCCACAAAACTTAAAAAAAATTTCGGTCTTTATATGCAAAAATATAAATTTTTGTTTACTTTAAAATTATGAACTGTATCATCTATATTTATGTTGCCCCTTCAGAGTAGTATCAGTCAGATATGACATGATTATGCCCACATTTTTTCAGTCTTCAAAACATTTATCATGTGGACTATTTTTATACAACCTTGCGCTCACTCAGTGACTTTTGTGTTACATCTTCAACAATTGCAAAATACTGTTCATTCACAGTACTTTTTGTTACTGGGAAAGGGAAATAATGGCACTTGTCACATATCTGGTAAACATGGCAGTTGTGGTGTCATTGTGATGGCTTTGTTTTGATTAAGATTCTTGAAAAGCAATGAGGTGTGCCCAGGTGCATTACTGGGATAAATTCCCATAAATTAATTATCTTTCTCCTCATCTGGCCATGTCCTACAAATAGCTTGACACAAGTGGTGCCAAATACCCAAGTGCTCCTTATTTACCATTACACCTAGTGTTGCAAATTCATGGAAAACAAAACCACAGTCTTCATCTGACTACCACAACCTTCAACTCATTTAATTACAGTCTTTCAAACATTCTTCCAACTTTTAAACCACCTATTCCTGCATAACAGACTCACCAGAAGCCTTGTGCAATATTTTTACCACAATAGAGCAGTTTGTTTAATTATTTACACAAAACTTAATCAGTGTTGTTCGGTCTTGCTTTGAGAATATCAAAAAATTTGCCTAATACCCAAAACACAACTTACTCAATTAACTGTCAAATCTAAACTACGCATTGAACATGGCTAACATTTTAGACAATAATCACTGTGTACCAACATCACATAAAAAGTTTTTTTTTAATTGGATACTTGCAGCATAGGACACTAAAAAATACATGAACTTATTTTATCAAACGTCGTACAATGCCCTCTAGTTATAAGCGCATTTTAAGGGGGAACCTTGGTGCCCATTTTTTAGGACAACCTGCATTATAAAATGTTCCTAAGTCTAAACTTTGCCCATACTATTAGTGCTATACAAACTCTCCTTGTTTAATGTACTACATTAGAATATTAAGTATTACAGTTTACATACATAGTAATATGCACAAAATAACACCAATAAAACAAAATGGGTATTATCATACTTGTTATTTTATGACCATATAATTACATGATACAATTATATGGTTTTCATTTGATCTTGTTCAACAATTAATGTAGTGATCTTTTAAATAATTTTTGAAGTTAAATTTTATAATTCTTTTATTCTTGGGATGTATAAAATTGTCAAGTTTTGGTCACTGTGTGTTCTGTTGTATGCTGATCTTTAATTAACAAGGTAATAAGAACCATTTTCACTTTACGTACAAGGGCGGTCTAAAAAGATCTCAGCCTAACAATGAAAAAACAAATTTATAATTTCAAAAATATTTTTATTTTTCAAACATAATCTCCTTTTACTGTAACAAATTTATTTCAGTGATGTTCCAATGCCACTATCCTGTCCCTGAAGCGGTTTTCTGTAGGGGTATTTACCCCTTTACAGTTGAAATCACCTCTTGATCCGATAAAAAAGCTGACCAGTGAGAAAGAGTTCGAGTTTTAAGAAAAGGTGGAAGTCTGAGGGAGCCAAATCTGGGGAATATGGAGGATGTTCCAACATTTCACAGCGGATATCTCTTAATTTTCCCACTGGCAAAACACTTTTGTTGGCAGGTGCACTGCCTTGGTGAAAAATGATTTTCTTCTTCTGCAAATTGGGTCTTTTTTCAAGAATTTTTTCACCTAATTTCGACAAAACGTTGGAATAATGTACCCCAGTTATTGTTGCATCCTTTTCAAGATAATCGACGTAGAAAACATCTTTAGCACCCCAAAACACTGATGCCATGACTTTTCCTGCTGATGGACTTCGACTTCTTTGGCACTGAACAACCAGTTTATGTTCACTGCTTTGACTGTTGTTTGGACTCTGGTGTGTAGTGGTGGATTCAAGTTTCATACATCATAATAAACCAACGCACAAAGACTGCTTTGTTCTTATTAAAACGCTACAAGCATTGTTCAGATAGTTTCATGCGCATACATTTTTACTCTGCTGTGAGCAAGCGTGGCACCCATCTAGCACAAAACTTTTTCATTGCAATTCCTCATGTAAAATTGTCTGACGCATTTTTTTGAAATGTCTATAGTCTCAACAATTTCATGCACTTTAATTTGGCAATCGTCCAAAACCATATCATGCACTTTTTTGATTGGTTTCCGATGTTGCTCTTTTTCAACATCCTTCACATGGATCGTCTTCCAGGCTGGTACGACCACGTTCTGAGCAGCCCATTTGTAACTGTTGAAAATGAAGGAGAAGAATCCCCATACATTTTAATGAACCTTGAATAAATTTCACTTGGTGTTGAGATATTAATTTAAGATATTAAAAAAGAAGATACAATACCTTCTTTCACAAAGTACTGTATGACCTTACAATACTCAATTTTCTCCATTTTAAGGATACAGACACTTCTGTTTGAAATGGCTGTATAGTAGAAATTATTTGGTAGAATGACCATAAGTTGGACATGCATGCAGATGTAGTACCAATAAAAGGAAAAAAAAATTCGCGATAGTGCTGCTGCCTATGGGAACCTATGAGACTGCCCTCATATTAATAATAAAATATGTAGTAATGTAATGGTGAGTTAGTTTATTTTAATTTCACCTTCACCAGAATCCATACTGCACTCAGTGGGCTTGCCTAATGAATCTGGAGGGTACATTAGAAGTTATATTAACAATAAACTACAGGGAGTGTGATCCAGGTGCTACATACTTTTATTACAAATATACCATTTCAGAGTTTTTGATTTTTTTTGGGTACGGCGCTTGATAGTACTTTTGGTTTTTACTGTTACAGTCTATCTTCACTGGTTGTTTCAACCCTGCAGCGAACCCTGAATTCACTGATCTATGCAAGCTACTTATGCTGATCAAGTCGGCCAACTTGCCAAAGATCTTGTTCAATCGTATGGCAGATGTTAATTGACAGACAAAATAATCTGATAACAAGCTTTTGTGTGGCAGACATTGGGCAGCACTTCTTCTGCATTGTGCTCGAACAGATGTAAGTGCTGGTGCCATTCCTTCCCTGAATGAGGCTTTTAGATAATATACATTTGAAAATATACAAACTTACATAACACTATGTACACAAAAATCAGCTAATAAATCTTATTTTGCCTGTGGATTACATGCGCCATTGCCTGTGACAGCGGACAGTCAAACCTGTTTAGGTCTTCTTATATAAATGTGGGGGAGGGGGTAGTGAATTTGGTAAATTTGCTGGTTCTGCTTAATATTATTTTTGAAGTAGTTATAATGAGAGCTAATTAGAAATTACTTACACAGAATACAACAAATTAAATCAAGTAATTTGGACATATTATCATTACAAGACAACGGAGATGGCAATTGCTAATAGTAGGGTGGCCAAAACTAGTGGTATACAAATTTGGTGGATACAATACCATGTGAAAAAATTATAGTAACTTAATGATAAGCATGAACATTGTTAACCAGTACTTATTTGGCTAACATGAAATCAGAGAAGTAAAATCAAAATAATGAGGGACTGTGATAGTCACATAATTTTCATAAAGACAAAAAAAAATTATAACAATGTTGGTGAGACAATCAGAATATTTAAAAAAATTTAAACAGCTATATAAGAACTAATGACTGATGGTAATTATACTTACCTCTTGTAGTAACTGTTTGTTTAATGTAGGCACAGTAAGTGTAAACCCAGTGTTCTTAAGTTTGTCTGTATTCAAGTTTAGATGTTTCTTATCAAGCAATTCCTGATGTATATAAGGCGACAATGGAGTATTCTCTACATTATTCTGCTGACATGCTTCAGCCCATGGTCCAAGATGTTTATCATTCACTTCCTCAACTACACTTCCCAAGTCATTCTAGGAATCATAAAAAAAAAATATTAGTAGCCACCTGTGAAAACGATATCAGTTAAAGTGAAAAGAAATTACATAATTTATAAACTCACTTGAATTTTTACTCGCTATCCCAATAGTTTATATAACATCCTTCTTAATTAACCTCTTTTTGGTTGCACCATCTACAATGGTCACTCACCTTTATAAAGTTTCCGTGCATATTCTGAGTGTTTCACAGTAGATGAAATAATTTATTTTAATAAACATTGAATTAACATTAAATTTTATCTCAAAATTGGGAAAACAAATGATGAACTAAAGATCATGAGCTTGAGCCATGTAAGTTATTATGAATAGTTTAAGAGATTTCAGGACAGCCAGAAGTCAACTACACATATTTCATGTTCAGAAAGGGCTTCAATGTTAACTGACAATGCTTACGTTGCAAAAGTTCATGAAATTGTGAGATTCTGCCAGTCGTTTGATAGTTAAGGTAGATGTACTGTGTCAACATGTTAATAATGTTCTTACAACAAAATTATAAATGTATTACACAGTTTGTTCCACAACTCTAGGTATAATCTCATACGTCAGAGAGAATCACATTGCCATCTAAAGCCTCTTGACATTACAGAACAATCTACGTGTTTCTCGAATGTTCCAGAAGAATCCGGCTATAATGTTGTGTGCGTACGTGATTTCAACATGCATTCACGAGACTTTTCTAGATGCTGCCAGCCGCGCGGACTGTGTCAAGACCGCAATCAATTACGTTGTAGTGTAGAGCTAATGCGTAGTATGTGGAATATTCTGGATTTTTGGTGGGGCGGGGTATAAATACAAGTACTCAACGACGTTCAGTCAGTTTTGAGTTGCGATATATTTCAGTGTGGTTCGAGTATTGTGGCAAAGTATTACGTGTTTTATAATTCTGTGAGAAAATTGTAATACAATTGTTTTGTATCAGTTAAAATTTTTATTCCGTGTGAACAATTTTTATTTGATTTGTTGTAAGAGACTGCCTTGTTAATTACAAACTGTTTAATTGTGCTAATTAAAGGTGGTGATTAGTGATGTAATTTGTGTCTTGTTTTTTGTTTTCCACTGTACCATACGACGATCAGTAGACCGTCGTAACAATATTAGTAATGGTGATTGAAACCTTCATAGCAAGTAACATGACATGGGTTTATGGATTTGAGAAGGAAACAAAAAACAATCCTCATAGTAGAGACTATATACGGTACAGAAAGTCAGAATGACGTTTTTTGTGGTATTATGATAGGTTTATAAATGCTAATGGTATTGTGCGTTATAAATTTTTTTATCTGTGACAAACTGTGAATTTCTACTATTATCTTGATGTAAAAACAATATCAGGATGAAAGATATGAGTTGTGGAAAAGCAACCTCTGGTTCCTCTCATCACAACAACATGCTAGCTGACGCATCGCTTGTGATTTCTGATTTTTTGACCAAAACAAATAAGCTACAATTTCACTATCACTCTACTCACCTGACTTGGTTCCACCAAACATTTTCTTCTTTCCCAAATTGAAAGCCAATTTGAAATCATAATGATTTCAGACAACTGAATACAATACAGAAGAATCAAAAGGGGCCTAGCAAAGATTATTTCCAGAAGTGGCAAATGGTGGTCAATGCTGGAGAGAACTCAAACAGAAATATGGTTTACATGGTTGTAGACATGTCCAAAAAAAAAAAAAATATTTCCAAAGCACCTGTAATAACCTGATATATGATGGCGATACATGTCACATGTTTATACAGAGGACTGAGTTACAGTTTTAAGTACAGTTCCATTGAAAAAATAGCAGAACCACCCCAAAAGAAATACGTAAGTCAACAATATCAAAAAGCTGTATAAAACCAATCCACTTGCTAAAATAATAAAAACTGCTAAAATTAATCTTTTAAATAGCAAACATCAAATGCATTGCTGCAAAATGGTAGTATTACAAATTGGATTGTCTTTGCACATTCACTTCTTATCTCTTCAGCCAGAGCACAGGTTTTATGGTATATTTTTAGATTCTGTGAGAATTATATTGAAAATTGATAATTTTTACCGCTGTTTTTCTTTATAAAATATTATAAAAAAATACATTAGCTAAGAAATTTGAATTTAGACTTCTGAGAATAAGTGGGTAAATTACAATTTATTTGATTTATAACTTAAATAATTTTTAACTGTGATAAATATGCACACCTTTTACACAATTATGGTACAATACAAGTTGAATTTTTGAGATATTATGTTATTTTACTTCCATTTTTATTGGCAGATAGTGAAGAACCGTGGTATATATTCAAGAAAACGGTCAATATGCTACAAATTCAAGTCAATCTAATATATTTCCAAAGTTTAGTGGCATTGGAAAAATATGTTCTAATTTTGTATCTAATGGTAAGTTGGAATAAAAATGTTATCACTATGCATACTATTCATGTATGTACTGTTCATACATATAATGTGATGAGTCTTTGGTTAGGAGAATGTTTTGGTCATAGTTATGAAATTATAATTTTTAACAGAGTTAATTAATTTTTAAAAATTATGTTTTCCATACTATTTTTATTATGTGTTCCCGTTGTACCGTTGTATATAACAGTAGAATGTGGGACAGCGTACTCTACTGTTTTAATTCTGGATGTTAAAAATGTTTCATTTTACTGAATTCACACATAAAATATAGCACAGTATTTGTCCTGAAAGCCTTCTAATTTACTGTTTGTTTTGATACTTATTATGTTGTCTATTCTGATATAAACTAAAATTTAAAAACCGTTAAAATTTTATTTTAAGAAGACAAAACAGCATAAAATTCACATAATATTTATACAAAACTTAGTTGCTACTTTAAGAGTTAATGTACTGCTGCTATTTGTAAAACCATTGCACAAATCATAAAAGCACCAATGACAATAAACTTTTTATTATTTTCCCAATAACAATAATAATATTGCTAATAATAATAAGAAGAAGAACAACAACAACATCATTATTTTCTCAAAATTCTCCGTACATTAACTACCTTGCGCATAGTAGACAAAATATTCCCATAATAATCATGGTTGATATTGAATATTTCAGATATTATATCTGTCACAGTGCCTTGTGTAGTGTGGTTATCATCAGCCACATTGTATATCTGTCCTTCTGCTTGCGGCTTTTGTACTAGATACCAGATTGCTCGGACAAGATCATGTACATGAACTGTATTCATCACAAGATCTCTTGACCACAAAAGTTTCATGCTTTCACCAAGGTGTCTATACACTCCACCCAAAACCAGTCTTGCAGCTGTTGTAACACAGAAAAATTGGTTAACAATCTTCATAGAATTAACAAGCTTACAAGCTTGACACAGACTAGAATCAAATATTTGTTTATTTAATACAAAGAACTTCACAGAGATCTCTAGAGTACACAATACTGTCCATTCATTTTTATTGTGGTGACAAATAAAATTCTGGGCCCTACTCACATATAAATCCTTACCACTATAAGAGATTTATCTTATCTTATATTCTAATAGATTCTGCTGCAGTTTAAAATTTTGCATTTCAAATACCTGGAGATGCTCCAGAAAGTCATTAATTACCCAAAAACAAAATGAACATTGTTTCTATTAAATTTCTGTCCAGAAATGCTTTACTTTCTATTGCAACCCTTTTCAAATATAAGCATTTCAGTTTCTTAAAAATAAAGTGTGTACATAAAGCCATTATCAAAACATCTTTTATGTATATTACAATACTGGCTAAGGATGCCTATAAAGCTAAGAAACCAACACATAATTACAAACATAATAAACCAAGTCAAAAATTATTAAAATATATTAAAATTAAAATAAAAAACTGCCTATGAAAAAAACTGTATCCATTTATGTTTTATACAAATTTATATTTTTATATTGGTTTGATGTAATGATACTAAACTTTCATTCAAAAAGTTAAATTCTTGAGGAAAATTATTTCTGTTTTTAAATTTACAATATTTTAAAATGTCAATTAGTTGTTGCATTTTTAAACTTGCTTTACTTACAAATTTTTCTTTTTCTTTTAATGTATTATGTATCAAGATAAAAGCATTAGTTTGCCTCACCAGGATAATTTACAGTAATATATCTCTCCTTTTAGTGCCAACAAAATGGCTGAGCAGTAGTGTCGGGTGCCGGTCTGAGCTGTATAGCATGCAAGATGCAAGGATGGCAGTGTGGGTAGGTCTAAATTTCAGATAATAATTTACAGTGATATTTAGAAATAATGGAATATACAATTCACAATAATATTTATGGAAAAATGAATAAATAACATGTATTATTTATAATGTTCTTATAATATCTATAATGAAGTGGTAATTTTTGTTTTGTCAACTGAGCAACTAACAGATTCAAATATGGATTCTTATAGTTCATATCGCATACATGTGCATATATACGTGCACATACACACATGTATGTGCTCACGGATATATTTGTGTTTACATATAAACATATCTTTCTGAAATATAAAAAAAAAGAAACAATAGTTCAACTCAAATTCCATATATTATCAAATAAAACACTACTAAAAAAGTGAGTACAGCTGAAAATTATTGAGTTTTCATTAATTAGAATGGAAGACATGGGAATCCACATAAATAGAATCATCTTTCTAAACTGAGATTTACAAATAATGTTATGTTGTTTAGTGAAATTGTAGATGAGGGAGGAAGCAAACATAATTCTCGATAAGGGAAGTGAAAACGTTATTCTGTACAGAAAATAAATACACAGTGCTTAATAAGGTTGTACTGATCCTTCCAAGGTTGTGTTTCCTCCAAGAAGAGGAAAGCAGTAACCACATTGTAATGAAATATTTGTTTCAAATAACCTCTCAACAGAGATTTATTGCCAGGAATTATCTATTCAATTCAATCAACACAGACGGCATTTACAAAAAGAGCAATATTATGAAAAGTGGCCTTATATTTATAATTTAATAAAGAATTCTTAATCAATAACTTCCTACAAAAACTTACAATATGGAAACACAAATAAGCATCATCATAAAAATAGAAACCTGAGGACTCCATCGAGAAAAGTTGAACATTCAATGTACAGAATAATAAGAGACAGGACACAATAAAATAAACACACGACACAAACCAGAATACTATGAAATTTATAGAATAAAGAAAAGAAAATTGAGATGGGGGGGGGATATCTGGATGGGTAAGAAGACAGCACATGGTAATTAAGTTTGTTGGACCAGAGCTAAGACATAACAAGACACAACAAAGGCCTTCTGCAAGAAAATATCAAGTCTATATTAAGCTACAGTATACTAAACTGAACAAGATTGCTTTGAAAAGAAATTACACACTCTGGAAGACGACAAGGATAGGACAGACATATGCTGCTGCTGATGATGATCATCATCATTACTGAATGAGCAAAGCAAGTTCTCAGTTATAACTCCACCATTTGGCATTTGTTGACTGTTTGGGATATTTCTTTGAACAATAACTTTGAACACACCACCCGAATTTTATAAAACTTAACACGTGTTCTCAGTATTTTCTTTTTGTTTCTCATATTAATTCCCCCCTCAAATACTGGAGCAGAAGGCAAAACTGTGAGGGGTCAAAACTTTGAAAAGATTGCAAAAATGCAATGAGGTGTCAAATTACTAAGAATTTTAACCAGAATCTGAAAATACTGTTCAAATTTTGGAAATTTCACAATTTTTGGATACCAGAGCCCAAAAAATAGGGTCAAAATTTTGATAAAATTGTAAAACTCCATATGAGGTATCGAATTAACACTTTCATGTCAATAGCAGAGTCTAGGTCGACCACATTATTTACCGGCAGCTGACGATGCTCGAGCGACACTCGGGCACGGTTTACATGTTTATACAGGTACTTCAAGATTGCATTTTTATTATACCTTATATTTAATCGCTGATTTATAAAAAAAAAATAAGAAAAATATCAAAAAAGCCCAGTCTACAGAGGGATAAGTTTGTACAAAATGCCAGACCTGAAAAAGCGTGTTAAACTGAATTTCAACCAAAATTTTAATAGTGATGAGTTTTGAGAATTCTTAAATTTTTAGACACCAGAATTCAAAAACAGATCAAAATTCTGAAAAAAACTGTAAAAATCCTATAAGACTATAGGGAACTTTCGAACACCTAAATGTTGTGTTTACTTCAATTTTTTTTTTAATTTCTGGGTCACCACAGGTTAAAATTGAAGTCAACATTTCGAAAAAATTGTAGGAATCTATACATTTATAACTGCAGTCCACTACCACACACCACAAGATTTTTGTTTTGTTTACAGAATAATTAACTTTGATACTTGGCATATTATTTGAAACTGCGTGTGTGTGTGTGCGCGCGCGCGCGCACCAGCATGCACATGCACATGTGCATCCAACAAGCAAATAAAAAGTAAACAAAAAAAGCATACATAAAGTATGAGAAACAATGTACGGTCATCTTGTGGTATTTCTTGGCTAAGCCTAAGAATCGTACATACAATGAACTTTATTCACAGCTTTAAAAAATTAAAGTTTATAGATCTGATTGTATCTAGTAATAAATGCATTTTGTCCAAAGCAATGAATGATTTCTGCAGCTCAGGGAGGTTACTACTTATTATTATGATAATATATGTTTATAAATTGATGTACAATCAATATAACACATGACCCAAATTACATATAAAGAATGTTTGTCTTAACTTTAGCATGCTTACCCAAACCATTTCTGTCTCCAATTCCATAAACTATTGCAGGCCTTATGATGGTATATTTAAGCCCTGGTATGTTTTTCAACTGCTCTTCTACCTGTAACTTGAATCGAGCAATACTGGTCCATGGCTCTACTGGGTCAGATTCCTTATGTGGAGTCTGTATACACAAAATCTGTTTGATGCAGATACATGTACAAATATTTTCTTGTGTGTGTGTGTGTGTGTGTGTGTGTGTGTGTGTTTAAGAGTATATTTTTATCATTCAAACAATCGAAAGTAAATAAAATAGTGAATTACAATTAACTTATAATAATAAGGATGATACTAAATATCTGATGAGGAAAATGAATAGACAGAAATTGTGGCCTTACAGCCGATACAAAAAAGTGGATCCTTACACATTTTTTATCGAACCAACAATTTAGACTTGTCAGGAATAGTAATAATGATACTGCAGGAGAAAATGGGAACTGAGGTGCGAGAGGGGAAGTTGGTGTTTCATAAGTGCATATGAGTTACTGGCGACACAAAAGTAGTCTTTAACACACACACACACACACACACACACACACACACACACACACACACACACACACACACACACACACACACACACACACACACACACACACACACACAGTATATTTGTAATACCACACCTCTTTATCTCCCATAATTTATGTCCTATTTTAATACAAATTATTCCATAAACGAAATGCAAAAATATGTGAGTAAATATGGTAATGATCAACCATAACTCGCACTAAGCTGTTTTGAAATTTGTTGTTGTAGCACCACACGACTTTTAAATATGTTTTTAAAACAATTTATTGCAAACTGCTCAGTTCACAAAAGTTCAATACATTGATTGCAAACAATTCATAAATTTAATCATAAAAAATTAGCTTTAAACTAGCTTAATTTCTTTTTTGATATTTACATCACCCTCTTGATTCCAGTAAACTAAAACACACATTACTGTAATTCACGTTGGCCAAATCTAAAAACTGTAGCTAATGTGTATAAATTAATACTTGAAAAAAGTAACCAAGTCACCATTATACTATAATTATCATAAAATTAGTAGAATTAATTGTTTCCAACTACCCACTAGATGCCTGAAATCTTGAATCTCCATAGTTTCACCAATCTAGTTAGCTTCTTCTTGTGTACTGCCCCACTGACCAAAATGTTGGAATATCAAGTTTCATTGAACCACTAGGAAAGACCATTACTAAATCAAAAGGTATATATATTTTTTATTTTTTTATTTTATCCTTGCTTCATATCTTGTTCAAATTTAACTTGCTCCTATTGTTCTTATGATGATGTAGTTATGTTTAGTTTAAAAAATTCTATTTACAGACAGAAGATACTTGACCCCTCATTTGTGTGCATTTTATGACCCAGTACCTGAAGAACAACAGTTTCAAATGGTGTAGTAAGATCGTCTGATCAGCACAACGACTTAGAGTGCGGTCCACCTATACACGATTGGTGTGTACTATGAGAGTAAAAAATTCTATTTAGCTTTCTCACAACTATTCATACTTGTTTAGTAATTATTTTATTTTTCCTTTTTAACTTAAGACATTTCTTGTATACCTATTATGGAAATTAATAATTATAGTGCAGATTTTTATATGTACTATATACATGGGGATAATAAAAATATTGTCCATCTCTAAAATTATTTAATTCTTTCTACATAATTATTATGGTGGCACACTGAAATTGAAAATTTTTGTAATGAGTGCATTCTCTTCATAATTTTTTTAAAGTGAAGTACTAGAACTCACAATTTATTGTATTGTCAATATTTTTTCCTCTTTTGTGCAATTAAGATTTTTGTCTATTAAATTAACTTGTAGAGGTTTCAGTGCATTTTTGATAACCCACTGTTTTTATTAATTTTTTCTACAACAGTGTTTAAAAATTTTTATATTTAAGTAACTTTTATTAGCTCTGTATATAACACCACACAATTTTTTTTTTTATAAATCCGTGTTTGGAATAAACCTCAAGGCACTTTTTCACTGCACGTATTTTTGTGATTAAAGAATGGGTGAAGTGAATAAAACTGAGTAAATGCTCGTTTACAGTAATTTTTAAGGAAATACTTGTTTTTAAGTGAATAAAATAGTAAGTATCAACTTAGGAGAGAATAATCTCAGTTTTCCCAGCAGACTGAGTTTATTCTCACTTTTAGTGTGAATAAAGACGAGTAATAAGTAAAAGCTTGGAAACAACTTAGAATTGTTTGAGTCTGGTACAAACCATGCTCACCTGTAGTTAGTCTGCACTATGGCGATATACATAAACGTTCGTAGCATGAAGGTTTACTCGGTAAGAAAGGAAATGGACAACCACAAAAATCTTTTACGTTTTTCTGCTCACAGTATAAATTTTTTAACAAATGGGTTCCTGTTAGAAAATTATGAAAATCGTACTGGCGCTCTTTTTCTGCGAAAAAAGATGAAAATATTTTTAATATTTATTGGAGATCCAGGGTTCCAGAGTGGAGTTGCTAATGATGTTGGAGTTCAGCGTACAACTGTTTGTAAAACAGTTAATATAGTGATGGATAAAATAATAGAAAAGGTGCCTAAATGGATTCGTTTCCCAAGCACTGTAAGAGAAGTAAACAAGGCAAAGATTTTGTGCCAGACGCCTTTTCAGTTGCCAACAGTAATCGGAGCACTGGATTGTACACACATCAAAGTTAAGAAGCCATCTGTATTTGGAGACAAGTACATTATAAATAGAAAAGCGTATGCTAGTGTCAATGTGCAAGGTGCGCGTGATGCCAAAGAAAAGTTTACCAGCAATGGCCTGGAAGTGTCCATATGCCAGGAAATGAAGGACGAGTCAAGTTCTTTCACAGTTTGATGGTTCTCCCTGTTTACTGGGGGACTCCATATATGGCATTTCGCCCTTGTTGATTGCCATTTAAGCCTGCCCGTAATGTACAAGAAAGCAATTTTAATTTAATACATTCGAGGGAACGAGTGATTATGGAACAAGTTTTTGGTCAATTAAAAAAGTTTCCATTTCTAGGCAACTGAGTGAGACTTTCTTTGGATAGAGTACCAAAATTAATTGTTTTTTGTGCAGTTAAAATACACAACGTAGGAAAATATTTAAATGATGTGTTCGATTTTGAGGACGTATATGATGAGGAAGGAGTAGTTGCTGCTTACGATGAGATCGTGCAAACAAGGCGACATGGAAAATAGAAATGAGAAGAAATGTTACAAATATTACAAAATTTAAATGCTTAAGAAATTCAGTTTTAATAGTTTTTAATTTGAATAATTTTCTGTTAAAATATTAGTGGTAGTTTTATAATACAGCACAGTTTAATAGTGGGTATCGTAACGAGGCAAACAAAGGAATGAAGAAGTGATCAGTGCATAAACAGAACACAGGCAGCGGGTAGGTGGGGAGTTGACATGTTCCAACAGGAATATGAGTAAATTCTCAACATTTTGCAAACGAGTAACTCGCTGATAAAATACTAAATTTTCCGGATTGTACTGAGCACTTACTTAACGCCTTGAGAACATTTACTACTTTACTAGTTAATGAATGGAATGCTGTTTTCCTATCTAATCTACAAGGAAGGTTTTAGCCAATTTGTGAATTTCTTCAAACTACCAAGTACATTCTCAGAGCAGTAACTCAACTTTATTCACTTCACCCAATCTTCAATGTTATAATTTTTAACTTGCTAAACTTAGTTCTGAAAAATTTAGTACAACTACTGTACATAATTAAACATATACCATTATTTTATGGCACAGCATCCAGTAATATAAATGTATGATACCCTATTATTTTTGCAGAGCACTTGTACAACAGAAAAATGTTTTCCTAAAAACGCAGCTTTAAGAATTTCTGGAAGAGGTCTTCACAAACTAATTCTAAGTATGACGTTTTAGGTAATCTGAGGTAAACAAAGCTTTTGGGCGAAAACCTTCACATTTCTTAAGTTAAACTCAATAAAGCTAACCTTGATATAAATCTCTTTTTGCTTGGTCCACCAAAGAGCATTATATCAAGGTTCCACTATACACACAGTCATTTCTACATAGTCTTGATTAAAGTCTATATTATCAGTCCACCTTAGTACCTGATCCAATCCCATCTCCTTCCCTCAGGATGGTATCTATAATGTTTCTATTACGTATGAAAAGTTGTAAAGTTTGTCACATTACAACTTATTCAAGCCAAATTGCCAAAATGTAAGTAAAACTAGTTCTGTGAGTTTGTATAATTCCAGGATGTGTATGATGTCTGAGTAGTAAGCTTGAACTGTGTCTACTTGCAATTATCTCATCGTTACAAGAAAACAAGGATCACAGTTTCTAAGACAAAAATAAAAATAAAATAAATCTTTTCTTTTGTCTATAACTATCACTTTTTGTCTTTTCTTTTCCACTATCACTTTTCACCTGATCAAAAAAAACGTCGCTTACTACTTTTATGATGTCCCATACCTAATTTATTCTTTATCTTCCTGATTTTCAATATTTATTTGTTCATGTTCTTTTAGATTTCTGTTAGTGCCATAGACAGTTTGCATGCACACATTCGGGTGTACACATAACACATACATAGACTGAGAAATTCTACACATCTCTTAATAAAAATTTTGGTTAATTAGATAGACTGCATACTACGAACATAGTCACTTACTTTTTCACTTGAAGCCATCTTTCCAGAAGAGACTTCAACAAACCTCTTGACACCATGTTTTGCTGCAGCTGTAGCACAGTTAATGCTCACCTTGTAAACACCCTCTTTGTATACAGGGTCTGTTTGGCCCAGTTTGGTTTCACATGCACAGTTAACAGCACAGTCAAAATTACCATCTGCAAATGCATTCTCACACGACTCTAGAACAAATAAAATTATAATAAATGAATAATTATAACAAGATTTTATTGTCTTCATTTTCCTCATACTTTATGTTACTGAGCTACATGATATTAACATGTTACATCGCTAGACATATATGTAAGCGCATATTCATATAAGAAAAAAAACAAATACAATGGAACTTGGTTATTATGGCCTCGGCTGTTACGTCAACTCGGGTGTAGCGTTATTTTGTCATAAGTCCGGTCAAACTGATATCTTTAACATTATAAAAATTCCCGGTTTTAACGTCACTAAATATTGTACTACTCTGCTATAGCGTCAAAAATTTCTCAGATATTTTACTCTAAATTTCATATAAACGTATATATGTGCGCACGCGTACTTGTACATGAAAATTTGCCCGATGATGACGAAGACGACGACTTGCCGCTCTCGGAGTGGATTAAGAAATTCGACGTAAATGAATTTGGAAATGAACTTGATTCCTATGCATCAGTGGATGACCAAGTAGAAACATTCCAAGTGTTGAGTGACGCAGAAATTATCGCGGAAGTAAAAAACATAGAAGCAGAAGATAGTGTTGAAGAAGATGCTGAGCAAGAAGAGGATGCCGACATCGTTTGTCCGACAGTACAGGAAGCAATGAGAGCCGCCGAAACTCTTTCACGATTTTACTGCTTTAGAGAGACGTCTGACAATGCAGCGCAGCATCTCCACAGCACAACAGACAGAATTTATTTTTCAGAAAGGAACGTTAAAAAAAAAATTACGGATTACTTTCGACAGTAAGCCTAAATGTAAGTTACATGTACTTTCTTTTTGATTTTTGACATGATAATGTCTTTTGGCTGGCCATCATTTGAAAATTTCTGTAACGCTGTAAACTGTAACGCATCACGCTGCATGACGTCATTCTTGCGTGACGTCATTGGGATTGTTGTAAATAAACGTTTGTTTTGATACGTCGCAATATATATAATGTGTTAAAAATAATATCACTGCAAACAATTAAACCAGATTTATAAAGCGTCCTGAAAGTTTAAAATCAAGTGTTAGCACAATTTACCAGCCGGGAATCGTTAACTAAAACCACGACCGCTAACATGCTAACGTCGTCGCAGATTAAAGACCTAACAAGCAAACAACACTGCATAGCTGTAGTTAGGTTATTGGGGTTATTGTCTCTAGTTAATGGTTGTCTTCGTATGTGATTCAGCTAACGATCTATTCATTAAAATATTTGTCATCGTAAATGCAAATCTACTGTTCTTTATATTTAATTACTCACCGCAGAAATGTGAAGTATAACACAGATACATAATGTCATTGGGATTGTTGTAAATAAAGGTTTGTTTTGTGTTGTGGTGAAATACACTGCTGCTGGTATATAGTAACCATAACGTGGCGACTGATTAAAACAGCGTTCGACAATGGATAGCAGCGACGAGAAGGCTCAGATCAAGAAACGACAAAATGCCGAGCGAGCAAGAAAGTATCGGGAACGAAAGAAGCTCGAGAAGGAACAGCAACGAGCAGTTGCTGTCGGCGGTGAAGCTTCAATACCAGCAGCCCCATCGCAACAAAAACGAAAACAAGATGACTTGTTGAGCGAAGAATTGAACGAGTACTTAATAAATACACCGTTCGCGTCGATGATGACTGAGCAGGAGAAAATCGATGCATTCTACAACATGAAACTATCAGAGAAGCGAAGGAAAACCAACGAACGAGTAAAACGTTGTAGATTGAATAAGAAACAAGATGACTTGATGCACGAAGAATTGAACGAGTACTTAATAAATACACCGTTCGCGTCGACGATGACTGAGCAGGAGAAAATCGATTCATTCTACAACATAAAACTGGCAGACAAGCGAAGGAAGGCCAACGAACGAGTAAAACGTTGTAGATTGAATAAGAAAACTGAGATGGCAACGAAACGAGCAAACGAAGCAGCTGAATTCGAACAGGCAATCGCTGCGGTATCGCCAAAACGCTTAAAAAATTCAAGTACCGTCTGCCTAGTGGCAAAAGCTAAAGAGCATGATAATGTCTTTCGGCCGCCAGCTAAACGCAACATTATTATGGTTACTGACTGACTGATTGTTTCCTTTCTGCAAATGTTGCGTTTAGCTGGCGGCCGAAAGACATTATCATGCTCTTTAGCTTTTGCCACTAGGCAGACGGTACTTGAATTTTTTAAAATATTCTTCATGCTGTTTGTATAAATGAAATGCAGTTTGTAAACTTTAGAATAAATATCACGAATAATGTTAATAATGCACAGATCTTTTCTTTTATTTCTCCTTCCTTACTAGTGATTAAAAAGGGTCTTTTATAACGACTCTTTTATAACGTCACTCGGACATAACGTCATTATTTTTTTGGTCCCTTCAAGTGACGTTATAACCAAGTTCCACTGTATACTATTACTGAAGAATCCGAATAGACTAGTTATCTGAGCATAGCAAATGTGTACATCAAAATTAAATTTAAATGTCCTGTATGTGTGTCATTACATGCATACTAATTATGCTCACAATGGCAAATCGCAAAAAGACACCTTAGCATTATATGGATGGATCATACAGAAATACAATGCATCTCACTGTACATTTATTGTGAATAGGAATTGACTTTAATCAACTATAAAACTTTTAGTTAAACAATTTCCTTACACAATTACTTCTACTTTATTTTAATACAAAATGACCAAGATCCAGGAGTACACAAATAAGATCAATGAAAAGAGGAGACAACTCAAGCATTTATATTGCTGCAGGATCCAGTAGGGATGAAGCAGGTTAAGCACAACAAAACCTTAAAGCATCATCACAAATACATCTGTAAGAATAATTATGAAAGCTATACGAATACAGAAATGATAAAAACAACAGAGAAGACAGCAAAAACCTTAATGCAATGTACAAAATTGGAATTGGGTTTTGGAACCAACATATAAACTGACAGCATACTCCAAGAGCTGGTCACAGCAGCCGTACAAAGTGCTAGTTTAAAGTTACTGAAATTTATTTATGAAAATCACACACTTATGTAAATAATAATAATGACTTCAAAGTAACTGCCCACAATATTAATGCATCAGTTCTAGCACTCAGTTAGTGCATCAATTTTAATACTCAGAAGTATTGGTGGAAGTCACTTTCCATCAACACCTGCGACACCTTTTAAAACTCTGACTGTGTCAAACCGTTTCCCTTTGAGTTCATTTTCATTTTTGGGAACAAAAAGAAATTGCAGGGGTTAAGTCCAGTGAACAAGGTGAGTTGGGAAAGGTACTCATGTTCACAGAAGTTAAAAACTAATGCACAATGAGTGATGAATCAGCTGGCGTATTGTCATGATGACAAGACATCCATGTTTGGTCAAAATATTTGTGCAAACGGATCCTTGAAGTCACCTCGAATAATCACAGCAAATTTGCTCTTTCACCAGCTACATCTGTGGAACAAATGCCCTTGACATCAAAAAAGTCAACATTGACTTCATGTAGTCCAAAATTGACATGTTTTTTTCTCAGTCTCAGTAAATTTTAAATTTTGTGACATCCATGAAGACAATTGCTCTTTGGGTAGTACTGTCTGGTTGTGCTGTCTCATTAACCCATGTTTCATTACCTATGACTGTGAAATGAAGTTTGGTTCATTTTCGCAGTATTCTTTGAACAACTTGCACATAAGTATTCAATGTTCTCTATAATCAATCATTAACAGACATGGTAAAAAATTTTCTGTAATACAGTGCATTCACTAGTAAATCCTGTATGACAAATCTAAAGCTTTGATATGAATTATTTATTGATAATCTTTATGAATGTTTCATGAACTCTAGCGACGTTTGCATCAGTGGTGCTATTGAAATGTAGCCACAAAGTTTATCATCTTCAATGGATGTTCTGCCTGTAGTGGTCACCCGAGCCCAGTTGGTCACAAAACATCACCAGCTTATGACATCACAGATTAATGATGACACAGAGGCAGAGCATCTGGTGTCTGTTGTCGCCATGTGTGTCGAAGCATTATACAAGTACATGTAGTGGTTACCCCACTTTCTCCAGTACTGTCTTAACTTCATGTGTCACTTATTTAAATTTCAAACTTAATGTAAAAATCATTTTAATATTTAATGAGCAAACATGTCATTACATGTGTAACAGGAAATGTCTGTTGTACCACAGAAATATTTCAGTAAACAAAATTATTAATTATTTACACCATACAAAGGTGTACTACACAAGGAACATTATAGGCATATAATGTAACCAATAAAATAATAGGAGTAGACCTATAGTAGTCTACTTAGTTTTCTGTAAACATATAGGTACTACTTACAATACATCCATTCCTTGTATACTTTTAACTCAATTAATGACTTCATAATGACAACTACTTTAATTTGTAAAGTGAATTTTTTTTTTTTGCTTAGAATTTCACTTTTTTTAAATCTCCTGAAGCACCTGCTGTAAATAACTGCCAGTCCCATATCTCTCCATTTTTGAGATTATTTTTGTGTACTTTTATCAAATTTTTGAATGACGTCCTACCTTCAAATAAATTGTTGGCTCAGTTGGTGTTTAACTCATGTCGATATAATTCACAACTAAGTTTCTAACATCCATGTGATAATCTTCACTACTAGTAATTATGTAGGAAATTGTAAAGGTACAGACTATTCATAAATCATGCCAGTCCATGTATTGATAGTGCTGTTGAGATATTGAAAGGTAGTATGTGTGATTGGAAGAAGTCATATAATGATTAAAGTGTTAAAGAAAGCATTTTGCTACATTTATATGTGAGAAAGAAGTCGCCAAATGATTATTTTGGCAACATAATTGGAGAAGATGACGATAGTGAAGTTTTATGTGGATGTAACTGATACCAAAAGCCAGTGCTGAGACTGGGACACATGATCGCTTAATTTTAGTTATAGCTAGTCACTCGCCTAGTTTCTGCAGAACGATTAACATATCCACCATGTGCACTGGAAATGAAACCATATTTTAATATATAAAATTCAAAATTTTTTGGCTGAGTGTGCATGTGTCTGATTGGACAAAACCAGTGAAAATTCCATAGTGAAAAAGAATCCATAACTGAAAAGTGAAGAGGTAAAATATGGTCAACCACGTTGCCTAAGACATAGTTTTCATAAGTGTGTTTGTAGAAATAGGCACTCTTCATATTTTATCATTCTACTTAACATTCTATCTTAATATTTTATAAAATTGAGTCAGTGTACAAACTATTTCAGTTTAACAAAAATAAGACTCAAACAAACTAACTTAACAATAAATTCGGTTAGAACCTGTTTCACAATATGAAGCAAGGACGTATTAAAATATGGTTCACTGTGTTAAACATTTTAATGTGTGTAATTAAAATATACAGTTTCTATACATAAATGAACATTATTCAGAAAAAATACTTTTTGGTAAAAAATATATGGTTTTTGGAAATTCAATGGTGCAATCTTGTATATAATCGAATAGTGTATATTACACCATCTGATGTGGTCAATGACGTCAACAAGAAGGAACACCAACTGATTCTGCAACATCAACCAGTATTCCTTCACCACAAAGAACATCAAAAAATTCTGGAGCATCAAGAAGTAATTTTTCAACAAGAAGGAACCCACTGATTCGGTAGCAAACAAGGTGCTTCATAACAAAACCAGTAACTAGGTATCCACAACAGTTAAGGTAGACAAGTGACCAAATGTATACAATGACACATAATAGCATAGGGAAAGTAAAAGATTAATCAAAAGCGAGGAGTGTGTGTGTTTATGGGGATTTTTCTATAAACTTGTACAAGGTAATTAAATGAAAGAGGTGGTACTATCTGATTTGGACTAACGTCTTAGAGCTCAAATATTAAGTTTTTAATTTTAACAAAACTAAAAGCTGATGAAAGTTTAATGAAACTGTAATTGGATCATGGTAATTGTTCTAATTCTAGATCAGTATCACAAATGAGTTATAGTAGAAATATTCAACTAACAAGTTTTTATATAACAGTAAATGTTTTAACAATAAATTAATTTAATCTGTAAAAGAATGCAAACTTGAGTGAGTTTAATACTCTGAGTAAACACTGTTACGATAACTATATACTAAGTCTTCTTATTGTCACCTCACTCTGGCCTAACCTGTGCTCGTTGGACTCGCTTAAACGTTCCTGAACCCAGCACTCTTCTGTAAGGGCTTGTGTTGATGTTTATACTTCGGTTGTTTTTTACGGGGCCAGTGTTGCAGTTTCCACATCCTGCCTAACGGCCCGGGTTTTTGACTTTTTGGGCTTCTTCTTCGGTAGGGCACAAAATGGCCTTAAACCAACAGTTTTCATCGTCCACAATTCCCTTCACACCATACGGTCTTGAAATTGCTGATTTATGACTAATTGTAATACATACATATTGGTCTTCAAAGCACAGACCCGAAACTTTACTCTTTTTCATTTGCCACTGTACATCAACCTGATCTAAAAAAAATTCACTTCACATCACTCACCAGAGCATTTACCAGCTAGCATTTAGTTTAGCATTGTTTAAATTGTATAAAGTTGTCAAGTTTTTTTAATGTTCTTTCTTTTTCCTCACTTTGACACTCTTATCTTTTATTATATTAATTTCTCAAAACTTTCTTCACTGTAAATGGTCCAATCCATGGAAGTTAAGTAAATGTGAATTTATTTTTGAATTTTGTAACATTTTTTACTAAAACTCTACTCCCAGGTTTTATTTAATTTTCTTTGTTATTGTGTGCCTTTCGTCAAATTGCCTTTTCTGATTAATCTGAGCTCTTCTGATATTGTTTAATGCTACTTCATTCATTACCTTTTTTACTTCTGCACATGTAGGCCTACAAGTAATTTTTTGTAATTTTCCATTTCTTTTTTCTCTTCAACACAACCTTCCTCTACTTCATGAACATCTGCTGTTATATCTTCACCTCTTGAAGAGGCCCCTCGTCTTCATCAGTCAAGTTATCTACATTAAGAAGGTCTAATGGTAAAATTGTTAATTGTTCTCTGTTAAATAATATAAAAAAAGATAAAAATTCGACAGTTTTGTGTCTAGATGTTCTATATGTAAATAATACACTCTTGAGAATCAGGCCTGTTATTAATGTTTTCCATTAAAGTGTTTTTAGTTTATCTTTTATTATTCTACGTTAATGCTCCACTAACCCATTAGCCTGTGGATGGGAGGGTGATGTTAATCTCTGTTTTGTCCCTGTCAGTCTGTGCAGTTCATTAGAAACTTGATTTACGAACTTGCAACCATTATTGTTAACTTGCATTTTAGGGCACCCATGTCTACATATCATTTCATAAATAAATTTAGCCACTTCAATGCCACTCTTATTGTTAAGAGAGTTAGCCTCAGTCCACTTTGAAAAGTAATCTACTACCACCACTACATATTTTTTGCCCTACACTTCTTGTAACTGTATAATGTCTACTCTAATTTGCTCCATAACTTTATTTGGAACAGAAACTGGCTTCATTTCAGGTACACAAAATGCCCATAGAGGTGTAACTTTCTGACACCCTCACAATTTTTTCCAAAGTCTTTCACTTTTAACTTTATATTTTTAAAACAGTATTACTATGTACACAGTGCTATTTATTCCTTGATGTGCAGACATACCATCCACTTGTTTGCTAGCATCAGCACCTTTGTGGGATATTTTATCAATTTTTGTATTTTGTTATCATCATAAACAATTTTTATTAAATTTTCTAAACCAATTAGTCTCTCATATTTATGAAAAAAATAGTTTACTGTCATAAATAATATAAAACTACATTGTCTCTTCAAGTTTCTGCTTTGATATGATTTTGCACACTTTTTGGGAATCTGTCCTGTATTTAAAAACGTTTGTACATCCAGTGGTGTCCTTGAAAATTTTTCTTTTTGATGATCCCGATTCAAATCTGAACAAACACATAAAACACAAATAAGTATCGAATGTTAAATGAGATATTTAAAACACAAATTACAAAACACTAACATCGTTGATTTATAACAAAATGATGTTTAACACTTCGGATGTCAGACATTTCAGCACAAGTCTTCTATAGAGTGCCGGCCACTTTAGAAAAACTTGTATAGAGTGCTGGCCTTTTTAGTATTCTTCAAAAAAAACATGTGATGTTATAGCATTATCATAGAAAACTGGTAATTACCTTGTTTTAAAAAGAGGACTTTCCTCTTCTTAATGAAGTATAAAATTGTTTGTTTTGTGTAAACATTTTTAGTGAAAATTTATTTTTTATACACCATTTGTACAAAAAAAGAAACACTGTGAAAATGGTAATTAGCCACTAAAAATATTATAAAAACCCTTTAAATTACCTAAAAGCAGTACATTTCACTGACCAAAGACAAAAAATAATAAAATCAATCGCTGATAATAGTTTGTATAATTTCATTTTAATGAAAAGCTTTGAAACATGGGTTTGTACATTTAAGTTTATTTCGTAGGCTATCATGGCTGGAGTAGTTAATAAAAGAAGTTACATCCGGGCTATTGGGCTGTCATCGCTTGCTTTGACCTGAGGATGATTTTTTGTGGAAAATACAAACATGAGTAAGATTGACAATACAAATAAATGTTATTAAAATGATTATGTGTTAAGTTTTTTTCTTTATTATCTCTCCCTGACCCACAAGTGACAGCCTAGAAGGTAAAATACGGCTGTAAATAACTGTCAATAATGACAAAGAGGCAGTTGAATGTTGATATAAGTAATTAAAATAAAATTATGTAATTACTAGTTTCTTCATGATGTGATTATTATATCATGTTTCTGCATATTTTAAGCAATTTTTATCGGGCTTGCTTAAACTTTCTTGGACTTAGTAAACTTCTTTAAGGGCTTTGTGCTGGTATATAGTGTTTCAGTTGTTTTTTGTGGGGAAAGTGCAGCGATTTCTCACATACAGCCATAAAAAACGTGAGTGGTGACAGCCATTACACTGCGATTTTAAAAACCAAAACCATTAAAAAAACAGTAAGCAGCGGTAAAAACTACACCTTTAGATGTTGTTCCGTATTTAAAATAAAAAAAAACTGCATCACATCAAATGACGCGATCAGCACTCTGTACAAGTTTTATCACACCATCAAATGACACAATTAGCACCCAGTGTTAAAGATACATTTTAACCGGACACAGTCAACTGCTTTTTAAAAACCTCTCAGAGTGACTGGTTGTTAATTTATTATGTAGACTATAATTTCCATTATATTTCAAATTAACTGAAATAAAAGATAGCTAGGAGTGGGTTTCTGAAAAAATTTGTTTGCATCATTTTTGCCGAGCATATTATGCGTAGGTCAGCTTAAATAAAAACAGACTGAAGTTTATAACATTTGTTGTAAACACTAAGCCATGCATGTGTAAGATAGACCCTTCCACCTGTAGCTGCAGTCAGATACAACACTGTGTTGCTACACAATGATCAACTGGGCACGCAGATAAGCACAGAATGCTACAACTATGTTGAGTTGATCACTACGTTGTATGTGGTATGTCACTGTGATGTCGTGGTGACATCATGTGATCAAATGGGCACGGGTGATCAATTCAGACCACTACACTGCTGTTTTTGAAATGCTTAAACCATATGTAGGTTTTAGTCTTGCCCACAGTTTCGCTGCCAAAAGCTTATTTCAACATTTTGTATATCTCTGCGCCTGTCCAAGCTTAAAACAGAGAGGACAGCAAAAGGAATTTAACACAAACTCCTTGCTCATTGAAGTTGGTTATGTTAACAAACTCCAAATACCATAAACTTAACTTTACAGAAATACACGATATAAGCACAATAAAAAATGCACTTTACAAGATTTTCCATCTGAACGATAACTTCACAGGTTGCTTAGTTAAAGTACTGGAGCCACCTAGCAGTAATTCTGTACCACACTCCTTTTAAGCAAGACATTTATTAAATTTCAGAAACTTTTGGGTAGCACCTCATACGCTCACGACAAACCATGACCCGCATATAAGCATACCCCGCAGACCATAGACACAAATTCATGAGGAAGACATCACAGCATGTGTGCCAATACAGAGAGAGAATGAAGAACACAGTAATGTTAAAAAAAAACAACGATGTGTGTGTATGTGTGCTCTTAGAGTCACTATATCAACACAGACAGAAAACCGGCAACATGTTCTCAAGTCCAAAACAGAAAATGTTCCTACAAACTACCCTCCATTGATTGGAACAGGGCAAATATCAGGCAGTCCAACACAAGAAGCCAAGAGTGCATAAAAGAACACATGAGATAAGTTAAGGAAGCAGACAACATTTCAGCACTCTCACTGTACTACATCAGGATACAACATCAGATTACAGCACACCAAAAGCATAGGTACCATTACTTAAAAAAAAACAGATTTAAAAAATGTGGAAAGCAATAGAGATGAAAAATGAACACGCTGCATCAATAAAAGAATGACAGCAAGACTTTAAATGTGAGATACAAATGGCTTTTGGGCCCAACACCAATATACTGTTGCATACATCTCTTGGGAAAATGATTGGTGACCTCCTCAAAAGCAGTAATCAGAGCAGTTTTCATGAATCTAGAGATAGTCCTTTGAAGCTGATGTAGATGCTAATACTGCTGCTGTTGGTGATGATGACAAAACTTGTATTTCTATCCCATGTTTTGTGAGTGTATAATAAAAGTAAATGGTTTACTTTATTATATGTTAACACAGATACAAGGAAGGTTTAAAAAGATTAATTGGGATAAACTGCATAGTATGAAAGATTACAATAACACAGTACTATATAACGCTAAAAAAAAAAAAACGTGTCGACAGTTGCAATGACATTGATGAATGGCGAGAAACTAGGAGTGTAAGTTATTACAATAGAGTGTGAAATTCTTCAACCAAATATATTGGAACTTACCGTCTGCGGCTTTTCAGAAACAGCGTCTTCATAAAATTTACATGTTTCGGGACCCTTGTCCCATCATCAGAATTTAAAAATAATTGTGTATCATTTAAATTTGATACACTTGTCAAACACTTAAAATATTAAAATCCAATATAAAAATATAAAAATAACTTAATATAACATGATAATACAATATTTACAGCGAGTGCGAAGGTTACCGATGTACATCGTATGAAAACCGACCGCGCACTAATTTACGTCTCGCTCCCACCACGACAATAGGGCAAGGCAGTGTTGTACAATACATTTGACTTGAAGACCAATTTATCATTTAAAACATGCGGCTTGGTATCAGTATTATTGTGTGCTTTATAAATTTCGTACTCTTCAAGAGCGTTCAAATATCGCCCTTTCTTACATATGTGAAGGGGTTTCAAATTAGTTTTAAAATTAGTGTAACTATGATTTTCGGAAATGAGGTGTTCTGCAAATTTTGACTTGATATTGTCCAAACTGTGAAAATACAATATATTTGATTGAACAACACGTGGCTTGGTACTAAACATCGGGATTTATTCCTTTTAAACAATTCTTCAACGTCGCCGTGCCTGTATATGGACGTATCGTAAAACAACGAAGTAACGGGACTCTAGGAGAAACTAAGTGCTGTTTGGGCTAAAAGGCATATAAAAACGCCAGGAAGATTTACGATTCTGAGATCAGACATACCGCGGCAAAGGCGATTGAACCAAGAGTAAGAAAGAAAGGAGAAACAGATGTTACCTATCAGAGAACAGCTTTGGGAGGTAGGTGTGTCCCAAGAGTGAAATTTGCTAAAAGAAGAGAGAGAAGGACCAATTAAAACTGAGAAAAGTGAAAATTAGGAAGCTAGTGGGAGAATTATGTGTGTTGAAAATATACACTCAACTTAGGCGCGAGCGGGGAGTCTACTTTTAATTTTCTTACAGGCAACATGAGTGAACAGTTTGTGTAACGTATTATTACAGAGCCTATTAGTAAGTGTCAGAGAGTTTAGTATTAAATTTTGGCAAAGTGAGAACCGAGAGTTTGTTAGTAAAAGTTAAGAAGTAAAAATAGAGAGAATCTACCAAGTGTTAGTTTCATGACTCGTGAGAATTCAATTACATCATGTGTTACTAACGATATCTAAACTATTTAAACTGAATAACTACTTTGCAAAATGTAAATTAACGTCATGAGACTAACCGTAATAGCTAACGAACAGTGTTTATACTAAAGTAAATATCGTAAGAAACCTGATATACCGAAAAGGCAGCAAACGTACGAGAACGAGTGGTGGAGTGAGTTATTAATGTGTTACGAATCAGTCACTACGAGAACGACCAACACCATGAGTCATCCAAACTATCCGGTGGTCAGAGAAGTCTGGAGCAACTAGCAACTAGACAACTAGACACACCTAACGAGACGGCTAGATGAGAACACAGTACATCTGCACACCGTAGATTGGATTATGCGTACCCACAGTAAAATTATCATGTATTAATACTATTTTAAGATACACCTGTCTGTCCTTCTAAAAGAACTCACATGAGAAATTACACATTAGAACTTAAATTCATATAACTAGAACATAAATGTAAAATATGTAAATTTGTAACAAACATAACTTCAATTAATTATATTCATTCATATTTTAAATGAACCCATTTGAAGAAATGATTGGCATAAAAATAAAGATAATCTGTAATCTAATAATTAACCTAGATGTAAGTATTATTTCATGCTCGTATACAGAAATACAAAAGAAACTTTATATATATATATATATATATATATATATATATATATATATATATATTGTAACGTTACATAACCCGGTCCCAATAAATTAAATCATAATAACATCAAGGTCAGAAATGGGTAACCTATGGCTCGCTCAAAATTAAATTATATCACTCAACATGATAAACAATTCGAGTGATATACGGTGCAAAGTGAGTTATAGTGTACCCATTGAGGTAAAAGAAAATAAAAGTGAAGGTAACTTATTACAGAACTGTGCTGTAGGTTTGGAAATTATAAAACTGTGAGTAGGCTATAATACTACTAAGTTTAACTGATTTTGTATTTTATTTGTTTATTGTAATATTTATATTGTATGAACAACCAATTGTTATACATAAGTTAATGTTATATTTTTTAAAATATTTGTGTTATAATATAGGATAACCCAGGGTTAGTTTTAAAAAACATAAAAACTTTTAAATATCAAAGGATAATAAAAAATTAAAATAATACTATGAGGGAGATGGCAGCAGGAAGTAGTGCAGTGTAGGAATACTATGAGAGACTAATAAAAAATATATATATAAATTTATTTAAAGATAATAAAATTATCAAATATTTATATACAAGGTCCTAAGAAAAGGAACAAAAACTTATTATGTAAACCAAATTGATAAAGAAACCGGAATGGAAAAGAATTATTTTTCGGTAAATAAAATATAAATTTATAATAATTACAAACTGCCTGTATAATAAAAATACTATGGGTTACTAAGAGTGACGGAAATAACAAGTATTGTTAATAATAAATTTTGAAAAAAAAAAAACCATAGAGTTGCAGAAATGATGCTACTACAATTATAATAAAAATAACCTTTTTTGGAACTTTAGAGGAGTGGAAAATAACACAAAATTAACAAGCAACATGACCACTATATAATCATCCATGATTTATCAAAATTAAATGGTTATACAGTAAACCCTCGATTTAACGGACCTCGGTTTAACGTACTTCGGATTTAACGGACAGAATTTTACAGAAAAATAAAGCATGATAATGTTTTTAGGCTTTTCAAACGTATAATGTGCATAAACTGCAGACTCTCCTGTTCTGGCGATATTGCTTGGCTATATTCTTTCGTTTCTTTTCTTCTTGTCTTGAAACACGCAAATTTTCTCATCTTCAATTGTATTTGATGAGAACGGAGTATTCATCAAGAATTCATTTAATTCTTCACGATCCCTGTCTTTGCGTTGTCGTTGACGCAGGCGTCGCACACGTTCAGTGGAAGACATCACGACGACTACACTGAACAATATACACTGATCAATATAATATCTTATTTCACTGTGAAATATTCGTCCATCGGCTAATACAGCAAACATTGCACTGGCACGTAATTTTTCATTTCCCGTAATCTTTATTGTTACAGATTTGGTTCCCTTTTGGTCCACCGTAAATATACGTAAATAAAAAATACGGGCGTTTCATCGGCATTTCCCATGTGTTCAAGTGAATAATTATGCTTCTTGCGTAAATGAATGACAAATTGGCTGATACTGTAGGAGTTTTTCTTCGTAGTCACTCGGTAGTTTTAGCGCGAGTGATGTACGTCATTTAAGCGCAACTCCATTTCGCCGCATCATTCACCCGAAGCTGGCTTTGAAACCGGAGACTTTTAATTCTTCTGCGATTTCTAAAGCTTTTAATTTTAAAACATGTCTAGTTACAGGGAGTCCTTGCCTTCTTAAAAGCCGTACGTATTCACAGACGCTGGACTCTACTGCTACAAAACGCCCAACTTGAGGTCCCGCGAATGCTCGTCGCGCAGTATTTGCATTTAAAAGTCGTTCCTTCTGTTTTCTCCATCGTCGAATACACGATTCATCAATATCGAATTTCCTTGCGGCTTCGCGATTGCATGGTTTTTCTACATTTTGTATCACAATTAATTTATAATTCACATCGTACAGGTTAGGTTTAATTTGATTTGACTGCGTGCCTTTAGTCTCCACAATATCACTCATACCGCAAACGCACTACAAAAACGCTGAATGAAAACAAAGTACAGATAAGCGATGTTGTCGCTGTTACAATAGAAAACCAAACTGGCAGTTTACCCGTTATTTAGAAACATGTAACTCACACCCCCTCTACTCATCCTTTGTCTTGCTGCCTACAGAAGGGTGCGAGCACGCGCGCATGCGCACGCGCTTACACTTTATCTTCCTATTCTTTCTTCAGTTTGCTGTTAAAACATTCGGTTGTAGTCATAAATCATAATGCCAGTGTTAACTACAGCCAGGCAAACTGCTGTTGCTTAGGCAGTAAACAACTCATAGATACCAAAAGCGTTCGTCCCGCCAGAAGTCAGGTATAACTTCGAATTTCGTTAGCGCGCGAATGCAAGCCGCAGGCCAAATTAGCGCACATGTTTTTAGGAGAAAAAGTGCGGCTTGTATTCGGAACAATACGGTATTTGCATGATATTAATAGTATTAAAATTTCAAGTGTTATAGGCCTATTTGATTTAAATATATCCTCAAAAAACAAAATTTGCGAGTTAACGGACTTTCGATTTTACGGACACCCCTCAGCCCCAATTAGTCCGTTAAATCGAGGGTTTACTGTACTCTTAATAAACAGTTAAAGAAAACCTTCTGATGATTCAACCTGGTGTCGCCATAGTTCTAGTTGACGATCGAAAAATACGCCAGACGGTAAGGAAATTATAACGCAAGACGGACCTCACCAGATAAAAAAGCTTCATTCCAGTAAGAACCCTACGGAGCGAGGTAATATAAACATTTCGTTTAATAGTTCAAGAAGAAAACGCATTCCGAACGTTGATATAGAACACAAAATAGTCATTTAATCACATGTTTTTTAAAGTAAACAAAGACACGCTGCTCTCTTACGGACATTCCTGGAACTACATACTACACGAAAAAATAAACAAATTTATTTAACATTTTTTCGGTATTTGTAAAGCTTAGTAATTATCCATTTCTGACACTCTCGTAACAAAAAGAACTTACCATGAACCCTGGGGAATTATTAAGAATTATATATTAATTGATGTTTTTTTAAATAGTGTAAAATTTGGTAAACAAAACCATATATGTTTTTCTCTTTAGACAATTCCATGTTTACTCTGTGAAGTCGAGATTATGTTTTATTTAAGGAAAGATTAATGGTGATACTTGTATTTTGGTGGCAGGAAACAAAACCCAATATCAATAAATAATATTATTGAAAAATAATCCTGAATAATAAAGTGTGTTATAATTTTTGTAGTGAGTAGTTGTAATAAATTTCAGCACAAAAACAGAAGAAATCAAAACATCGGATCAAATTTTGCTACAGTGTAGGATGGTTGAACTCAGCGTAGAAACTTATCTCACAATCAGCTGATTTAAATCACAGCGAACAATTTGAAAAAATCCGAAATCGTCTAAACCGAGTGTAAATAATTGGTACTTACTCTCTCTTCTTCATAAGGCTGAACAACTTCCCTCCTTGACCCCAAATCACACACTCTCGATTTCTATTTAGATTGAGTAACACATTAAAAAAAATCCTTTATCTATTTTATTTTACGTCAGTTATTATAATTCATAAGTGGCGACTGCGGAGAGGTGGAAACTTTAATATCTCAAACCGAGACGTTACAAGATTGGCGCATAACAATATTGGGAGCTTAATTAAATAAGACGAACACCCAATAAGCCATATACAAAGTTTTCGCTATTACCTCTACAAAGACCGCACGTTACAGATTGGCGAACAACGTGGGGCATATAATATAACTATACTGTACCTCACTGCGTTACGTTACAATATATACATTTAATATTTATAAATAAATTTACCTCAAGATATACTTTTTTTCCTTATTAGGAACATGTTTCGAGAGCTCCCGTGCTATCTTCAGCCTTCGCGATCTTGCGTCTGGTGAAGTATTTGTGTGTTGGCTGGATGCTATTAAGGTTGTTTGTTGGTCTCTGGTATTTTAAAGTTGTATTATTGTGTGTGATTGTGGTATATGTATTTGTATTTTGTGTATTTTCGATGTTGAGTGCTTTGAATATTGTGTCATGTTTTGTATTGATTTGTATTTGTTCAGGTGTTAGTTTGTTTTGTGTTTTATGTTTGTATATTTGTAAATTTTCCCAAATGTTCATTATGGTGCCTTTGTGTGGTATATGTTTTATTAGTGTCACAATGGTTATGTCTGGGAATTCATGTTCTGTGTTTATTGCATGTGTGGCTAAATTGGATTTATATATTTATGGTTTTTTGTATGCGTTTAGGTGTTCAAAATAACGTTTTTTCAGCTGTTTTTTGTTTGTCCTATGTAACATTTATTGCAATCTTGGCATTCAATTTTGTATATACCGTTAGTTGTTGTATTATCTTTGTTGTGTGAGCTATTTAGTTTTTGTAAATTATTTTTATTAGTTTTGTATGCTATTTTTATATCTGTGTTTTTAAATAGTTTTGTTAGTTTTGTCATTTTATTATTTATGTATGTGAATGTGGCCCATTTTTTGTTGTTGTTATTATTTATGTGTTGTTCATTTTGATTAATTCTTAATTGTTCAGTTTTTATTTTATATTTGATTTTATTTTCTATTTTGTTCACAGTATTTTTATTGTATCCATTTTCATAACCAATTTGGTATATCATATTTCTTTCTTTGTCAGTTTCTTGTTTGTTTAGTGGAATTTTGTACATTCTGTTAAATAGCGAATAGAATGCTGCCATTTTATGTTGTGGTGGGTGGTCAGAATGGTTAGGTATAATTATGTTAGTAGAAGTTGGTTTTCTATATATTGCGTATTGTATGTGGTTGTTGTATCTTGTGATGGTTATGTCTAAATAGTTGATTTTGTTCATTATATACATCAAGAAACGGACTGTAGCAGAAAGTGATTGAATATATATACAGTATATATATATTTAGCTTGTAAATTATGGAATTTGTTGAAATCATGTTTAATTAATTAATGACAAGAATATGTCAAGAAGTAAAGAATTAACTGTATGAAGAGATAATAAACTATTGTATTATTCTCATTGTAGCATAGAAAGATGGTGTTAATGACCGTAATTTCACATATATTGTTGGATATAGACAGATAAATGCGTCTTGTTTTAATTTATTAAAGATCAATTCTATGGGTATTATACAAACACTGTTGCTTGATATAGTTCCCATAACACCAACAAATGAATTATAAGAAATAGTCTTCACCACATGGTTAAACAGTTAATACTTGTGTTTAGTACTATCAATTTTATCACAACTACCAACAGAGATTGATAAAATAAGCATTAAAACCATACGTTAACATGTGTGAACATTCACTACTTTCTCATATCCAGTGTTTACTTATGAATTTAAGTACTTTAAATGATCAATTAAATTATTATTTTAACAGCAAAATGAGCAAACATTAACTATTACCTGGCAGTATCAAGTTAGCACTCTTGTATTCAACTCTAGGATCATCAAATATTTTCTGCTGTTTTTTATTGAGCCATGCGATCTGTGGAGGAACTTTATCAATCACCCTGACAGTGGACACAAGGTCATTTGAGATTAAATATTCTACAAGATTGCGTCCAACAAAGCCACAACCTGTTACACAATGATAACAATTAATACAGTAATTAAGCAATAACAAAAACAATACAATATCAAAATCATAAAAGATACTAATTAACTTATGCTGAAAGATAAAATACATACCATCCTAATAGGAATAATGGATATCAGTTATCTGTCTTAAAAAAAAATGTTCAAAATCATTTTCACATTGGAATTTTAATTTTTCCAACCTGTCGATAATTCAAAAAAGTCTGTATTAAAAAATGTAAACTATTAAAGAATATACACATATCTTCTATTGTTCTTTCACTTTTTGTGTTTTTCATTATCTAGTGTAAAACATTTAAAGAATAAAAATTATAAACTGAATGCCAAAATTTGATGTTATGAAGTTTGAAATTGTAACTCTCCATGTATGAATGATTTTCTATTGTCTGCAAAACGTATGTTAGGAGGGTTGAGCGAAATAAATTGTTCATTTGTTTGAGACTGACTGATGGTGCTACTGATAAGGAACACTGAACTTTAAATATTACGAGATGGACACATTCCACCATAGGCAAGATTTATTTCCAATAGCCATGTCAACGTATATTTACCAGCTTACCCGTACTTAGAGAAGGAGAGAGATTATTATTAATAAATATTACGAGACGGACACTTAGTAAAGGAGAAAAGAAGGAGAAATACTGTCATATATTTGATACTAAATGGAAATGATAAATGAAAAAAAAAAGGAGAGGAAAACAGTGTGTTACATAAGGAGGTAATGATGAATATGAATATAGCTATTAACATTGAATGATTTTAAACGATAATTTTAACCTGCGGAGAACGATATATTAATATAATTGTGAATTAATCAGAAGAGTTTAAGAAAGGGAATTTATGTGTAGGAGCCTATGATCTTTGAATATTGTATTTTTTTTTTATTATTATTATTATTATTATTTGTTGCAAAGGTGCAATTATTATTTTCTGAACAGGGATGTGTTGCCTCTGATTTCAGTAGTGATAGACAGGAAGGGACAGAGAATGTATGCCATAGCGAGCCACTCTGACTCCCAACCCTCTATGTAAGTTAGGGAATTGATAGGGAATTATATCAAAGATTAATTATAAAACATCAAGGTAAAAAGGAAAGGAATAGGTGATATGACAAAGAACGAACTAGGAATATTGAGTTGGATTAATATATTAAAGGAGTAGAACAGGAATTTAATTATAAGATAAAAGAATGAAATATAAAGAAGCTAATAATAAAGGGTTATTATAGAGATGATAATTTCATCAAAACCAAAGATATGTTTTTCCAAAATTATCAACTTTAACGAAGAGGCATATGTAACGTCACAGAACGTTCCATAAAAGAAATCATTTATATAGTAAGTTAGCATAAGAGGAAAGTGAAGTGAACAGTATCGAACCCAAGTAGTCCCAAAAAATTGTGTAATTTTGTATAATAATTATTTCTATCAACTCGAAAAAACGACCAAACTATGGCTAAGACAAAACCCCATATATATTATTAAAGTGAATAAGAGTGAAAAAAAACCATAAGACACTATAAGAGAGAGAAATAATGTCAGAATCCACCAGAATAAAGTCAATAATTATTAAGTTTTATAACTATGAATAGGGTATTAAAAACTATTTTTTGTGAATAAATGGACATGATCCATCATTATATTATGTGATGTAAATAAAATAAATGTATTAAATGATTTAAATACATTATTAGAAAGAGTTTAAGTTAAAATAAAAATTGTATATTTGCAATGACAAAAAAATATTAATGTGTTGGATTTGAGACCATACACCAAGATTTCATGAAAAAATTAGTTATTATCAGATTTAAATAAAAACTATATGTAATTGTCAAGCAGACAATAGTGAACAATTTATCTTAAATAAAGGAAGCTGTCAAATGAATAAAAAGCAGTCAAAATAGCCAAAAACAGTGTTAACTAAAAACATGTAATAGGCATCTAATATTGTATAATTTATGAATTTAATGTTGCCAAAATGCAACCAAATTGCATTAGAAAGCTGTAATATGATATAAAGCAACTATACTAATATACCTGACTGACTTTAACATTGTAATAGTCAAGTCAGCAAAATATTTACTTATACCATGTATGGCTGAAGCCAATCATCCAGTACAAAAATAATCATATCTGGCTAAATACTTACATAATACTAACAAAAATAAGATAGAAAGGTACAATACATCAGAATACCTTAATAAGAAACAAACTCAGTTGAAAGTAAAGTCAATTCTAAAAGAATTTAACTAATTAGAGTGAGATTTGTCACACCATAAAAAATGACATCTCAAGACCAATCAATGATGCTATGTCATCTTGTGATAAATATAATATATGTACAAAGTAACTAGGTATCACAAAAGATAGACAAAATAATAAACTCTGTGTGTATAGTAGTGAAATAATACATATATTAAAGAAAAATACTAATCATTGTATTAGAAAACTGACAAGAATCTAGGCCATGAGCAGAGGCCATATAAAATTGTATTTATTTGTGTTTTATTGATGTTAAAATTTGTTTATTTTGTTGTAGGAAAGTAGTAGTAGTAGATGTTCAGCTTGTGGAAGGAACTTGGTAACTCCACAACAATTTTTGTTATAAAAATTGAGTTTTCAATGACAACAACTCAAGGTGAGGGTTGTATATTGTATTGTTTATTAGACTTAAGTTAATTAGATACCAATCATATTTAGTATCGCTAGATTCAGTTAAAAACAAGGAATCTAAATGCATTAATGGCATACAAATTGTGAGTACTAATGTGAAACTGTTTGATAAATACCAGTGTAAATTTTGAAATATCCTTTGTATGAAGAATAAGAAATTCGTTCTAAAAGCTTCTACGGAAGTGAAAATTGTTCTATGACATTCCATTTCGTTTATTCTCGAACAATCTAGAAAGAATTTTTACACAAATATACCGGAAGTCGATGAAAACAGTCTACCTGATTTAGTATAAAAGCGAGACCAAATTCGACCGAAAAACACTTGAAGATTGAACTCCAGAACTGATGCATCTCACACAACACTGATCGACGCAGCTAAGGCGAAACCAAAGAGGCGAGAAATCGACAAGACACGGCAGGAAGGCTTTTCCCGTACATATACATAACCGACTGACTTAACCTCAACGAGAGTCTACGCCAAAAAGTATCGCTGAAATAGAGCAGCGATACGGCAAATTTTAATAGAAATCACGCAGCCAGAACGTCGACGGCCCAGGAGGGACCAAACATTTAAATAGAGAACGAATTCTGCTGTGTTCGCATTGACTGACTAACGTGACAAATAATTCCCCCGAACGTAAACAAACAATACACTAAGCCTTCCTCAACACTGCATGGGAATCAGCGCTGCGGTGGCAGATTTCTGAATCAACGCTAAACAGATGATTCGTAGTGGCGGCGTTTGAACGAGATTCTACTGCCAAACGTTTTGACATAAAGTGCGGAAAAATAATGATCGCAAAATTTGACTTTAAATAGATTCAGTGTACACCCGAAGAGGCGAGATTGAGAAACTACCCGAAGGAAGTGTCCAGTGAGAGAATAAACGACCATTGGAACGTGAGTTACCAAAATTAAAGTCATTTGTTACCTGGTTACATTTATCACACAGTTGTACTTTACACGCCACACATACACCTTCAAATCACTTAGTTTTTTCTTGTAAGGCATCTAATTGATATGTCTTGGTAGTTCAAAGGAGTCACGTCCTGAGAGTAAAGATTTTTCACATATTAAACTCATGCTTTTCAACTGAGTCAAAATCTGAAATATACTAGCCGATACTTGATTGGATATATATATGAAAAATTGTCAATAATAATAACTTGTAAAATTTTTTCTCTGCAATTTTATAATTTTTTTCTATGAATGTTGGTCCTTCAGACGATTTGTTTGTTTTTAAAGAATTATTAAACTTAACTGATTTTTCCAAGCTAAACTGACTTGTTTAAATTTTTTCGTAGATTTAAAAATTTTATCAAATACATTTAATTTTTTCTTGGAACAAACGTTTCCAAGTGGCGCCCACAAAAAGCATAGTTTTAAGTTGTGTTACAGGACTACATCACTGCAGAGGATCCAGTCAACAGAGTAAGTAACAAAAGTGCGCGGAGGTAACGCCCGACACAGTATACAACACAAACATTTTACACAACACCTACTACATTCTTTCCGTTATAACGTGTACAAGTTTATTAAGTCGGAAGATAAGGGAATATCAGAAAGAAAGTTGTAGGAAAGGCGTGCGATGTGTCTCTAAGTAGTGTTTTTAGAATTATTAAAAAAGCATCCGTGTATATGGGTGACATAAAATCTTTCAGTACTTCCCATAAAAAATGCTCAACAAAGGCAATCAAAACTGATTTAGACGATTTTGACAATTAATACTATTCGATTAATTATTTACGAATATCAATTCATAGAAGGGGAAACACCAACATTCAAAATAATTTAAACAATTTTTAAAAGATAAATTAATTATAATGGTAGTACATCTAGTCTGAGTCACATTATTCGTCAAATGAGATTTTGATGAAAACGTGCCAAAAGCAATAGGAACTTTTAATAGAATAACTCATTAGAAAGTTAAGAGAAAATATGTAAGAAAATTACGGCGATTCAGAGAAGAACGGCGGCCCATAGTTTACACAGACGAAACTGAATTCAACGTCAGTTAAAATAAACGTGGATGGACGCCGTTCTTCTCTGAATTCCCGTAATTTTCTTATATATTTTCTCTTAACTTTGTATTGTGTTATTCTATTAAAAGTTTCCTATTGCTTTTGGCACGTTTTCATCGACAAATGTGGCTAAAAATTTCAATGAATAAATAAATCCACCTGCAACACATGAACGGCAAACACGATTAACTGGTTAGTGAATAATGGGATTGCTTTAGTCCATTTATCTTAACCTGAGTTCTATTCACTAATTAAACAAAGTAAACCAACATACAGGGACTCTTATAATAACCACTGTTTTGGCAAACCATGGAGATTACATTTTACGACTTCCACTCTATCATCCTGACTTCCTGATCTTAATTCTGGAACTGATATAGGCAATCGTGAAGAAGCGTTCTAAAAAAACCGTGCATTTTCCATAGACAGTGTTAGAAACTTAGCAAAAAAGGAATTTGAGTGTATTTCTTTCATAGATTGCACATCAAGATGAACCATGTGATGAAAATTGAAAAGATTACGTGAGATCACACCAAAGAGTGTATAATATGACAGTTCGTTTCAAAATTAATAAATAACGGGATAGCAGCAGTGAAGACGATTTGAATTATAACAGCGAAGGAAACATTAGTGGGATGGAAGAATTGAGCTAACTATTTGTATTGGTTGTAAGTAATTAAATGCTACATTACTTAAACAATTTTGGTATAATTTTTTCATTAATATTGTCTCTCCTGTTCTTTATG
This sequence comes from Magicicada septendecula, assembly GCA_034769895.1. Lineage (NCBI taxonomy): Eukaryota > Metazoa > Arthropoda > Insecta > Hemiptera > Cicadidae > Magicicada > Magicicada septendecula. The sequence goes on from CM068373.1 coordinate 470,555,020, forward strand.
GACAATTTGCATCTGTTGTTTTTACTTTTTTTAAACACACACAGTCATTTCACATTCGAGCCTGTTATTGATGTTACTTATTCAAACAAATTAAGTTGCCAGGGTAATGTTGACTATATTCCTGGATTTTGTTGTCCATGATGTGTCCGTTGATTAACTAATTATAAATATATAACTACTGACTCGGAACACTAATTTTGTATTGGTAAAAATGTTAAACTTGCACCTTGAGCTTGAACTAGTTTTCGTCAGCTTCGTCAGAGGCTCATTTTTACCGATATTACGTTTTTTCCTGAATCGTAACATGTACACAAACTATTATGTTCTTCAAAATATACAATGTTTGTTAATGTCTAGGCTCGACTAGAAGATCTGGAGAAAGACTGCAATAGACACAACATGCCAAATCACTGTTTACAAAATAATTGCAGTAGGCCTACTAAATGTTAAACATTTTCTAACTCGTGAAATCTTTGTATGGTACCTCTGTTGTACCTATTGCTTGTTTCGTCTTACAAAACGTCCATATGTACTGTTTAGTAGTGTCGAAATAGAAATAGAAATCAAAACCTCCGTACGTAGACTCGTCATTCAGGGAGAAGGCTAATATTTTCAAAAGGCCTTCCTACTCACGTGTATAACACACACGCCTTATCGCCACTACAAAGTGCACAACTGCTTTATGTCTGATTATTTACCTATATTATTGTATTATTATTTCAGAAAAGTTGGCATCTACTGATTAAGTAATTTAAATTATTCAATAAGCATATGCAAATTAGTAAGCCTGTGCTTAACATGATTTTAACTCATAATTCTTACAAACATTGTGTGTGTGATTCTTACACATGCAGTATGCCTTTGCAGCATTATAGGTGGAACGTAGGCTACATGAGTGAAATTCTATAAAGTAATGTTAATTTTTACCTGTTCTTGCGACATTGGTTCCTTATAAGTTGCGTATTGTCGTTTCTCCAGGAAAAAGCCCTCCTTGTAAAGAAAAGAATGAGGAAAACCAAAATTGTGCACCTTGTTTCTAAATTTTCAACCCCCCCCCCAAAAAAAATCCTGGGTGCGCCACTGGTTGAGTCACACAATATAACTTAATAAACATCAAAAACTAGTTTGATAGGTTATTCAAAACTACTTGTATTTAAATGCCTACAGTCAATGTGTTTAATCATCAAACAGGCAATGAGTTTGTTTCTCACAAAAACTGCATCAACAGGCGTTACATACAGGATAAAAAATTGTATTATACTGATTCACTGAAGAGTCACTGGCCACTTGATGAAACATATTACAGTAAAACCTGCCTGAAAAGGACCCTTTATTAAACAGAAATTAGTCTTAAATAGAAATATTTTCCAATTCTGAACCTTAGGGCCAAAAACCATGTTAAATTCCTGGACAAAACAGAACCTGTCTACCACGGAAACAGAAATTGAAGTAACCTTTTATACAGAAAATCTCCAATGTTCTGGACTAAATAAGTCACGCGATCTGTGGAGGAACTTTATCAATCACCCTGACAGTGGACATAAAGTCATTTGAGATTAAATATTTTACAAGATTGCATCCAACAAAGACACAACCTGTTACACAATGAATATTACACATTCTACAGAATTTTGCTCTTCACTGTACTTTAAGAGGAGATGAAATATGAATCAGCTATCGTGCATGACGGAATGTGTGAACCTCCACAGCATGTAAAAAGTACTTCTTTGTCTTTTGCCATCATTTTGTTACTTTCCTTATAAATTTAAATGTACACGTTTCTGCACTAATAAGTTGTCAATCTCTTATGGAATTCAGCTTTTAACAATACAGCTCTAGGCCTACATTTGTAACTTTAATTTGTTTATCATAACTTCTATTTTCACAGCTGAAGTAGTGGGAACACAGACTCACTGCATTGTACTAGACAAATGCATGTTCACTGCAATGAAGCAACTACTTATTTAGTCTAACGGTAAACTGTCTTGTATGCACTGCAAACAAAGGCAGTCATGTTAGACAACAACTGGCAACATCTTGTTTGGGATGGCATCTTATGAGGATGGCGTGTGTGGCTGCAATGGGTTCCTAGCCACGTAGGCATCCTGGGAAACGTAAGAGCAGACGATCTGGCCAAAAAAGGAGCTGAAGCAGACCAACCAGTGGCCCCTATGACCTTGAAAGCTGCAAGAAACTTAATTAGCCGCCCCATAAGCAACCACACCAGAGAGATGATGAAGGAGCTGAGTGCAAACAAGAGATGGGAACGCCTGGCATCTCAAGGTCCAATCTCCAGAAATCTAGAAAGATCGGAAGCAGTTGCAAGATTCCGACTAACAACTGGCCATGACTACCTACAAACCCATCTGCACCGCATCGGGGTAGCAGAAGACAACAACTGCCCCCTATGCCACTCGGGCATGATGGATGGTGAACACCTGATGACGTGCTTTGATCTCTCTGATACACCCCTGGATCCTGTTCATAGCTACTGGGAGGCTCGACGTCGTACGGCTGAGAGGCCAAGGACAGGTGTTGGATAAAATAAAGTAAAGTAAGTAAGTGTTTGGGACATCTTAAAAATTAGCAATGAATGGCTAGTTTAAAGAATGCCAAACTCTCCCCCCCCCAAATGTTAAAACATGGTGTATTAAGATAATGCAGTCCGACAGTTGTCAATATGGCTTCAAAGACATGTTGTTCTTTACCTTAACATGAGAGTAAAAGTTATTCGTGCAAGTGAACAAGATAAAATGTCTGTAAAGCTGATCATGAAGACATTCAGTGTCGGAAAAACTCAAGTGTACAAAATTTTACAGCTCTCAGAAAACAGTATTAAAGGAAAAATAAAAAAACCAACTAAAGAAAACTGCAAACAAAGACATTAGTGAAATAATGTGGGAATGGTTTGCAGTAGCTGTAGTAATATAACTTCTTTAATCTGATTATTTTATACATTTCTTTCACTAAGTTACTAAATATATTTATTTAAAAACTTTATGAAACACACTAGAATGATGAATACAACCAAAACCCAGGTATGGCCCATGAATACTGATCCTGACTAATGGGCTTTGGCACCTCTGTGATACAGTGAGCCAAGGCAACCTACAGTTAGCTGAGCAAGTGGGAATACTGTTGAGTGGGGATGGGGCACACCCCTCCCACTCTCAGCTGTACTTCAGTGACAAAGTACATAGCGGCAGATGTTTATTACTGGTGTTAAGATTGTTTTGACAAGGCAGTGCAGCTGTATGCGATTTAATGAAATATCTCATTTAATTACATTCATAATACCTATATTAATATACTTTTACTACAAGTAAAAATTATTTTACAATTTGCATAACGCGCGTTTTACACCTCATCATCAGAGCTTAATCTCAAATTATGCTTTATCTTAACCATAAACTCTTTTAATGAAGAAATTTGTGTTAGTGGTTGAAATCACAATCAGAATGATCAATATTGCACACCACTATAATATTAATAATAATAATAAACCTAATAATAATAACCTAATAATCAGGAATAACCTATTCCTGATCTGATGATGAGCTGTGAAGCTTGAAAGCGCTAATCGGAATAATTTTTATATAGTGGTGTGCAATATTGATCATTCTGATCATAAACTCTTTTAGTTTATATATATATATATATATATATATATATATATTTTTTAATGCTTCAATGTTTATTTTAAGTTGGGACCAGGAAAAGATTTACTGTGTTGTTAACAGGAAACTTCTTTCTCCATATGGAAAGAGGTTGAGAGGTTGATAAAATAAGCTTTATTACTGTATCACGAGCCGCAACTAGCCTTTCTCTCTTCCATAAGACATACTAGTTCTAGTAGTAAACCACAACACACGAATTTTCAGAATTCATGGTATGTTAATTATCGCTGGTTACGTGGTCGTATTTTTCGAAAACTTTTTTGTTGGCTGACTTTTAATTGGTGTTACGAAAGGTACGTGCAATTAAGTCAGTTTTGACAGAATTTCAACTCCAACACATTCATTCAAAAAACATTAAGGTTATTTAGAACATGTAAAGAACTTGGTCAGATTAAAAGAACTTAAAATGAACTAAAGTCAGAAATCAGCTGCTTTTAAAGAAAAAGCTCATCTGTTTGTTTCAAAATTTAATGAAGATAGGGCCTATCCAATTGAATAGGCTTTTAATATGTTTACCAGTTAATGCTACTTTGTTCCTTTCTAACAAGACTATGCGTTTGGGGGGGGCCACAGTGAAGCTACTGATTCACTAAATAGGGGAAATTTTAAAGAGCTCTTAAATTAATTTAAAGGAGTCCAGTAGAAATTACAGTATGACAAATTGAACAGTATCTATCCAGTAGAACAGAATACAGTGTCAAAAAGTTAAGGCCACATTTTGTGATGATTTGAAAACTATTCAAAATGAATGAATTTGATGCATAAGAGGCAATATAAATGAATTTATTAAGCCAAAGTTATTGGAGCCTTACTTTTTTCTGTACAACTTGATGATACCATAGATATTGACCAAAAATCTCAGTGTTTTGTTATGTATAACATGTTACTATGAAAAGTGTGTAAGTTGAACAAAATCTGAATAAAAGCTTCTCAGCACTTATGATGTTAGTGTTGACCATACAAAACAAGCATAATTTATAACTCATTGTATGCAATTTTAGGTGAGTTTTCTTACAGACACAAATTAATAGCATAGTGCTATGACAGGACTAGATTTACGGCTGGTAACTTGAATGGCTTGCAAATGAAAATCAAAGAACAAACTCCTAACACTGTATTTATTAATTGCTTCGCCCACTGTTTAAATGTAGTTCTGAAACAGAGTATTTGTAAGTTACAAGAATGCAGACATTTTTTTTTATTACTTAGTGGTATTCTATTTTTTTCTCATCATTCCATTACAAGAACTTATCTGGCCGAGAGTACAACAGGCAGACGAATACCATCCTGTACTGAAACTAGGAGGTCCTTCCATACGAAGCTAATAAAGGAGGTTCCAGATTGGGAAGGTAATAAATGAGAAAACCTTGTGCATTGTAAAACAGTCATACAGCCTTAATTTGTGGCAAAACATCATGTGAAAACTACAAAAATGTAAAATACTGATGATGAGTCTAATCATATGCACACCTCTGTAGAGTTCCTTTCTCTTGAACACAGCACAATATTTGAACATTTTTCAAAAGTTTCTTATAGATGCCTTGTAAGCTTAAAATCTTATTTGTAAAAAAAAAACTGAATTTACCTATTCTGATTTAACAAAAATGTATCAGTTGAAAAACTTGTAACTCTTTTAAATGAGAATTATGTGAAAGATTGGTTCAACTGTATTAAGCTCTGGACGATATGGTGAAAACCTAAGAACAGTACAGTATACCCTTTTCAAACTAAAACAGCATTAATTACTTATGTTTTATTACTAGGCTTATGTATTTTTTATTCCTACGTTTGTGTAAATCATGTAGCTGGGTATAACATGTCTTCATGAAATAGAATTTTTACTCCAGTTTTTGAGAAACTAGAAGGTAGTTTTTTATTAATTTGAACATTAGATTAATCTGCATTATCTATTACTGCAAGGTAAGTTATGAACAATTTCTCTTATAACTCAAAGTTCATATCACTGCAGTAATCATCAATTGTGTGATCTGATTTTAATATTAACGGTGTATTTGGTACAAATCCATTCAATCCACAGCACAAACAATAACTAGTATTAAACTCTGTGCTAAATAACCACTTAAAAAACATCATTGTATCAGGTTTTTGATATACTTTGCTTTGTTTTAAAAGCCATATCTGAACATACAATGGACCAATCTTTTTACATTATCATTTTATATTCATTAAATTCTTAATCCGCCTAGACCATAATTCATTACTGTACCTCAGAAAATGACAATTACAGACCTATTTAGGTCTGTGGTTACCTAAATCTTTCAAAACTTTATTGAGGTTTGTTTTTCCCGCTCTTTCAAATTTACTGACTCTCGCAGGAGAAGAAGAAGTTTACTGACAGTTGATACAGTTTTTGACTTCACTATAATAATCAGTGTTTGTCATATTGTGCACTTACCAAAGTCATCAACTTTGTTATATGTGGGGAAACACAATGGGTTTATCGAACGACTTATTTTGATCATGGTTTACAACTTCCAGTCTTTATTTAACGAATTACTGCTTGAAGTTTGAGCAACAGCTCTTGGCTCTTTTTAAGTAAACTAAGAACATCATGAACTTCTGTTTTCATCTCACAAATTCAGGGAAATTTGCTACTATCTTTCATAAGCGTGACTATGCAAGATTTTAATTTGATACTTCTTATGTTACCTTAAGCATTTTTAAATTGGCTGAAAACTTTTAAACAGTTGATACTATTGAATAAAAATATACAACTTATTTAAACACACAGACACTTGACTAAAATTTGTATCATATAATTTAATACTGATGAACAAAAAACATAATTTGTTTTTAACAAAAACGTGTAACAAATTTCTTACAGAGACTGCACAGGTTTATTGACTGAAATGTGTTTATGACTTGTGAGTCAACAATATAGTTACAGTAAGGTGGGAGAGTAGCTACCCTCGTATACAGGTGCTTTTAAAAACATAATGTGACAAGACTGGTTGGTCACAGAATGATATGAAAAATATAGCGATGCAGAAGAAGGCACACACATACACGTGTGTGTGTGTATGTGAAACATTCCTGCTTCTTATAGTCACTGAAACTGAGCTTCATTAAGATAAAGATGTGAATCAATAACCCTTTGCAGGATGTTGGTACTCTTTGCTGGTAGTATTCACTTTGAATTCATAAGCAACAAAATTTTCTAATCTTTTAGTACTCATTAATCCAAAATACTAATTAATCCAGCAATATAAGTATCAATCCAAATGCATATAAAAAGTGGTGGGAATGGTACCAATCTAGGTCTATTGCTAAAGTATGTTTTAATCTGTCACTGTAACTACATACGGTACCTCTGTACAGTACACACATGTTAATTTAATTTTTATTAATTTCCAATTTATCAAATGTTACAATAAGATACTATATACTGTGTTTAATTAAATTTATATTTTATTTTTTATTACTGTTTAAGAACGGGATGTGATGAAATGATTTTGTGTTTACTGATAGCACGCACGCGCACACTCACAGTATGTACATTAACATAGATAAAACAGGTATTAACTGCGTTATCTCAATAATGAGAACAATGTGTTTTGAATTCGTAAATTGTGTATCACCTTGCCTTGAATACTATAAAGTAAGGACATAGGTGACAAACAGAGTTTAACAGTTAATTCATTTTCTAGTACTTACTTTCATGTTACTGTATGTTTTCTTGCACGTAATTTTCATATATGAACTTTTGAGGGGAGTTATAATGTTAACAATATTACAACAGTTGTTTACAATAACTTATGAAAATAATACTCAGAGTATTACTTTTACATCACTATACCTGTGTCAGCAGTTTTCTTATTAATTAAACAAAAAATTAGGAATAATTTATATCCAAATCATTTTTGCAAAGAGTAACATTTCATAATAATAAAACTACTGCATAATAATGTTTAGCTAAAATATTATTACTTAAAATTTTAACAAAAATAACCCTGTACTACTATTTAAAATAAAATTTATATAAAAAAAGCAATGAATTTTGTAATAAACATTATATTTAAAATAAAAGTAAATTATTTTTATTGCTAATTACTTGTAAAAAATAGTTCAGGCATAGGGAAGCTGTAACAAACACATTATAAATACTTTAATGATTCCATGTATACACTCAAAGAACTAAACAATCCACACAGAGATATCACAGAAGACTGGTGCGCGCGCGCGCGCACACACACACACACACAGAGCTGTACTGGTTTTATCTGGAATCACTGAATAAATTATTCTTTCTAAAGCTAAATGAAAAGGGTTTGTAACTGGGCTTTAATTCTATACAGTAGATAGAATTAGTATACAGTAGATATACAGTTGATAAACCTTACCAAGGGCAATAAATACTTTTGCAAACTCACATTTTAAATACAGTATTTACTTGACTCTATTGTCTCACCAATTCCTGAAATCAAGCCCAGATTAAAAACCACATCTCCACCAAAAAAAATTCTTTTTCGGCGCTGACAACATAAGCAACCACCCTCTGTGACAGTTTTTAAATCCAGACTCCAGCACTTCAGAATGAAACTTGCAAGATTTAATTGTGATACTGTTTATGTTCCTAAAAAGACTTCAATCATAGCATATGCACTTTTGAGAGACAACTTGAACGCAGAAAGAGAATATCCATATTTATCCAGCCAAGTTGGAATTAAATGTTGCCAACCATCATCTCTCAATTGATCTCCCATTTTGATGATTACTGATGACCTGAAAATTTATGAGAAAACAAACACTGTTGCAAGGTTTTAAACATTGCACAGAGAATCATGACTGGCCTTACATGGAAAATACAGAATTTTTTTAAAAACTGAAGTAATTTAGTGTATCATTATGGAGAGTTAAAACAGAATCAATTTTTATGTTCCCAAAGTGAGTGAGAAGAGACTTTGTCTCACTTGTTGTGGACATTATGAAGTTGCAAAATATCTTGTTAGGCTTCACAACTGTCATTTTAGTAGCCAGGAATAACGGCTGACATTAAGAGATGACAGTGGAATCGTGTTCAAAGTGCTTAGAGGGGGGGGGACAGACTCTGACCAACTCTGTCCCCAAAGGGCTATGGGAAGTGGTTGGTGCTGATGTTGTTAAACACAGAAGTAAAATATCTCATGATGCAAGATTCTCAATAATCACTGAAATCTCATTGCTGGTGGTGGAGGAAATTATTGCAAGACATGGTGTTCCTTACATATTGTAACAATACATATATTTCCATATTTGCCCAGGGCGGTATGTTTGTAAATAGTTAGCACAGAAATATATATGATGAACATTTTTTAACAATATTATGCAGCCTAAGAATTGTCAGAAAGCGTACACCTGCCCCGCGAGTGAATACAGCGCTGGTGTGTTTGTGTGTGTGAACGCAAGCTGCGACAGGCAAAGTCTACGATGGGGTGATGCGTACGTCTGTAATCAGGTTTTAACCGGATAAAAATAAACTAATTAATACATTTTAAACCTGTGAACAAAGACTTACCCCAATTATAAAAACACCATTACATTAAGGAATTTTTAATGAATATAGTGATGTATAAAAGTATTGCAGAAATTTGCAATAATAAAGACGCTAGGTAATTTAATGTTAAGTACTAGTGTAATTAAATAGTAGCCTAATTAATAAGTGTGTTATATGTGAGTGACCAGAAAAAAATTATAAAAACGATGATATCGCTCGTCCCACGACTATGTTTACGAAATCACGAAAATGAACCAAAAAGTGATTTGTAATTAAAAGGACACTTTGCACGAAGTGAGAATATCTAACAGGTCGAAAACAGTCCTGGGCTTGTCAAATCGCCGTCCAGTATAAATACCACCGGCAATTTTGGGGCGATCTCAGAGAGACTCAAGATATCTTCACACAACGTCACGCTGCTGGTCTGCCGACCGATCGAACCTTTACCACCCACACCAAGACTTATGGAGGAAATCTGGACCATCACAAACAACAAACCATAGAGACAGAGAACACAGCATCAGCATAATCATCATCATCAAATTCTCAGGATTAAGGACACACACACACACACACACACCGGTAACATCGGCAGTATGCAGGTGATGAATAAACAATTATATTTTTGTTTGTGAAAAGAACTCTTAAAAAGAAACTTATATATGAACAGTAAAGACTTAAAGTTTTAAATATAATCACTGTACATAAATTTAAATGGTAGTTAAAGAAAATAATTTAATTTAACAAGAAAATTTAAAAATACTAATTTCTGTTGTATGTTAATAAAATTTGGGTGTGTCAGTAGAAATAAATAATAAGTTGGAAGTAAATGTTATATTTTTTATTTTGTTTATAGCAACAATTAGTTTTATTCTTGAGATTTAATGTTATTTTTGTTTGTAAATGAGTTGCTATTATTATTTAAAATTGGAGTAAAAGTCAGACACACTGAATATAGGCCTATGTGGCTCCAGTATTTTATCCAGATTGGAAGAAGATAGAAAAAACACGTTGTTCAAGTGGAATCTAATCTAGACAGCAACATCACCAATGGGCAAAGGTTCACTTTGAAGATCTGAAGGACATATTCCAGGGGAGTTCACAACAAGAAACAGAAGACTAGTTACGAAACCATGGTGGTTGTGATGTGACTAAACTGTCAGACTATTAAAACGTACTTTCCCGAGGGGAAGATGTGATAAAATAATATTTGTACGTTATGCTTATATGTAATGTATTTGTTTATGGACACTGAGATTGTGGTGGCTATAGAATATCATGTTCTGTTGGCTTCTGTTAAGTTAGTTACCTCTTGTTCATTTGGAGAATATATGCTGTTCTACCGAATGTATTTTATTTGTATATATTATAGTTTATTATAAGGAATGTTTTAATACATCAAATTCAGAGATTCCGAGCCACAATATTGCGTGTTATTGTCTCAGCACTGTTGAATCAGCCACCTAAGTAGATAAATTCCTGTAACCTAATCAGATTTTAATAAGTGGAACTGACTGAAAAGTAAAGATAGCCAGCACACAGCAACATTAAAACAGAAAAAGTAATTATTTTGTGACTGCTGTATCAAATTCTGTAATGTGAAGAGGTGAAGTACCGTACCTTTACAAAAAGTGTTCAAATTCATGGACCAGACATGCTCCTTACACACACACAAAAGGTAACTTGCCTGAAGTCAGGCCTGTGATAAAATCAGGCTTTTCTTTTTAGATACAGTGCAACACACAATATATCAAAAATACTACAGAAAGGCTGACTGTACAGTGTAAAAACAGGATTATATACCTGAGCAATAAAAAAATAAGTGGAATAAAAACATTGGAATAAATGGGTACTCTTGAACACTGGAACACTTAAAGCTAACAGATTATTTGCATGTTAACGTTCTGAGACAAATGATACATCATCTATAAATGTATATGGTTGTCCAAATAAAGATAAGAAATAATGGTTGATATAAACAAGGAAACTATAAAACCTAGTGAGTAAAAACATAAAGTACACTTAGAGGCATAACTTCACTAACACGAATGTTTATGACACAAGATGTGAGTGAAATAACGAATTGCACCAAATAAGGAATAGAACATAGACATCAAGCCAAAAAAAAGCATGGGTCAACAAAATATGACAAGATAGTTTAACAACTTATAACACACACACATACACATTATCACTTTACTAAAAATGAACTTTATCTTGTGAAAACTTACTAGTAAAGTGATAGTGCTGTGAAAGAAGAGATGAACAATCAAGACAACACATTATCAATTTGACTACACAGATTATGCATTTTAAGTGAAGATCAAATAATTCTTCCACTTACATTAAGTCATACTTACACTTAAACCAAAAAACTATTTACTTGTATGTAATAAACAAGAAGGTGGTAAAACATTCTAAGCGTAAATTTAAATATTAAGAAAGTCAGATAACAGATTTGAAACAACTGAAATATACACCCAAGGACATCAAAATAGTTTAAAAATAGATTAAACCCTTTCTACAATGCTAAAGTATAATACAACTACCAAATAAATGTATTTTCTAAATAGAATAGTTAATACTATAATAATGGTTATACATTACAAAAACTATTTAATACTTTTTAAAGTTTTAAATAGCATTTAATTTCATGACTACTGCTGATGAAAAGATATACAACAAAACGTTGAGTAAAAAAATTTTATAATTTTGTCTTTCAGATGAAGACTACAGTATAATTTAGGTCTTACCTCCAAAAATTATCACTTTCGGCTTGTTATTGTCATCAGCCATCTCCACTTAACGATTTACATTACACCTGACGAAACAGCTGTGGTCAACTGACAAATCCCGGAAGTGCTTTACGCTATCACAAAATTTGAATTTGCGAAAATGAAGGCTACGGCAAAACGAAGTAAAAAAAAACACAACCTGTCAAAAATAACCGTTCATTTTGTTTGTGAAAGTTGACGTTCAGCAACTAAAGAAACTTATTCCACAAACTTATATTAAATGTATTTTAGAATTAATTATCATTAATGAGTTATAATTTTTATCTGGCAACATTGACAGGAAGTGCACTTGAGGTTTTGTTCGTCCGGATGTCCATATCAGTAAATATGTGTGTCTCTTTTCCTCCCCAAAAAATTATTACGTTAGTTGGTTTAAGAAGAGGAGTAAATTAACTACGAATAAACATTTGTGACAATGCAAAAGTTAATTTTTAAAATCTGAATCGCAAAGAGGCCAAAAATAGTAATTTAGCATGTAATATTTAATATCGTAAGTCAGCATTTCGTATGTAAATATATATATAATTTAAAATCATGAGTTAATACGTTATTTGTTTTAGTTCTAACTTTACAAAAAAAAGATTTTGACATGCTTTACTCTGAACAATACACAACATACAAACAAATATTTCTAACTGATTAAATGTCTCTAAAGGGGAAACTACGCGATTGTTGAATGGCTGTGGAAATTGGCATGATTTGTGGCAATTGTGATTTAAGTATAATAATTGTACTTTTATTTTTTCGAATATATGAAGCTCCTAAAGGATACTTTTGTTAAACAGTGTATAATTTGTGATTTACATCGCATGCTGGTAGTAAGATGTTTCGTACATCACAAAAAGGACGATGAAGTTATCGTGTTAGTTTGTTGAAATATTTTGCATTGTTCAGATATGTAAACATGAGATGGATTCACAGAAGACGTCAAATGGTAATGTTCGATAAATTATTTCAAACGTCTGCTATTTAGCTGTTCTTTTTGTTACAAGTAAACGTTTTTCGAAACTTTTTAAGCATGTAAACAAAACTGTATTACACCATTTTAGGTTAAGAAAGTAGTAAACATGTTACCAGCTACAGTTGACAGCTGTATTGATATTTCATTTTTGTGAATGAATTTAAACCACGTCAATACCTTAATATTAATTTGTAATTGTGAAAACATGGCAGGAGTAAGAGAGGATACTGAATGACCACTTTTTGCAAGTTCCTCATGTACACTGTTAAAACTGTAATTAATTATGATGTATCAGATTTGTGTGAAAAAATAACCACATTATGAAAATATAAACCAACACTTCAGATAATTGTGGCAATATATGATGAGGAACAATATATGTAATGCTTGTATTAAGCAAAAGCTAGCTCAGGCAATGGTAAAAAATTTACTTTTAAGTAGTCCATTGTATAAAGTTTAAACTATACAGCATAAACGTGCCATTTTATTTAAATGTGTTACAAAGTATTGATCTCTCAATATCTTCTTCTTCTTCTGGCACTACGGTCCCTGTAGAACCCTGGCCTGCTCAATGATTCACCTCCATTCTTCTCTGTCTAGAGCCTTACTCCTCCAACCTGCCACTCGTGTCTCCCCCAAATCCCCTTCCACATCTTCATACCATCTCCTCCTAGAGCATCCTCTCCTCTTACTTCCTCCGGCTTCCTTTCCAATGTCATTTTTGGGCCTCAATCACTTCTCATTCTCACCACGTGACCCCAACCATCTCAACTTTTGCACCTTCACTGCCGCAACTATGTCCATTCTCCATAAAGCTCTCTTAGCTCACGATTCTTTCATATCCTCCACATCTCTCCATCCCACACTGGTCCATAAATTCTTCTCAGAATATTCCTCTCAAAAACACCAAGGTTTTTCATATCTTCAAACTTCAGCACCCATGTCTCGCTTGCATTATGTTACTATAGGTCTGATTACCATGGTGAATATTTTCTTTTTGACATATTAATCTCCCAGTATCATATCAGAAATATATTCAGGAGTCCTTTGAAAATATTTCAGGATTTAGTAAAATTCAAAGGCCTAAATGACATCCTGATAAATGATTAAGTATCAGAAATTAGGTAATAGTATGGTTTGTGATAGGTTATTTCTGTAACTAAGTTCTTAACTCTTGATATTGGTTTTTGAATGCTCTTAAGAGCTGATCTAATAAATATGTACTGTTCGTAGTTTGTACAGTAACATTAACAGCCAGGAGATACTGAAGCTTCTGTACACATATAGTTATCAATCCCGTCTGAATACTGATGTCTGTCACCCTTCTGTCTGTAAGTTATACACCAAAGTCACTAGTGTAGCTGATCACTAGTATAGTGTCACATCTTACTTTTCAAATCAGCCATGTATGAAAACTTCTAAAAAAGTGAATAATAATAAAGTGGTTTGGTATCCATCCTCAGATTTTAAGTTTATAGATTATAGAGAAAAATGTTTATCAACTGGAAGAAAAAATTTGCTTGCTTCATTACCAATCTCTGTTTTATCTCTTTAGCATGCTCAGGTTGATCTTGATAATATTGATTAAATGTATGTTGTTAAGTTCTTAACAGTTTCAGCTGTTTCCCTGTTGATAATAAAGTACAATTATTGGTTTCAGTACATTGGCACAGCCAGTATTTTTCACTGGGGTGTTATTAACCAAGTTTGGGGGTTAATAACTATATTGCTTGTAGTCCAGGGGGGGGGTAGACCAAAATTTTCCAAGGTGACAGATTATTGATGATAAGGGGGCAGAGATGTATTGGTAGTATTAGTGGATTCATCATTTCTAGCCTACTGAGAATGTTATATCATGGCCACTAGTGAGTTGGTCTGTCTACACATTCGTTTTACCTGTAAAAACTTATTGTTGACCTACTCAAACCAGGGGAGAGTTGTAACCATCTTGGCTATGCCATTGCTTCAGTGACTAAAAGGTATCCGTATCTTATTGAAAAACTGTCGCTTATCTACTTAGGCTCAGCCTTCTTTTTATTAGTAACTGCAGTAAATATATTATGTATAATGATGTGATGTTTTACTGAATGTCAACATTCCTAATAATAACATATGCGCAGTCTAAAATGGTATCAATATTTGCTTTATCAGTGATGGGAGGCTGTGCAGTATTTCTAAACTTCAGAATATACTTGCCACTTCATAAATACCTTCTGAGACTTGGAACTTGTTTCTGTTTAGACTTGACCACCTGCTTTCAGCAGAGGTAGGCTGAATTATTACCAATATCTGCATCAGCACGAGCAGTATTGTTCAGTATTTTTATATGTTTAAGTAGTTCTACTTTTATTTTCATATTTCTCAAAATATTTTTACTTAACGCCGGGCCTAGAATATCAAGAAGACTTGCATTGATATGTACAGTTTTTGAACAGAACCTAAAGAAAATACAGAATCCCTCTATTACAAAGATTTATCATTACCTGTGGATATTAAATACGCTAATTTGTTCTTTGGTAGTGAATTAATCAATTCAGCATTGTTCTGACAACCAACATTAGGTCTTAATGTCAGTTGTATTTTAGTGTAACACTAGGCTGTCCCTTCTCTTGAAGCAACTCATCAACTTTACATGGGGTAATTTTTTATGTTGTAAAAATCCTTTATGCATGATATAACAGCAACAAAGAAAACAAAAGAAGACGATAGAATACAATTTTAAGAAAGCAATTTCTGAACATACCTTTTGTGATGGAGCTATGAATGGATTAATATGTCAACACCCGCATCGCTGAACACTGACAACATTGCATCATGGTCAGCCTGAGAAGCCTGCTGTGGTGGAGCATATGTTGTCCAATAAAGGTCATACAGTCTTGTTTGAGGAGACCTAGGTCCTGTTCTCGATGCATCAGTAGGCCTACTTCCCTCAGTTGCAGATGGAGGTGATTGAGATCTTCAAACATGGAGTCTTGGGGATGAATAGACACGGCGAATGTCTGGCCCTGAATAAATACTGGTGGCTGGTGCGTAGCAATGCTAAAAGCCAGCCAATAGGAGCTCAGCACGACATAATTGGGTTACAGTTTTTGTAGTCTTAGAGTTATGATAACATCTTGAACGGCCGCAACAGAAGTTATTTATAGAAGTGTGCTTCTGGTTCCACTTTAATCTCAGGTTTTTCATTAGCGAGGAGTACTACCTTGTTCGCGCACCACTGAAGATGGCCGCCATTGGTGTGCCTGAAACGTCTGGCGTTTCAGAAAATTTTAACATTGTACAATGGCATGATAGCCCGGTAAACATGTCGTACAGCTTTATGATAGTATGTAAATCAGATATGCAGAACAAAACAATTGTATATAGAAACTAAGTTGGTCAGTAATATGTGAATATTTATGTTACAACATTGTTTGTTTGGTGTGTGGCATAATGTGTATGTGGTGTGTTATTTAGAAATTAATTGTTATGAGTATGATTAGTTAGTTGGCAGTTAGCTACAGAAGACTGTGAATAGTGAAGAGTGTCCGTTCAGCCCAGTGTTTGTCTAATATACAAAGTGGTTGATGCAGTACATAATAGTAAAGAATATTATTTGGAAACAAGTAATTAAATATTAGACTAGACAGAACGTTGCTTTTCTTATAAGAATGAGTATAGTTTGTTGAGATCGTTCCTCTTCTTCATTACAACAACTAAAATAATAAACATCAAAAACAAGAAAACAAGCAACTAGGTAGACTGCTGAAAAATCCAAGGTCATGTCGGCGCCCAAAAATCCATTGACACTCAAGCCAACTGTTAGTAAACAAATAAAGAGAGCAAATAATTAGATTTAAAGACTTGTAAATAAAAAGTGGAAGTCTTTGTGATTTTCTAAGTTAAGGTAAAGAAGTAATTAAAAAACAAGTATAAAATATTAAGATTAAAGGACCATGTGGAGAAATACAGATCTAAACTGAGACACAAAAACCTAGATGTATAAAACTATTACAAGACTGTAAATAGTACGTGCAGAGCGTAGACTAGGCTTTGTACATTACAAGTTAAATAACTACATAGTATTATGGCTACATGTAGACATGGTTACATATTACCATAGACTAGAAGAGAAGAGATAGTGGAAAATGGAAATACAAGGGCTATTTTTTAACCTCTGTTAAGGTTAGAATAAAAAATATCATTTTGAAGTGTTTATCACATTAAAAACATTAATTCATTCTCTTAGCTGCTTCTCTAAATAATTGCCATTTTAATGGAGACGCTTATTGTATTATAGCACAAGCTTTCCATCGTTTTCATCAAGGAAGGCTGTCACCTGATCATTTTAATCATTTAGCTAACCATTTGTATTGGCCTTCATATACCGCCGCCCTCCTCAGCATTGTGTCATTTGGATGAAGAGATGGAAACCGCTTGGTGCTAAATCCAGACTGTGTGACAGATGTTGAAACAGCTCTAATTTGTACTCCTGTGTCTACATTATGGTATGAGGGCGAGCACTGTTGTGGAAAGGACAATATCAGATTTTAACATTCCTCTTCTCTTGTTCTATATTACCCTTCATAGTTGATTGATGCAGTCTGATGCTGAAGTGAGGGTCCCACGTTCATAGAATTTGGTCAACAAAACACAGTACCCATAAGTTGTTTGGTGGAAAACATTCACTTGAATTTACTGGTCTGTCTGGGGACTCTCTATGTATCCACTGTTTGGATTGTTCTTTTGTTTTGAAATACAACACTTAGTCCAGTCGCCAGAGTAAAAATAATGGTAAAATTTCATAAAAAATTGAGGCAAAGTGATATTTGGTATAGTTATTGAAAAAGGTCTAAATATCGGTTTAAAATCATCTTTGCATGTTTATAAGGTCAGGCTTTAAAAAAAAACCTTATTTAAGGGCAGCGCGCGGTAAAATCGATAAAAACGTTTACATTCCGTGAATTTCTTTTCTTACTACTAAATAAACCATTGGATCATGATAAAGTCTTCGTTCTTTTTGTTTAAAATAGTTCAAATTTTAATAGTAATAAAATCAAAATAACGATTTTGTTATTATTTCATCGTTAGGAGTATTAAATCGATAGACGGAATGGTCAATTTTAACAAATCTTCCTCTGTTGAATAATATTATTAAATATGTGTATCTTAATATACGTACATAAAAGTCATTGTGTGTATTTATATTTCACACCTCCTACTAAACCATTGGACCGATTTCAACAAAACTTAGCACAAATATTTTATGCAACGGGAGAACCAACATAAGATAGGTGTTTTGGGCCCTGGGGGATGTCAAAAATGGAAAATATGAAAATACCGCATGTAGGGTATCAAATTAAAGGGGATTTCAATGCAAGTAACAATTTTTCATGCATATAAGCACTATTGAAAATGCTTGGGCCCTGGGGCTCAATAAATGGGTGGTTTTGGGGGAGGTCAAAAATGGAAAATATGAAACTGGACCGATTTCCACCAAACTTGGCACAAATTTTTTACGCAATGGGAGAACCAACATAAGATAGGTGTTTTGGGCCCGGGGGGATGTCAAAAATGAAAAATATGAAATATGAAAATACTGTGGGGTATCAAATTAAAGGGAATTTCAATGCAAGTAACAATTTTACATGCATATACGTACTATTGAATACATTTGGGCCCTGGGGCTCAATAAATGGGTTGTAATGGAGGGGTGTCAAAAATGGAAAATATGAAATATCATATGTGACATGCATATACGCACTATTAAAAATTTTGGTTTTTAAAAATTTTGGGCTCAATAAATTAGTGGAATTGGCGGAGGGGTGATGTCAAAAATGGAAAATATGAAAATACCGCACGTGGGGTATCAAATTAAAGGGAATTTCAATGTAAGTAACAATTTGACGTGCATATAATTTATCATATAATTCTAAGGCTGTTTTCACAATTAATAAGTCTGCATCATCATCAGCTTGTTTAACGTTAGCTTTCTTCTTCCAAATATCTCGTTAGAATTTCAATAAATCGAGTTTTATTAGTTTTATTCGAAAGAAATTGTTCTTGGGTCACTGTGACACACATATCTTCATAGAATAAAATATCTAAAGAGGAATTTTGATTGGTACGGCGATAACGCTCCATAGCTTTGATGCTGTTAGAATTGTTTGTATAGCCATCAAAAACTACAGTAACTTTTGATCCAAAGTGTCTCTTGACATAATTTACGTATCTTTGAAAAATACATTTGAACTTGTCATTTTTTGACCATACTAATCTATGCAGTAACATACCACCATCAATGACGTAAATGCAATCTTCAAGGTTAATCTCAGTGCGGTCCACTTCAAACATATCATATAGTTTAGACTTATCTGTTTTCCGAAATACACCTTCGTAAAACATACATGTTGGGTACGGTGCAAGTTCACAACGCATGTAATCTTTTAATTCGTCGTCACTTTTTCTTGCTACACAAATGCGTTGAAATATAAACATTGGATCTATAGGGACAATTTCCTCTTGAATTTTCAGACTACTATTAACACTTTTTAATGACAGTACTCTATTTTTTTGTTTAAACGAAACTTTATGGAAGTTTGTACCAGCAATTTCTTCTAACCCTGCTTTTCCAACCTCAAAAGCATTATGACAGTTAATATTATTACCGCCAGTAACTCCAGTAGATATAGACATTATTGAATCTTGATAAGGAAATGTCTCGTGACAATCAAACCAGGATTTTATTTTGAGAATATCTTCAGTATCTCGTTTTATTCGAGAATCTCTAGCATCTACATGCTGATCGGAAGTAGAAAATTGTATACCACAAAAATTTTCTACTTCTTCGCAGATATCATGTGTATATGGCATCGCTAAAATCCATTTATTTGCAGTACTGGTAGTTACTCCCCGTCCAATCATACCACCATCAACTTTCATGACTCTCATTAAGTCCTGTTCGATTGTCATATCAGTATGAGTTCCTGACCAGAATTTCTCAGTTCGTCTTACAGTACAAAATCTGTTATTTATAAAATTTTGAAGTTCTTTAATTTTTAAAGCGGTAGTTTCTGGAATTACATTTTGGTTTTGCATTGAGGTGAAAAGTTTTTCAGATTCTTTTATAAATTGGTTCATATATTGTACATATAATAAGGCTGATTTCGTATAATGAAAATGTCCAGTCGCATAAGACTATGGCAACATTTGCTGAATAACTTGTAATTGAATTTTTATATTACCCATTTTTTCAGAGCGCGCAAAATTTTTTCTCTATTGCTTTTGCAATAGAGATCATTCGTATGTATTGTATCCATAATTTTGCAGTTTTACGGCGTTCCTCAATTTCAATAATTTTTTCTAGAGATTTACCATTTAGGATGTTAAAAAAATTATGATCTTGTGCTTCTTTGTAAGTAAGATTGTCATCTAAAAATTCTTGTAGTAAAGATTTCATATTTGAATATTCAACTTCTGAAAGATTCATTTCCTCAATAATCTTTTTACACAAAACTATCCAAATTAATGTGTGGCCTCGTACTGCTCTAGCATAAGCATGGCCATCTAAGATCTTATCTACAGTTCCTGGCGCATAGTAACAGCTTAATGCTTCTTTTAAACCGCTTCCTGCCATCACATAACCGATTGAACCAAGAAAATACATAAGCAGATGAAATCCTCCAATTCGAACAATTACATTATGTATATCATCATCAGGTGAGGATTGGACCATTTTAAACGCTTTCTGATACAAAGGTTGATCGAAAGTAACAAAACAATTAAATAGATTTAAGTTTTCACTAGTTTTACAGCGTATTTTAAAACGGTGTATATTGTATTTCAGTTGGAGGAGAGTGTACAAAAGGCAAGCAAACAATTCTAGATAATGTATACGTCATATTTTCCAAAAGCTTGGACATAAAGGCATTCCAGCCAGTAATGCCTGGTTTGGTCACTCCATAAATCCAAAGCAAGTCAGCATTAGAAAAATCTATATTATTAAAACTCGGGTTATCTACTTTTTCAAAAACAATGTTTTGGAGTGCATGTGTATTAATATTTTCAAAAATTTGGAATGGTATTTTGTCAATTTTGCTAATTTCTTTTGCAGTAGGCTTAACTGTCAATCGTTTTAAGGGAACTTTGTTATAATAACAATCTCTGGGACTTACAATCATAATACCTCCCATACTATGAAAAGTATTTTTCCCGTCTATAGTATTGATGTTAATATCTGAATTGTCAAATGCCAATTGTGCAAAACAACCAGATCTAAATGGAGAACGTGGACTAAGCAATACACTATCCTCATAAAGTGTTGTTTCTTTGTATGATGAACACACTCCCAGATGCGACAATATATCTATAATTCGTTTTGAAGCAAATTTCCTGTGCAACATTACAGACAGACCAACTTGCAATGGTGATAGAAAGGTTCTAGGTCTTATGCAACTCATAATTGAATGAGTAATTGCTGTGCATTTTGTTTCATATGAACTAATATCACCTTTTTTATTTTTTAAAATTATTTCTTCTATCAGAAACTGAAGGGATTCTGGGATATTCTCATTAATATTTTGGAATATATTATCACTTGGAGGATAAAATTCTGTATTACTTTTCTTCAGATTAACATCGTTTCGAATAATTGCTGCTGCATATTTTAAGATTTTTCTTTTTTCTTCATTTTCATATTTTCTTGAGGCTATCCATGTCTAGGTTTAATTTTTTTAAATGGTCAAAAAATGGTGTCAGAAAGGCCAACAAATTTTGTTAATTAACCACCCGAAAGTATTTTTAATAAGCTTTAATTTAAGCCGTCGTACACCTTTGTGCCACAATCTTGCCGTACTTTATGAGCACTCAAAGTTTTTTTGTGAATTGCGATTTTTTTTAGGTAATATTCGACATTTCAATATGAAATTTTTGGGGTTTATAGTACTCCACAAAGGTTACCTTTCCCTCAAGTTTTATCAACTTTCATTAATTTGTGTTAAAACAACAGCAATTTGTTTATAAACGCCATCGCCACTTTATTTATTTATTAACAATAATAATAACATCGACTTCCGTATTAAGGCTAGAAATGTTCTTAATTTATTATAGAATACTGAAAAAAAATTCACATTAAAATCGGCTTGTTAGGTCCAAAGATATTTATAAAAACGTTATTTTGCAACTTAAATTGTTAATAAAAAAATAAACGGGTTGTTTTTACACAAAACTTAACTATTAGCTCAACTTGATCCCATTAACCAATTTAGCACACAAAAAATCGACTCCCAAAATAATTCACATTTGATTTTTATTTTGACTCCACTACACGTGCTCACAAATAAATAAATATTAGCATGTATAAAAAGTGTAAATAAAAACTTTAAACTGCAATTTTTTTACCTGTTTTATATGATAAAAACAAAAATATTTGTAATGTTTTGATTATAACCTTTGAAGAAATATCAACTGCGTTACTGCTCCGTTCTTGTATAGCAGATGTTCGTATGGCACACCACAACAATGGGTGTTGCGCGCGCAGCTACATTTACAGTTACACACTCGAGGGGAATAGAACGCCGCGCCGTTTAAAAATTTTACCTGTTTTCTAGGGTCTTGTTTTTAGAGTATAGGTATAATCAGGTAAGAGAAATAACATGAATAAATAGATTTAGTATTGTAGTAGCTGTAACGTTAATTTCAAGTACTCAAATAAACCCACTTAAAAGATACATGTATGTAACGCAAAGGAGGCACCTTTTTTTAGTATACACAATTTTTATTTATTTTTTTTAATTTCGAAAATGATTTTAATTTTCATGAGTATAGTTTTTGATGCAGAACACTTGCAGCTTTCAAATACAATTTTTTGTATTTCGATATCTCTATTTTTAAGATTAATAAAGGCAGATAAACTCTGAATTTTAGAGTAAATTTAAAATACGTCGAAATACTCACTTTTGAAAAGGTGTTTTTTTTTAAATAACAACTTCAAAAGTAGTTTTCATTATTATAAAATAAAAAGTTTATCTCTTTTAAAGGTAAATTAGTAAAGAACTACTATTTTTTTAAATTTTATTGTATAGTACTTGTAATTTTGTGGTTCCACTTCTTTTTGTATCTACAGTAAATATTTATACACTATATTCTTTATGTTCAAATAAAATATTTATGTAAAAATCAACAAATTTTGAAAGCTATACTGTTCCCCTTCAAAACTAGCCTTTATTTAACTGGCTATGCTTAGATTAAAGAAAGTTATGATATTTTTGAATAGACGCGCCTGGCTAATTTAGCGAATTACGCAAGATCGGGGGCAAACGCTCTTTTTAAAACGCAGCGCTCATCATTACCAATTTTCAGGAAAACAGTTCCATTAACGTAAAAATATGTAAGGGGACTTTCTGAAGGAAATTGTTTGCTCTTCAATATACACCTTTTTATTTCTTCCAACTGTACATATTTACGGAGTGCTTTAAGAAAATCTGTCTTTACGATTTTTCCAGACCATTTTCAGAAAACCCTAGAAAGGTAAACATGCAAAGATTTTTTTATATTAATTATTAACGTTTATTTAACACGTGCACCAAATATTGCTTTGCCCCAATTTTTTATCAAGTCAAAATCTCTGGCGACTGGACTAACTGCCTTGCGCTACTGTCGTGGTGGGAGCGAGACATAGATTAGTGCGCGGTCGGTTTTCATCCGATGTACATCGGTAACCTTCGTACTCGTTGTAAATATTATAATATGTTATATTAAGTTATTTTATATTAGATTTTAATATTTTAAGTGTTTGACAAGTGCATCATATTTAAACGATACACAATTACTTTTTAAATTCTGATGATGGGACAAGGGTCCCGAAACATGTAAATTTATAAAGACGCTGTTTCTGAAAGCCGCAGACGGTAAGTTCCAATATATTTGATTGAACAACACGTGGCTTGGTACTAAACATTTGGGATTTATTCCTTTTAAACATTGAAATTTTGGTATTGTGCCCATCTCTCATCTCCTGTCATAATGTTGTTCAGGAAGTCCTGCTCTGCCTTGTGGCAATATTGCAAAAAATTCAACGCTGCACCCATTGTGGTTGTCATTGATCACTTTTAGTACCCACTATGCATAATTTTTCTGGTTACAGTGTCATAAAGAACTGACCTTGAAATTTGTGGGAAGTCAGTAGAGAGCTCAGAAATTGGGAATCTGTGGCTTTTACAAACAACTTGATTAACTTTTTCAACAATGCCTTCTGTTATGAGAGACTTCCTCCTTTAACCACCCTCATTGTAGACATCATTTCATCATTCTTTAAAATTTCTACACCATTCTCACACACAGCTGCCATTCTTAAAATTGTTGCCATAAACATTACTCATCCAATGATGTGTACTTCAGCTGCATTATGCCATTCAGCAAGAAGAAAGTAATTATGGCATGTAGCATGTAGTTCACACATTGGCTACTCAACTAGCCAACCAGACTGACCAAAAGAAGTTTACCTAGTGGTGTGTGGTGGCAGAATGCCCACTGTGCATCCACTGCGTATCTCCATTACGTACTGGAGACGGGGATCTCATCCCACGACTTCTCGGATGTTGGAAAAAATATCCTTCATATATTCTGTTGCATATAAAACATTATATAGGCAAGAACAGTGTAAGATAATGTGGGTGGAAAACAGGACAAAATCGTGAAATTGCCAATTTAATAGAATGGTATGTACCAGGGATTCCAAAATTGTAATAAACGACAGATTTGCTGGAATCAGTAGTGTTGGAGGACTCATGACATTAGCTTCTAACAGAAAGACATTAGCTACATATGTTAGAGAGATTAAGAAAAAATAAGGCAGAAATGAAATTTATAAGGTAAAGAAAAGAGAGATAAATTTTGTTGTTGGTTACAATAAATTATTGCAATTTTATATAGCAGTGTTCATGTAACGTATTAGACTTTCCCAATGAAAACTCTATAAATCATCGACCAAAATGGTTACAAGCTTACATGCTTATGTTGTACTTGTATATTTATCTGCCTACCGATTATACATAATTTTGTGTTTGTCTTGATGTTTTATTAAAAATTTTAATTTTTTTTAGGAATCCCAAAGACTCCTGAGTCAGCCTCCCCTGTGGGACCAGTGTGGAAACCTGATTGTAAGTTGTGTAATTAGTATTTGCTTTGAAGAAAAGAAATGTATGTTTGCAGCTGAAACATTAAAAAAAAAGTTAATGTGGAGATGCATTTACTGAACATATGACAGTCATTATCCAAAGTTATTTAGAAGTAGATTTTCTCATAAATATTCATTAATTCTTGTAATTAAAATTGATATTTTTTCAAGCTACTTAGGCTTGACTTACAGTCTTTTAGTATTGTAATTAAACTTTATTGCTGTTTTATTAATTAATTAGTTACATTTAATTTTAGGTGTATATTAAGATATCGGGCGCCATGTTGCAAACTGAAATACCACAAATATGTGTACTTACCTAAGGTCAGAATTCGTGTTATACGAACCAGAGTCGAGGAATATATTACCTGAAATAATTCACTCGTGCTTCTGTTTGTTACCATTGAAATTACCTTTTATTGTTAATTACGTACATATGAATGTGACTCTACTGTGTGTAAAACAAACACGCTACTATCCGCCATGAGGCGTAATTCAATTCTTCAAGTTAAATTTCCCCTTAAACATTTCACAAGCCCTCCAAAATAAATATGTATTATAATATTAAAATGTTAAACATATATATGTATATAAATTTACAGTGGCACAACCCAGCACTTTTTAATATATATTATTATCCTCTCTCTCTCTCTCTCTCTCTCTCTCTCTCTCTCTCTCTCTCTCTCTCTCTCTCTCTCTCTCTCTCTCTCTCTCTCTCTCTCTCTCTCTCTCTCCCTCTCTCTCCCTCTCTCCCTCTCTCCCTCTCTCTCTCTCTCCCCTCTCTCTCTCTCTCTCTCTCTCTCTCTCTCTCGTACAATTATTTATTATGAGCTCATTTAAGTTAATTTTGTTACTTGATTACTTTTGGTCATTATTAAGAAAGATTCTTTGTATACTTTCGAATATTAAAAATTTTGTATAATTTGATTACAGCCAATTTGTACTTAGCTGTCACTTCCTGTACTTTTGAGTTATCGAAAATGTCTCATCTTGTTCACACACTCTCGAATCTGGACTGTCTCATCATCGTTGATCACACGCTCCCAAATCTGTAGCGTCCCATCTAGATCTCACTTTTGCCAAATCTGTAACGTCCCATCGTGGATTACACGCTTCCGATGTTTAACTCAAAAAATGTTATTAATAAACTTTTGGTGGTGTAAAATTTAGATAATCACAGTTCGTGAATTTGCCGGCCGTGTGAATTGGCCGACCGGCGCACTTCACAGTCCAGACGGAAAATGACAACGTTTCACCACTGTGCATTGCAGAGGTGGGGCAACAACTACGTCACTGGTTCTTTGTTCAATGGCCAAGCCTCTGGCTTACAATTGTATGTCGCATTCCTTCGTCTGATGTAATTATGGGCTAGTCTTGTTTACCCATTATTGTGACAAACAGTTTTTTGCTACTTTTGTACTTTTCCACTGAATTCGACACAAATCCTGTTAACTCAATATTGCGTTGTTGAAAATTCTCACCAAAAGGAATATAAAATAAAATACAATAATTATGTTTTGGAACCATAGTTTCCCAAAATTATTAGGGTACCAGAATTGTACCGTCACAGTATGTCAAGTGCAAGAATGTTACTATTCCTCATCTGTATATAGATTTGCTGTTATAATATCCTACATAAAAAATGTAGTCCTCTCAGTATATTAAAAAAAAAGAAAAAGCATAATTAATGCCTATTGCCGTTAAGAAAAGTACATTTAGAAATTTAAGCACAGGATCAATTAGTGGGTAATAAAAGCTGAAGTTCAATATCTACTGTTACTGTTACTGTTACAGTATTTGTAAACAGTGACTGTACATACTCGTGAACTGACTATGGCAAGTATAGACCATAAGGACTTTATGTCTGACTTATTCGACTAGCTCATTTTAAGCATGATACCAAAATGTAAGCAAGTAACAAAAAGTATAACCAATACCAAAACATATAAGTAACGTATGTAGTTTAAGTTTATTGTAATTTGTTAAATTGCTTGATAGTACTGTTCTAATCCGATTTCAAGTTGAATATAAAATGATAAGTGTATATTTGCAACAAGTTATAGAATCAAATCAACCATATATTTTGACTGGGAATGCTTTTCCCTTAAAAAATAAAATGCTTTTGTTGGCCATATTTGGTTAAAAAATTCCTAACCACTGTGTGATACTTAGAAATCTAAAACAAATTCCTGCATGGCAAGGACAGTAAGGGGTCATGACAGAACTCATGTAATTACCAGTACAATAATACAGGGTGACCACGAGGAATAGGGCGTTTTTGATTGGGACTGTACTCGACAGTGGTTGGTGGGAGGGAGACTGAGTTGACGGCCTTGAGCTCGCAAAGGTATGCCGTTTCAGTCACAATGGAGCAGTGGACATTGCAACACCGCGTATTTGCGTATGATAGTTTTGTGAAAACCGGTGAGTCAGTGACAGCAACCCAACATCTTTTCCGGCGTCATTTCAATATTGAGCGACACGGTGCGGTCCCCAACCGAAAAACGATTTTGAGATGGGTAATAACCAAACAATTCCTGCATGGCAAGGACAATAAGGGGTCATGACAGAACTCATGTAATTACCAGTACAATAATACTAATAACCAAACAATTCCTGCATGGCAAGGACAATAAGGGGTCATGACAGAACTCATGTAATTACCAGTACAGTAATACTAATAACCAAACAGTTCCTGCATGGCAAGGACAATAAGGGGTCATGACAGAACTCACGTAATTACCAGTACAGTAATACTAATAACCAAACAGTTCCTGCATGGCAAGGACAATAAGGGGTCATGACAGAACTCATGTAATCACCAGTACAGTAATACTAATAACCAAACAATTCCTGCATGGCAAGGACAATAAGGGGTCATGACAGAACTCATGTAATTACCAGTACAATAATACTAATAACCAAACAGTTCCTGCATGGCAAGGACAATAAGGGGTCATGACAGAACTCATGTAATTACCAGTACAGTAATACTAATAACCAAACAGTTCCTGCATGGCAAGGACAATAAGGGGTCATGACAGAACTCACGTAATTACCAGTACAGTAATACTAATAACCAAACAATTCCTGCATGGCAAGGACAATAAGGGGTCATGACAGAACTCACGTAATCACCAGTACAGTAATACTAATAACCAAACAATTCCTGCATGGCAAGGACAATAAGGGGTCATGACAGAACTCACGTAATCACCAGTACAGTAATACTAATAACCAAACAATTCCTGCATGGCAAGGACAATAAGGGGTCATGACAGAACTCATGTAATTACCAGTACAATAATACTAATAACCAAACAGTTCCTGCATGGCAAGGACAATAAGGGGTCATGACAGAACTCACGTAATTACCAGTACAGTAATACTAATAACCAAACAGTTCCTGCATGGCAAGGACAATAAGGGGTCATGACAGAACTCACGTAATTACCAGTACAGTAATACTAATAACCAAACAATTCCTGCATGGCAAGGACAATAAGGGGTCATGACAGAACTCACGTAATCACCAGTACAGTAATACTAATAACCAAACAATTCCTGCATGGCAAGGACAATAAGGGGTCATGACAGAACTCATGTAATTACCAGTACAATAATACTAATAACCAAACAATTCCTGCATGGCAAGGACAATAAGGGGTCATGAC
The DNA here is from genome assembly GCA_034769895.1 of Magicicada septendecula. Lineage (NCBI taxonomy): Eukaryota > Metazoa > Arthropoda > Insecta > Hemiptera > Cicadidae > Magicicada > Magicicada septendecula. The sequence goes on from CM068373.1 coordinate 470,583,775, forward strand.
AGAACTCATGTAATTACCAGTACAATAATACTAATAACCAAACAATTCCTGCATGGCAAGGACAATAAGGGGTCATGACAGAACTCATGTAATTACCAGTACAATAATACTAATAACCAAACAATTCCTGCATGGCAAGGACAATAAGGGGTCATGACAGAACTCATGTAATTACCAGTACAATAATACTAATAACCAAACAGTTCCTGCATGGCAAGGACAATAAGGGGTCATGACAGAACTCATGTAATTACCAGTACAGTAATACTAATAACCAAACAGTTCCTGCATGGCAAGGACAATAAGGGGTCATGACAGAACTCATGTAATTACCAGTACAGTAATACTAATAACCAAACAGTTCCTGCATGGCAAGGACAATAAGGGGTCATGACAGAACTCACGTAATTACCAGTACAGTAATACTAATAACCAAACAATTCCTGCATGGCAAGGACAATAAGGGGTCATGACAGAACTCATGTAATTACCAGTACAATAATACTAATAACCAAACAGTTCCTGCATGGCAAGGACAATAAGGGGTCATGACAGAACTCACGTAATTACCAGTACAGTAATACTAATAACCAAACAGTTCCTGCATGGCAAGGACAATAAGGGGTCATGACAGAACTCACGTAATTACCAGTACAGTAATACTAATAACCAAACAATTCCTGCATGGCAAGGACAATAAGGGGTCATGACAGAACTCACGTAATTACCAGTACAGTAATACTAATAACCAAACAATTCCTGCATGGCAAGGACAATAAGGGGTCATGACAGAACTCATGTAATTACCAGTACAATAATACTAATAACCAAACAGTTCCTGCATGGCAAGGACAATAAGGGGTCATGACAGAACTCACGTAATTACCAGTACAGTAATACTAATAACCAAACAGTTCCTGCATGGCAAGGACAATAAGGGGTCATGACAGAACTCACGTAATTACCAGTACAGTAATACTAATAACCAAACAATTCCTGCATGGCAAGGACAATAAGGGGTCATGACAGAACTCACGTAATCACCAGTACAGTAATACTAATAACCAAACAATTCCTGCATGGCAAGGACAATAAGGGGTCATGACAGAACTCATGTAATTACCAGTACAATAATACTAATAACCAAACAATTCCTGCATGGCAAGGACAATAAGGGGTCATGACAGAACTCATGTAATTACCAGTACAATAATACTAATAACCAAACAATTCCTGCATGGCAAGGACAATAAGGGGTCATGACAGAACTCATGTAATTACCAGTACAATAATACTAATAACCAAACAATTCCTGCATGGCAAGGACAATAAGGGGTCATGACAGAACTCATGTAATTACCAGTACAATAATACTAATAACCAAACAGTTCCTGCATGGCAAGGACAATAAGGGGTCATGACAGAACTCATGTAATTACCAGTACAGTAATACTAATAACCAAACAGTTCCTGCATGGCAAGGACAATAAGGGGTCATGACAGAACTCATGTAATTACCAGTACAGTAATACTAATAACCAAACAGTTCCTGCATGGCAAGGACAATAAGGGGTCATGACAGAACTCACGTAATTACCAGTACAGTAATACTAATAACCAAACAATTCCTGCATGGCAAGGACAATAAGGGGTCATGACAGAACTCACGTAATCACCAGTACAGTAATACTAATAACCAAACAATTCCTGCATGGCAAGGACAATAAGGGGTCATGACAGAACTCACGTAATCACCAGTACAGTAATACTAATAACCAAACAATTCCTGCATGGCAAGGACAATAAGGGGTCATGACAGAACTCATGTAATTACCAGTACAATAATACTAATAACCAAACAATTTCTGCATGGCAAGGACAATAAGGGGTCATGACAGAACTCATGTAATTACCAGTACAATAATACTAATAACCAAACAGTTCCTGCATGGCAAGGACAATAAGGGGTCATGACAGAACTCATGTAATTACCAGTACAATAATACTAATAACCAAACAGTTCCTGCATGGCAAGGACAATAAGGGGTCATGACAGAACTCACGTAATTACCAGTACAGTAATACTAATAACCAAACAATTCCTGCATGGCAAGGACAATAAGGGGTCATGACAGAACTCACGTAATCACCAGTACAGTAATACTAATAACCAAACAATTCCTGCATGGCAAGGACAATAAGGGGTCATGACAGAACTCACGTAATCACCAGTACAGTAATACTAATAACCAAACAATTCCTGCATGGCAAGGACAATAAGGGGTCATGACAGAACTCATGTAATTACCAGTACAATAATACTAATAACCAAACAATTTCTGCATGGCAAGGACAATAAGGGGTCATGACAGAACTCATGTAATTACCAGTACAATAATACTAATAACCAAACAGTTCCTGCATGGCAAGGACAATAAGGGGTCATGACAGAACTCATGTAATTACCAGTACAATAATACTAATAACCAAACAGTTCCTGCATGGCAAGGACAATAAGGGGTCATGACAGAACTCACGTAATTACCAGTACAGTAATACTAATAACCAAACAATTCCTGCATGGCAAGGACAATAAGGGGTCATGACAGAACTCACGTAATCACCAGTACAGTAATACTAATAACCAAACAATTCCTGCATGGCAAGGACAATAAGGGGTCATGACAGAACTCACGTAATCACCAGTACAGTAATACTAATAACCAAACAATTCCTGCATGGCAAGGACAATAAGGGGTCATGACAGAACTCATGTAATTACCAGTACAGTAATACTAATAACCAAACAGTTCCTGCATGGCAAGGACAATAAGGGGTCATGACAGAACTCATGTAATCACCAGTACAATAATACTAATAACCAAACAGTTCCTGCATGGCAAGGACAATAAGGGGTCATGACAGAACTCATGTAATTACCAGTACAATAATACTAATAACCAAACAATTCCTGCATGGCAAGGACAATAAGGGGTCATGACAGAACTCATGTAATTACCAGTACAATAATACTAATAACCAAACAATTCCTGCATGGCAAGGACAATAAGGGGTCATGACAGAACTCATGTAATCACCAGTACAATAATACTAATAACCAAACAGTTCCTGCATGGCAAGGACAATAAGGGGTCATGACAGAACTCATGTAATTACCAGTACAATAATACTAATAACCAAACAATTTCTGCATGGCAAGGACAATAAGGGGTCATGACAGAACTCACGTAATCACCAGTACAGTAATACTAATAACCAAACAATTCCTGCATGGCAAGGACAATAAGGGGTCATGACAGAACTCACGTAATCACCAGTACAGTAATACTAATAACCAAACAATTCCTGCATGGCAAGGACAATAAGGGGTCATGACAGAACTCATGTAATTACCAGTACAATAATACTAATAACCAAACAATTTCTGCATGGCAAGGACAATAAGGGGTCATGACAGAACTCATGTAATTACCAGTACAATAATACTAATACCCGACAGAACTCATGTAATCACCAGTACAATAATACTAATAACCAAACAGTTCCTGCATGGCAAGGACAATAAGGGGTCATGACAGAACTCATGTAATTACCAGTACAATAATACTAATAACCAAACAATTCCTGCATGGCAAGGACAATAAGGGGTCATGACAGAACTCATGTAATCACCAGTACAATAATACTAATAACCAAACAGTTCCTGCATGGCAAGGACAATAAGGGGTCATGACAGAACTCATGTAATTACCAGTACAATAATACTAATAACCAAACAATTTCTGCATGGCAAGGACAATAAGGGGTCATGACAGAACTCACGTAATCACCAGTACAGTAATACTAATAACCAAACAATTCCTGCATGGCAAGGACAATAAGGGGTCATGACAGAACTCACGTAATCACCAGTACAGTAATACTAATAACCAAACAATTCCTGCATGGCAAGGACAATAAGGGGTCATGACAGAACTCATGTAATTACCAGTACAATAATACTAATAACCAAACAATTCCTGCATGGCAAGGACAATAAGGGGTCATGACAGAACTCATGTAATTACCAGTACAATAATACTAATACCCGACAGAACTCATGTAATTACCAGTACAATAATACTAATAAACAAAAATATAGCAGTTTCATTAGTTTTTGTAGTCACAAAAGTTTGAAATAATTTTTAATTGTGTTTTTTTCATTCAACACGCATTTGTTTTCAGTGTACAGGTTACAACAGGAAGCACCCAGTCCCTTTGCAGTTCTGTGTCCAACACCGATTCCAAACACTCCACCTCAGTATGGTAAGGAATACCATGGAATACTCAGCCACAGTCAAGCTACTGAGCTGTTGTCTCATGATGGCGATTATTTGGTTAGGCTCAGTGGACAGATATGCACACTTTCTCTCAGGTATAATAACACTCATATAGTGTGAAAATTTTGATTAAATGATACGTGATTATTATGAAAAAGTTATTTTGTCACTTACAATTGTATTTCAGCATAACATGGACAGCATGCCATTACAGTATGCATTTAGTACAGCATACCACATTGAAGTATTATTGGTTAATTAATAATTTAAATTTGTATTGATTTTATCTGTAAGGTTTGATTCAGGAATTCGTTTAGTGTACTTCAGCAGAGAACAGTGGGCAAATACAAATAACAAAATGCGTATATCAAGTAAAATATAATATTATTTATTTTCTTTTGATAACATAAAAAAGATCATGAACACACTTATTCCGCCTTAAGGCGTAAAACTGATTTCCAATAACTATTACATCAAAATACTAATACATATATCAAAGATTACGCAAACTCAACACTTCTTGTTAGGCCTATATTCATATTCTTCACTCCCACAATCATACACATTTACATATTTTAGATTTTGTTGAGCTCAACTTTAAAATTTAGTGAAAAGCCAGTATTTAATTATTGTTGAAATGTCTACTTCCCTTTCATGGTGCATATGGTTTCATCCTACGAGACGTCTCCTGTTGTGTGCACTGTCTGTTGTTTTCACTTTTAGGTTTTACGGCCGAACTGTTTGTTTAGTTTTATTGATCACTGATTAATACATTATTTATACTTTTAAAAGTCCAATACTGGTTAAAATTTCACATTGTTCAATTTACGTCTTATGCTGTTTATGCGGGCGTGACGAAAACTATTCAGCCGGCGGGCGGGCGAACTGCTCGCGTCCGCTATATTTAGATGTTAGTTGCCGACTGGCGTTCAGCGTTACAATTTCCGTTTGTGTCGTCTCTAAACTGGTTCACTCCGCTCCCCGCCATACGTCTCGTCCTCAGTATTGAAAAGTTTCGCTGAACTTAGTATCACCTTTTCAGTTTGCCACAAACTGATTTTTGTCAACAGCATACTAGCAGAGTTAATCACTGGCTATAAATAGATTTTCGTTATGCTTCATAACCATATATGGTCATGAAATTCTCACTGGCAATCGCCTTACCCTAAGGGGCCTCATCTTCACATGTTATAGAATTTATAGAATTACACAATAATATTTATGTAAATTTAGACCCATTACAATACCCCCCCAATGAGAGGTTTTATGCCGAAGCATAAAAGCTCTCATTGACACTCTCATACTTTCTAAAGGGATCAGCCAAGATATGTCGCCACAACCCCTCTATGTTTTATTCAGAATTGTGGTTAACTTACCCCTGGTCCAGTGACTGTGACCACCCCTGAATGACCTTACTGAACTTCTCTTTCGAGATCCCAACACCACAAGGCCAGACAGGCACTTGACGCTCCTGCTCTGACACGCAGGCCAGCACAGGACCGCTGCCACAGCATCACCAGACACTGAAACATGAAATCAAAAATATCAAATAGTGGCCTGGTATAATAACATATCCCTAACTGATCTGGTTCCCCTTAGCTGTGTTGGTTTGCATTAAGAAGTACTGAGTTTTTTTATTTTTTATTATAGATCCTACATATGGATGAATACTTAGTCTAAGTATAATACCTTATAAGAATTACATACCAACATTCTATATAACCTTCTCTCTTTAACTCTTACCCCAAAATTCAAAATGATCACTCTGATTCCCATCAAAATTTAAATAAACATTTCCATTACAATGTATAAATACCTTCCATTATAAATATTCCATTCACACTTCAAAATTAACAAACTCCTTATTAAAACACATTAAATCAACTACATTAGAACAAATTACTTACTTAACAAACGTTAAGCATCTTCATATTACTCCTTAATACATCAAAATAAAATACTCCTCGTCAACACAACATAATTCATTTACATCAGGAAATCAATTACATACTCTACATTATTGATGTAACTCATTTTAATATTTAATATTTCGTTACTAACAACCTAGTAACCACCTTCTCCATCATCACATAATTTATTATAATTTATTAAATTCTGAACTTATTTTAAATTCCTCCTTCCACACACACTATTACCCCCCCCCTGGACTGTAGCGCCCAGTTGCCTCCACAAGGACTGAAGCGGAAGGGGTGAACACTTTTTTCTTTTCTTTCTCATCCATCCTTGCTTTAGCATTATACAAAATTCGGCATTACTGATATCCCGGATACCAGTAATCCTACTAAATTAATATTCACACTCCCTTAATCGGTCTATCACCCATACTTAGGTATATAGCCGTGTTCCAAAGTTCTATTATCTTAGATTCCCCTGATCTAAACCCCCCAGTTGTATTCAATTTAGAATATGAAGCCAAATCCACGGTCAGGGTTCGGTGAAGCCGTGACCGCCCGAAAATGGGGAATCGCATTTACCGTGTATTTTATATACAATATATGTTTAAGATTCCTACACACTAACATAATACAACATAGTAAACACTCACAATGAACATAAACCTCATTACATTAAAATAAACATCTCAGTTGCATCTGAATAAAATTTCCAAACATTCCAAAACTTTAATTTCAATTGAACCTGTTAATACTCAACCTTTATATATTTACCACTTCTTATACCAACCCTAAAGGAATAAATAAATAAACATAACATGTTCTTCTTAGCATGAATTAAGCCGGTCACGCACTAACTGTCGCCACTGTCCAGCATGCCCGACTTCGGTAATGGATGTGCGCACCATACTGTCATGCAACTCGTCCATCGTGCCAGACGTTCTCGTTGATAGGATACGTCCCACACACATCTATTTAATTTATATTTTTCGATAAATTTTGATGTTATTTCACAGCCCATTATGAATTGTAATTAAAACAAATTAGTAATAACAATATTAAAAATAATAAATGTTCAGGACATGTGAATGTATTATGTAAATGGAGAATAAACTAAACTAAATATTAAACTGAAATTTTATCTGAATCATTACTTATTAAATATAAACTAAAGAATGAATGTAGGTAAAATTAAACAGTAAACATTTATTAAACGAATGTGCTCTAAAAACAAGTACTGTACTTGATCAAAAATGACGATTTGATAAGACAGCAAGCATACGCATGATCAACATGCACGATTCCTTGACATCCGTCATCACTACACACGATCCATCCGCACGTCGTGCACCTTGAGCTGATGGTCTTGCTGGACTCATTTTTCGCCGTGCACATCCTTCAAAAATACATGATGATCTGTTTTTGACTTACTGTCCGTCATGACGTCCAGCGGGGATGGTTAGTGCATAGCTGGCTTAAATCATATATTTAATTGCATTTAAATTGTTCATAACTGTTGTGATACAGTCTGGTTAATTACATACAGTATACAATACATTAACCATACAACAAACTGTGTATCTAACTAAACCCTTTCCCAATCTCCTTCATCATAGTTCTTTCTCCTTCCAGACTCTGTAAAGTTTTTTTTACCACGTTACAAATCCAGGGAACCCATCTTAACTGACACCTGCCAATTACATGGGCTGCCTACGTTGTAACGAACTGTTATTAAACTCAACATAATGAACAAATTACTTAAGCTAATTATTAGGAAACAAGGGAAGGTATTTCACTGATTTATGCACTCGTTTTCATGTGTAATAAGATGACTTCTGTTTATTAACAACTGATACGAAAAGATCCCATGACATAATTAATTAGATTAAAATATTTAAATGGTTTTCAGAAAAACTAGGGATCATAATGATTATGTACTTTGTTACCTCGGATCCGAGTTTACTTTAAATATCTCTATAGCAAAGACTTGTGAGTATTTTGTGTTCATCTAGATGCTTGCAAGACTTCTTTTACCATTTGAAGAATGGTATTATTAACTAAAGTGATTATAATTTACATTTACATATAAGGCGTTACAACGTATGATATTCAATATTACAGTAAAATCTTAGTTGGTCTCATTTATAGTTTAAAGAAAATTATAGTCTTTGAAAAGTCTCTTTTCTCTGTAAGTTACGTCTCAAATATAATTAACTCTCGATAGGCAAGCTATCGAGTCACCTTTACAATATGTCGTGGTAACCTCGTCCTGGGGTGTCTCTCTTGGGAATTCTTGAAGTCGGCGTCGTCATCTGAGTCGTGTCTTCGGCAAGTACTAGATAGGTGGTTCACTGCGGAGATTGAAGTTTCTCTTGTTAAACTTGGTGTAGATCCACGTAGGTCCTCGTCAGCGTCTTATGCATCGTATACGTCCACATGTGAAGTTTACACAGGTCACATCTTAATATGTAAAGTTGTACTTGGAATTTACCTCTTAAGGGGAGACGTCATCTTGCTTACTACTTGTTAATTTCTTTTTGTTTTGTTTTAACTTATTACATTTTTCTTTTTAACACAACCTCCTACAATTCACACATTGCACTCGCACACCACGTTTAGCAGTGGTAGCTAACATTTAAAATTAAATTTAACAAGTGCATTTTGGTGGAGCTCTCGCTCGTAGTTCTATACGCTCTGACGGCAGCATTGTGACTCCCTACTCGATTCGACTGGCACATTACAACGGAGAGGGGCAAGTACTCCGCGATAATATAGTTCCTATTTTTTATTTAAATTGACATTCTTATTACAAAAAACAATACATTAATTATACATATATAATTTAAGTGAATTATTTTAACTACTACTCGTGCCTTCAAATTACTAATTACAAATATTATGATTTTTATATTTTCCTAAGTTACAGACGACTCGCTAAACACGTTGAGTCCGGAATTAACAGGTCACCACATGATGACTAGGAAAGGGTTAACTGTGATATTAATAGCTTTTTTACAATTCGAATTTTTATTAATGCTTTAGTTAGATTTTCCATTTACATCTCATACTCATTCTGATTTAGTACAGGGGCTTTAGGTTTAATAGTGCGATTTAAAAATACTTAATTGCTAGTAAATTAATCTTTAATTTATTTAAGATTCTATATTCAATTAAATCGTCACAACTCCTTTGCAATATTCAGGGTTTCCTCATTCAGGATTTGAAATGACATACCTTTTTAGCAGCATCCATGACAATAATCTTTTTGGCCATCTTGAACTTAGCATAAACACTTCTTCAATAAACATCACTTCAAAGGCGGTCCGTCTCTACTACCAGCAGTCTCCTCTTACTATCCTCCCTCAGTCCTACACTTTGCTTCCAGGAGTCCGTACCATGTCCAATATCGCCTTTCCTATCTTCCCCTTATTCCTCAGTGAAATATTCTTGCACTACTTAATTGCATTTAATATTCTTGCTTGTCCTCTGTGCCTTTTTCCATACCTTCCTCTTCCTAAATATGTTAGCACCTCTACCTGTTTTTACATATCAAATGTCATCCAGCAGCACTTCTAATGTGCTGTTGAAAATATCACCACGTATTCAGTCTTCAGACAAATTTGCAAACTCCGTCCTTCTTGCCCTCTGTAAAGCCTCTTCAACATAAATTCCAGATCAGTAGCATTTTGAGCCAAAATTAGCCGATTGTTAGCAAAGATTGGTGTAAACAAATAATGATATCCAATCCCATCCCTGCAGTATCCCATCCAGCTATATAATGTAAGTGTCGCAGCTGTACAGCCATATTAACTTTGTTGAGTGTAAGATGCAGTTTCTAATTGAGTCATCCCTTTGTTCTTATAATTTTAGCTTTTGTCGTATTCTTTGATAAGGTATGTTTCTAATACACCTGACATTTTTTATTTAAGATTTTATTTGTGTGTGTGCACGCAAGCACATGTGTATTCATATTTGCTCAGTTTTTCTTGTATATATAGTTTTATATCATTATTATTATTAATTTCACAAACTAATAAAAAATATGTATATATTCTCTTTGTTAACATTAACCATAATTATAATATTGTACCATGATTAATATTACATTGCCATATGATAATAATTATTTTATAAATAAAATTGACACATTATAATCTTTTTTTATGGTAATTGTAATATGTATTTTTGTACATCATGTACCAAAAATTCTACATTCCTGGAAGCAATTCAACATTTGTTTTGCTGAAGGTTTACATCTGTCTAACCTGAACAGAACTCGCTTCAGGAAGGAGCAAAGTGTCATTTTGAAGTTGTATTGGAACTTTTTAAATTGCAGCTTCTATTTGATGTCAGGAATGGTGTAATTTTTAACAAACATAATTTATCTAGTTCAAAAGTGCTCATCATAAAATAAAATACTACTGTTGATTTTCTGTAATAAAACTATCACTACATTAAATAACTAATGTAATGATTTTCAAGCTAACTGTTTTACATTTTGTGACGGCAGCGTTATGCAAACATCTGCTCTCCGGTACCGGCAGCGGACACAGCGAGCCAATCAGGGATCAGCAACTGAGACGTGACCAACTATGTGCTCGGAGCGAGCCAATCAGCGATCCTGGTTAGTGCATAAAACCTGGGCTGGCAGAAAATGTTGACACACTCTTCATCGCCACGCCATCGAACGCACTTCATCTTCTCTCCTCTCTCGGACGACATCGGCGCGGAGTCAGCTGGAAAGAACGGCTGAAGAATAGAACCGGCGTTCTTGCGTCTTCGCCCTCCAGTTCTGCGCCAGCGATGGATTTCGCTGGGCCAGCAGCTGACTCTACAACCGATGCCAAAAGAAGAGGAGGACTGTAGTACGCCACGATCAGCGGGCGCAGCCGCCGAACATCTCAGCGCGACACGACCAACATCAGCCTTCTTGCCACACGGTCCTTTTTAGGGCCACCAAAAACACTAGAGTGTATGATTAGCGCCATTTGTCATGCGGCAAGCCTTTTGTCCAATGACAATTTATATAAGTTTTGTGTGGGAGAGACCATGTGTAAGAATAAGCACAAATTATGTTGACCATTTTGGTACTTACAAGAACTTTGTTTCAGGTTTCGTGGAAAGGTGAAACACTACAAACTCTACTATGATGGCCAGCACTATGTCAAAGACAAACGTTTCGATTCACTTCAAGATTTGGTAGCTGACGGTCTGATCATATTGCATATTGAAGCTGAAGCCGGGCCGTATATTGCACTTATGTCAGATATGGTCAGGTCAGTATCAGGCAGCAGTAGATAATTCTTCTGAAACAAAACGCTAAATATTAGGCTAAATGTATTGTCTAAACTGTAGAACCTTCTGCCTAATTTTTATTTTTAATTGCCACAACAGCAAACTTGTTCTGTTACTTTGTAAAGGAGAAGGATTATACAAAAGATTGATAGTTGTCTTGGTTATTCATCTCACATGAAAAAGTTCATTTTTAGTTAAGTGTGGGGGAAAACATTGATGTCTTTCAGAATCAAACCAACAACACAGAATGTTTTTTTGGTATATTTATAACCCTGTCACCATACAGTAGTGTAGGCTACAACCATATTTCACTACATTTAGATTATATTACATTGTTTTTTCTATTTCAACTACACGTTATATTAAATGTAGTGTATTTTACACTGCATTTCAAACTTCCTTCATTCTTTTTATCACTGCTAATCTGTTTTTGTCACTCCACACTGTCCATTCTTTTCTAAAAATTTAGTAATTACGTGATCCCTTGTCTATCAAAGTCTTCTTCTTTCATTTTCTTCACAATTTTTGCTTCAAAAATCCTTTCCCCTTGGTCTTATGTCTTCCATATATTGTAAGTAGCTTCACAAACTCAGTTGCCTTTTTTCAGGATAGATCATATCTACAATTGTCTTCTTGTGTCTGTGTTTCTTCTTCTGTACTTCTTTATGGTCCCCAAGACTCTACTCATATACTTGATTTCCACAGCCTGCATCCTACTTTTCTGGTTCTCACTCAGAACCTATGGCACACAGCCAAATGTTCAAATGGATATATAAATGGTCTTAAATATCTTCATTTTTCCTCTTCAAATTTTTGTCATACACTTGAACTTATTATCCACAGCCTAGTCCATTTTCTTTTGTTTTCCTATTCTTTCTTTAATTTTTACATCTTGTGATCCATGCTCATCTGTTGCAACCCCTTTAGTAATGAAGTAGTACTCTATCAAACACACTCCTCCTCCTATGGCACTACAGCCCGTCGGGCCCTGGCCTCCACCAATCTCCGCCTCCAATCTTCTCTCTTCTCCAGTTTCTTATCCACATGTACCTCGTGTCCTCAGCAACGCCATCTTCCCACCTCTTCCTCGGTGTGCCTCTAGGCCCCGTTCCCTCCCATGTACCTAGCAAAGCCCTTTTGGGGTTCCTGCCATCCTCCATTCTCATAACATGTCCGGCCCAACGCTTCAAACACACTCACCTGTGTGATAATAGTTCCCTCAGTTTCTGTTTTTATAATTTTTCTTTTATCACTGATTATCATTACTTTGATTTTACTCTTATTACTATTGACATCTATTCCCTTGCAGTATTGAGTTCCATACGATCAAATTCTTTTTAAATTCTCTTTCACTTCCAGCTGTCACCTCCAAAGACAGAATTTAGTAGTACTTTGCTCAAATTATTTTATAGTAAGAACAATTTTTTATTTGAAATGTTTATTATAATGGAACCTTAATACTGTAGTAAGAATAATACATGTAAATTATACTAACACGTTCATTATCAAACTTCAGATTGTAAATAATATATAATGTTGATATGTTAGAGGGTACTAAGCCTCGTTATACTTAAAAAAAAAGCCAGCAGTCATAAAAAGTATGTATGTTACAGTGCAGTGGTTCAAAATATGAGGGTCATTTTTTTTAAGTAAGATTGTTTTTTCATAAACTGATAACCATTTATGGTAACTCAAGATTATCCTATTTGTCATTATAATGCCCATTGATCTTCAAGCGTTTTCCGCATCAGTAGCCAAACTTGACAATCGCCTTATTAAAGAACTTCACTGCATGTTTTTTGTACCGTTAGTGACAGTTAAATTCTATTATTTCGGAGAGGTAAAATTGACACGTGTGGGGCCAGAAAGAATATCTCGAGTAAGCAATTAGGGTGCAATAAAAATAAACCCAAGAAGGGTATTTTATAACCTCCTTGATACCTGAAACATCTGCCCACAGTCATTGTTGTAAGAAACAGTTCTAGTATTGAGCCGTTGCAAACTAACAGTTCATGGTCAATAACACATGTGGGGTATTCGCACATGCACAAACACACAATATCTAACAAAAGATAAACGATAGCAGCACGAATATTGTTCTATCGGCCTACACAGTATACGTACACATGAACACTATACACACGCGCTTTTCATTTTATATATAGATGTATAGTACAGACGAAGGGGAAATCCCATCTACACGAAACACACCGGATGCGCGTGTCGATACAGACACACATGCATTCGTGTCATATCAAAACTAAGTGGTAACAGTACAAATATTGTTGTGTTGTCATATGCAATTAACGTGAACTAAGTGCTTGAAATAAATGCTTTTCTTTACATGTATATTAGGGTGTTGGTGAGAGTTTAATTGAAAGTAGACGTGAGTGAAGTAGTCTGTACATTACAGAGAGAGAAGTAGGAACGTAAGTTTGTGTATTGTAAACAGCAGAGTGTATGTGCGTGTACATGATTTGAACAATGATCTATGTATATTCAGACGTATCGCCTCAGTTATAAGGAACTAGTTCTTCTGTTTCCACAATGATTAGTGTAATGCAATCGTTGCAGATAGGAGAAAACGCTGTAAAACTGTTCCCCAAGACTTCTCGAGGGTCACGTTTATTGCGGGCCTATTGTTCACGTAAGGAACACTTTGGGGCCCTACACGTATCACATTTTGCCTTTCGGACTTCACCCATTGTTACAGTTTTATTAATACATTGTTTTGACCACTACAAATCATTGGTAATTCTCATGTGTGAAAATAAGAATTATATTAAAAACAAACAATCTGTTATAAAATTTAAGACATTGTCTTCTGAACTAAAATCACTAAATGAATATAATTTATGAGCAAGTAAAGTAAATTATAAAAGTACCAACCAAGTAGTTTATCAGTCTGAGTGTGATAACTACACAGTTAAAAACACTAACCAACATCTAGTTGTATACCAGGAGACTAACCCTCACTTGTATAGCCTAACCTCAACTTGGTGGGCTAGACAAGGGACTACCTATAGAATTAGAAGGTATATGGAATTTAGCAAATTAAAACTAGCCAAATATTGTATATACTATATATAAAACAATTTTTTGTTGTATTTATGTAGTCATTATACTTATTTTGTAGTATAATCTCTGAGTTGCCAGTACAAAAATATCTCCACCTCATTTCTGCATAAAAATGGTGTCACCCTTAGTAACATTTTAAATATGACACAGGTACCTTTAAGATACTGTGATAATAATGTTGATAATTTAGGTATAAATAAATTTTTTTTTTTTTCAGGTATGAAAAAAGTCCTGCTTATCTGACACTTAACCGACTGAAAAAGCAAGCCAAAGAACAAAAGAAGGAAGAGTATGTTGAATATGATAAACCTCATGCTTTCAAAACACATAACTTCAAAGGTCTCAATTGGTGCGAATACTGTGGAAACTTCCTGTGGGGTTTTACTGCACAAGGAGTTAAATGTGATGGTAAATTTCTGTTTAATGAAAATTCCTATGTTTGTGAAAAAAAACAGATTCAGTGTCAAGAATGTTACAAGACTTATTTTTGTATAAAATATTTAAATATGTGACCCTATATTTTGATGTGCTTATATGTTATAAATGAATTAAACTAATATAATGCAGAACATTTTTAAGAATAATATACTGAAAGATTTGCCCAGATATAAGCTAAAAATCATAGATTTATAATGTACGTGTTTCTTATTTCTTATGTGCAAACAAAGTCAAAGTCAAAGTCCGCTCAACAGTCCCTGAGAGGACCAAGGCGTACCGCGCGGCTGTTGTGTGCAATGTGATGGTTGCATGGCTAGTACAACGCGCCACCAGTCGCTAGTTGCGGTATTCACAGCCAGAAGGTGGCGCTGTTATCTCAGCGCCTACTCAGTTCAGCCTCACGACGCTGAATGCATGCCGTACGGAGCCTCCGCCGGGAATTGAACCCGGGACCACAAGCGCATCAAGCGCCCGCGCTAGCCACTAGACCACCTATGTGCAAACAAAAGAGTACACATTTCCATAAAAATGATCAGTGAAATTAATTGACAAATAGTTGAAACTGACGTAAACATTTTAGAAACAGTCCAAAATTTGTGGCAGAGAATGAACTCATAAATACAAGTCAAGTCACCTTCACTACTGAGCTACATTTAAAAAGGAGTTTAATATTAATGTTATGTAATGCCTGTTACATTAATGTAATGTCATAATACTTCTTAATTTAATTATGCTTCATTATTGTAGTAGCAGTAGAATTGTATAATTTCAGATTGTGGCTTCAGTGCCCATAGCAAATGTGGTGAGAAATTGCCTGCAGATTGTTGTCCAGATTTAAAACAGTTACGAGGTGTGTTTGGTATTGATCTGACATCACTGGTAAAGGCACATCGCACAGCCAGACCATTTGTTATTGATAAATGTATTCGTGAGATAGAAGCAAGAGGACTTCGCACCGAAGGGTTGTATAGAGTGTCTGGTTTTGCTGATGAAATGGATGCGCTAAGAATGGCTTTAGATAGGGGTATGAGTGATATTTTCAACAATCAGTGATAATAGATTATTTCAACATTAATTCGTGTTTTAAAACTTTAAGTGTGTGTGTGTGTGTGTGTTTTTAATATTTATATTAAGGAAATTTAGACAGAATATATGATACTCTCGAAGTAATTCACTAGGTTCTGTACATTTTGAAAGTTTGTAAACCCACTCCTTGATGTTTCTGTGTGAACATTCTGTGAAGGATGTTATTAATCAAATTAATAAGTTTGATTATAGGCAAGGTCAATTGAAATTTCAGATGGTATTGGCACTTTAAAAAAAAAAAATAAACCTTTCCACCAATTTAATGTTATTTTGCTTATGAATAAGTAAAGTAGGGGAATCTATCAGTCTCTGTAGCAGTGTTGCCAATGCTCAGTTAAGAATGCCTGAATTTTTTGAATGCTTAAAGAATCTTTAGACTACACGATTTCTTCTTGTCAAGTCACCTGCAGCATGTTTCATTAAGGCGGAGTGGACTAATGTGTGTCCCAAAAATCTTTCACTTTACCTGGTCCCAAATATAAATGTTGACTTTTGTGGTATGGGAAACTGTTTTATATATATTTCACTCCACTTTGTTAACATCAGGATCCACTCTACAAATGAACAAACTTTAAGAACACACACACACACACACACACACACACACACAACATATAGATAGACATGTACAGTAAGAAGTTAAAATTTTCTTAGCAAAACAAACTTAATCTAAATTATGACAAAAAACTTACCTTACTTTTAGTTATATTAATCCTGATAGTATTAAAAAACATATTGCTGATAGTAGTGCTATCATTTAGCACTAAGTTGACAACTACTTTATTTCTAGCAGAAGATTCAGTGATGCAGCCACTCACATAACTAACTCAGTTCAAGCAAAAACATATGGTTTTGTTTACAAAAGGATCCAGTCTAAGAGTGAAAATACTTTACACTGATGTTAGCTTTTGATATTTAGTTTGTGGATTAAGTACATGTCTGATAAATAAAATGTATACCGTGTGTGTGTGTGTGTGTGTGTGTGTGTGCGCACGCGCGCATGTGCGTGTTTCAGAAAACAAAATTTATATAACATACGAGTATATATATTATATAAAACATATTTATATTATTTATATATACACTAAACAAAATTTTAGTTTCAAGAGTGTTATTTGATCTGTCATCATCTATTAACATAGATAAAATATCTGTGTGCTTACTTGTTATTAACTTTTGTCTAAAGTTAAGAAGATCCCCGAGGAGAAATCGAAATGATGGTGACAAGTTGTCGAATCATAGCAACCAACCGTGACCTAACAGCCCGGTATTTAGAAATAATTTTGAAAGTTGTTATTGTTCATGTGTTCTGGGACCCATTCTTGTCTCACCACAAAATGTTGCTGTAGATAAAAGCTTGGGACATATGTTTTTTTCTTCGAGTAAATTAAAAATTTGCTTCTTTTCAGTAAATGTGTGTTTCCATTTTCTTCAAAATGGTAATTATCTTAAAATGGTAATTTGATAAAGTACATGTCTTTCAATTATTTGTAAACTATACTACTAATTTTTTGTTCAGTATTCTCCATTTTGTTAAACTGTTTCGTATTTCTAAAACTATTAAACTTGGTCCATCTCCCCAAAATTATAAGGTTTACTCCCTTCAATTATTCTAATTATTTTTTTCTATTGATTTTACATGAAAAACGTAGTACGAATATTTAAATTATACTCTGTAATCAATACTGAGACAAGCAAATCGTCATTCGTAACTGTTTCAGAAGGAGAAAATGCTGATGTTAGTGCTGCCGTATACGATAATATTAACGTAGTAGCTGGTATACTCAAGTTATATTTGCGCCTCTTGCCACTTCCTCTTATTACATACGAAGCACATCCTGCAATTATACGGGCTATTCGTAAGTAAAAAAGCATACATTTCTTTCTAGTCTCTATACATATAGAGTTTTACCTAATTTTTTTATATATACATCTGCCTTGTATACTTTTGCAATGTTTCTTGAAAAAAATTAATTGAATAAAATACAGAGGTCCTGGTAAGGTAGTTTGTTTAAACTTATATATAAAAAAACATAGTAGGAGCACAGCCATGATTTTGTTACAAGGGGGGTTCTAGCCAGCTCGGGGTTAGGTTAAATTTTTTTGAGTAAAAATACAAAAATTAAAAGGAAATGAACGTGTTATTTGCTATTTATTTTGTTGTAATTAAAAAGAAGAATGTACGAGGGTCATTCAAATATAAACCGGATTTTTTTATACAGATTTATTGGTGACAGATAAAATTACAAAAAAAATATCTTTTTTTTTCTTCCATCAACAGAAATACATTTTCTCTACCGGATAGGTAGCTTCTTGATCCCCTCATCAAAAAAAGAAGACGGATGCTCCAACAGCCAATTGCGCACATACTGCTCAACCTCTGCATCGTTGTTGAATTTTTCCCCTCCTAATGCTTCCTTCAGCACACCAAACATGTGGAAGTCATGGAGATAAGTCTGGACTGTAAGGAGGGTGTTCAAGAGGTGTACAGTGAATTTCAATGAGTTTTATTGCGAGTTTGAGGTGCAGTATGAGGCCATGCATTGTCATGGAGAAGCAGAATGTCGCAAATTGGTTGCTGGCATTGTTTGTTGCGATAAGCGGCCCTGATGTCATCCAGCAGCTGGCAGGAGTATGCTCCATTCACCGTCTTTCAATCGTGAAGGTCAGCAACATGCCTCTTGAGTCCCAAACTACAGTTGCCAGAACTTTCCCTGCTGACAGGCGAGTTTTGGCCTTGACTGGCACTCCCTCTCTACATTTCCGCCACTCCATACTCGTCCTCTTGTTCTCCAGGGTATAGTGGTGGACCCATGTTTCGTTGCAGGTCACAATTTGGTTCAAAAACGCCTCTCCTTCCTCAGAGCAATTCAGAAGCCGCTGACAGATGTCTTTTCGGACATTTCTCTGCGCCTCAGTGAGAAGACGAGGGACCCACCTCGCCTAGACTTTGCTGAATCCAAGCTCGTCTGAAAGAATTGTGTGCACACTCGCAACACTTATGCCTACCTCTGATGCAATTTCGGCAACAGTTATGCGGCAGTCACCTTCCACAAGGTCACAAACAGCCCGAGTGTTGTCAGCATTGATGCTGGACCACGGACAACGCTTGTGACTTGCATTCTTCACTGCATCACGACCACTTCAACATTTTTGGGCCAATCAAACACTTGTGTTCCTTACAGAGTAGCGTCTCCAAACTGTACCTGGAGTCTGGTCAAAATCTCAGCTGATTTGATGGCTTCATTGGTGAGAAATCGGATAATTACATGTTGCCCAACAGACAAAGGTACCTCATGCTCAGACATTGTGCTACTGACGTGGAAACATGTTCTGCAGGCATGACTGGGCGTTCCCTCACCTCCACACATCCCCACCTAACTACCTCAAGTGCCCCACCTCACTTACTCCTCTTCCTGAGTCCACACGTAAAAAATCCGGTTCATAACAGGATGGTTAGGAGTCTATAGAAAGCAATCAACAATCTGGAGCCAAGATTGAGGCCATGTTGAGTGCTCTATTCAACATTGAAGGTCTGGTCCATCATGTGTACATACTCCTCCAAGTCGGACAGTAACTATGGAGTACTGCATAGAAAGTCAATGCAGGTTCAGGGATGCTGTGGGGAGAAAATGAAAGCATTTATGGGCAAGTGGTAACTGTCACCTTTGCCATAATAATGCACTTGCAAATTCTTCGCGGCTGGTACAAGATTTCTTAGTGAAACATAGCATCAGATGTTGCTTAGCCATCATACAGACATGATGAGCCTGGCTCCCTGACATTTGTGGCTCTTTCTAATGCTAGTATTACCTCTGAAAGGGAGGAGATTTCAGACAGTGAATAAGATTCAGGCAATTGCAACGAGACAGCTGATGCCAATTTAAAAAGAGGGATTTGTATACTTATTCTAGGGTCCAAAGAGACACTGTGATACCCTCCAAAGAGGGTAGCTGTCCGCAGTCCCAAATGAAATACTTCAATGGGGACTGAGATTCTGTTACTACACTATTCTTCTCAGACTATTATGTAGTTGGATACTTTGTTGATAGACCTTGTATGTGCAGTGTTCTTTACACTACACAGTGAAAACTATACCAGCTCAAAGGACTTTGCTACTTTCTACCTTCTAATTAGTTTCTGGTTATCAAGGAATTGGATCATATAAACATTAACACATTGATGTAAACGTCATGCTTGGAAGCAAATCTTTTAATTTCATTAACCACATCCTGAATCCCAATATCTCACTGCAGATCATTGTCCCAACCCCATAGTTGTATACCTTACACCCTGATGGGCTTCAAGAGAAAACCACAAAAGTTATTGTTTTATACCAAGTCCTAATTCAGTTCATTACCGTACATGATCTTTGTATTTCAGTTTACTTCCATATTCTTCATGACAAACTTTGTCAAATGCTAGACCGTCATGAAAGAAGATGGCACTAACATTTCCTGTAATGAAAATCTTCATAGGGAGATTCAGAGATATGTTTTTTCTTTTTGTTTTACTATATCATTATCAAAACAAACTAATACCCGAACAAATACAAATCAATACAAAACATTATACAATTTTCAAAGCACTCAACATCGAAAATACACAAAATACTAATATATACACCACAATCACACACAATAATAACAATTTAAAAAACCAAAAACCAATAGGAAGCCATAACAACAGCCAACCAGCACACAGGTACTCCACAAGATTCAAAATTAGAAATGCTGATGATGGGATCACTAAGGATCCCGAAACATGTTCCAAATAAGGGAAAAATAACATCTTGAGATAAAGTAAATATACGTTTTAAATATATTATATCATTATCATACATTGAAATATGTTTCATGTAGTATTTTTTGTTTGAAATTTTGTTAACAGAAAAGCCAACATTAAGGGAACAGATCTCTGGGTTAATAGATGCATTAACTTTACTGCCTCCAGCACATTATAATACTCTGAAATTTCTTCTGGCACATTTACATAGGTAAGTAATGCAGCATAGTAAATAAACATGACATCACCAAAGACTTAATTCTACTACTATATATCTTTGTTGATAGTATTCTTGGTGTTATGCTAAGCCATTGGGAGACTTAACATGCATGTGTACAGAATAGTTTTTATTTTAATTATTTTCTCAACAAGATATATATTGTGTGCCAAATATGTATGTACACCACTTATCTAAAGATTATTTTTTGCTATATATGGGTTTTACTTTCCCAGATACAGAGTGTGCTCTTCCTCAGATTCATGATCCCTAAATGTTCCTCTTACAGTATTTCCTCTAAGTTTTCAGTAAAACGTCTTTTTTTATCACTGTTTATCTGACATTATCATAAGGTGTCCAAGTCATTATAACTGTCATCAATCTTCTTCACAACTGTCTCTGTGGCTTCCATTAGTGATTTTTTGTTTTAGTCTTTGTTATTCTTAGCAGCCTAGATAGTCCGCCATTTCTTCTTAGGTAGTCAGCCTTCGCTTTAAATCTGCTTATGTCATAAAATGTTGTAATTTTACTTGAAATATAATATACTTGATATGTAAGAATAAAATATAATGTACTATAAGTTTCAAAAGCTTTTACGCCCTGTGTCATCAAAAAAATTCCAGGCTGTTTGGCGGTGGTCACTTGTAAAAATTGTTGCAAAACATTTTGGTAATACCCACAGCAGCCACCTTCAGTAGCAAGGACTATTGTGAACATCCCCAAGAATGGGACCAACAGTAACAACAGTGATTCTTGTTTCCAATCCAGCCAGCCAGTCTTGTTTCTTGGGATCGATACAGCCAGTACTGGGTAATTTAGGTGGCTGCTGTGAGCCACCAAAACATTTAGCTACAATTTTTACAGTAATTAAAAACAGACAGCTCAGTAGAGTTTAACAACTTTGAGACTATAATACAGTAATAATAATAATTTATAAAACTAGTAAACTGCGCGTTAGTTGCAGAACTTGTTCATTAGTTTGAATGAAATGTATGTATTCATTATTAGGTAAATTAGATAATTTTGTAGTTAACAGAAAAATTATGAAAATCCCAATTACTCTACTATTTTTTTAATAAAATAATAATTTTGAGCAGGCAGTCATAAAATAAACACTACAAATTCAAAACCATGACTTTATCTATGTTTCCATAGATCTCTATCTAATACTTTTCATATATATGTACTGTATATATAGTTGTAATCAATTACATTAATTGTTTTATTACTTATGGTGAAAATGTAAATTTTGTCTATACGTAAATAATTTTCGGGCGCCATGTTTGTTAAGGTAAAAGCCACATGATCGAAATTTACTGTTAGGGCCAGAATTCGTGTTAACACGTACCAGTTTAGTGGAACCAATTACCTGAAATAAAGACACATCAAATAACATATAAAAGTATTTATTAATATTAAACATTGATAAGTATTACATAGACATAGATCTCTGATCGATATATTGCGCCATGGGCGTTGTCCACATGAAATTACATTATACAAAGAATATACGCTGCATTAATACATGTTATAGGATAAGACATATATTTATTATTTATATGTAAATTTTAGCACAACCCACCACTTATATATTTTAACCCACACACTCAAACACTCTCTCTTCCATCCTCATGGTACAAACATTTATAACTTTTGGAGCTCCTTTTATTAGATTGAAATTTTAAATTATTTTTTAACCAAAAAATGATATTGGGAAATTATGAAATCAGGAATTAAGGAACGATCTCACCCATTTCGTGTTGTTGTGCGTTCTCGGTTTGTACGAACTTCGCGCACCGCGAGTTCGGCGATTTTTTCCCGGTCACATCTTGGAGTTGGCGCACTGTATTTAATATATTTATTATAACTGTTTATACTGTTTATTAACCACCTACAGTGGTCTAAAAAGTTAAAATTCACCCGGGAGTGAATTTGTTTGGCCGGCCGGCACTGATCAGTAGCTGCAGCTAAAAGACGACAATTCCTTGTTGAATTCTGCGGAAGTGGGGTGTACTGACGTCACATTTTCTTTGTCTAACTTGTTGACATAGCCGTTATGTCGTTGTCAACACATTCTCAGCCTCTGACGTAATTAAGGCTTGGCTTGCTTATCGCAATAACTGCAAACTGTTTTTATGACATTTTACAGATTCTGCTACGAATTAGTTCAAATCCTGGCAAATATTGTAATATAGTCCACTCACTGTAGATTCGATATCGGGTGTTTGCGGTTGGGTTGGGTATGTCAAAAAATAGAAAAATACAATATTTATGATCTCGTTACCATATTTTAGGTAATTATAAAATGTACCATGATTGTACCATCACATAGTGTATAGATAATTGATAACAATATGTACAGTTTTTTTTTAAACGTTAACATAGAAAGGTGTGAAGGTGATTCAGATTACAAGGAGTGTTAAGAGATATTAATACTGTCAAATTATTAATGATTCAGGGTTGTATTTTGAATGAAATTCTGCCTTTAATTGATTCTCTATTAGGCATTTACTGTTCCATTTTTGGCCTTTGGTGCCCCTAAAGTTACAAATGTTCATAGTAAACATTACATTCATGTTTAGGTTAAAATTTCCGTTAGTCTGACGTTTGGCTGCATTTTTATAATTTTATCAAACTTTTTACCCACTTTTTCAACCCTGGTGTCCTGAAAGTTTGAAATTTTAAAAAAATTAATTCTATATTCAGGTTTTAATTAAAATTCCTTTTAATTTGTTACACCACATGGAATGCGATTTTTTCACAATTTTTACCTCCTCACCCTTTTGCTTCCAGCCCCCCCCCTTTTTTTGAAAGAGTCAGTCGTTTTTGAGATTGACTCTTTCAAAAACAATAGCGTTAAAAGTAGACACTCAGATAGACAAATGCTAAACGGTCTAGTTAGAACTGAGACTTGCTTCACTTGTTCAATTTATATTACAAGAACATAATGAAATGCATTTTCTGAATCATTGATATTATTATTTGCATAGTGAACAGACATTTTCTTAAAAGAAAAAAGCATATGTGCTTCATGAAAAGTAGTTTTGCAGAATATTTTCTTTTTTTCCAGAGACTTCCATTTTTTAATTGTTTATTCATTTTCCGTATGATTGTTTAAAGTAATAGAATGGTTTAAGTAAATAAACAAATTAAGATTAAAAACGCTCTTCATTTTATTAACTTAACTGCAACATTTCTGTTTGTAATAAAGTCAATATGTAATGTATACTTTGAAGTATGGTGTCTATAATGTTTATTTACATCTTTGTAAGAGTGTGCACATTTAACTCTTTAGGTATGGG
The DNA here is from genome assembly GCA_034769895.1 of Magicicada septendecula. Taxonomy (NCBI): domain Eukaryota; kingdom Metazoa; phylum Arthropoda; class Insecta; order Hemiptera; family Cicadidae; genus Magicicada; species Magicicada septendecula. The sequence continues at coordinate 470,608,229 of CM068373.1, forward strand.
CACCTAATTCTTGTCTCCATCCCCTGTAGCTGTCCATTCCCATGTGTTGTATACATCCTTATTGAATATTATGTACATAATGTGAGTTACACTGTGATTTTGCATTGAACTTTAACATGAAATAAAATGTTATTACAAACATTTAGTAATATTGTTAATTTCGGTATGAGCATTCGTTTTTTCTTTGTTTGTACAAGGGTTATTCAGAAAGTAAGTTCCGTTTTTAAATATTGACGCGGTATCGATGCCATCATCCTGTTGCATATGGGCGGCCAGTTTGTTGATTTGTTGGGAAGCGAAGAACACAGTTTGTAAACAACTGTGCACTGAGTAAGCTTTGTTGGATGTGTTTGTACTGTAAAAGAAATTCAAGTCACCCGCTGCGTGTGAAAGTAGTTATGTGATTCAGTTCTTGAATTTGAAAGCCATTAACACAGTTGAAAGTCACCATCAGATTTTCAAAATTTATGGAGAAGAAGCAGTGAGCGATTCAATGGCACCAAGATTGATACGGCTTTTACCAAGATTGCTTAGTCCGATCCAGTGTAAGTGACGTAGGATGCTTACCCAGGACATTGCGATAAATCATGGCAGTGCGCACACACAACACGTACATTGCTGTTGCAACACAACATCTCACAAAGCAATTTACTCTTAATGTTTATGAATTATAAATATAAATTTAATAGCCTTATACATCGTTTACATATTGTACCTCTGGATCCGTTTGATTACGCTGAGGAGGTAAACGTAATCAAACATATAGCAGTGGTGAATGGTTACCACAGTTCGTTAATAGAATGCCTAATACATAAACATAAGTATAAGACTAAGACCAAAAAACCATGTCTCGATAAGACCAACATGAAGTACATCTCCGTTGATTACACCAACAATTTACCCATGATTTTAAAAAATGTCTTTATTAAACACAACATCCATGTAACGTTCTGCACTAATAATAACATCCATGAATTCTTAAGAAACACCATACATAGACCTATGGAGAGAAGAACGGGCGTATATAAAATAATTTGTGATGACTGTGATATGTTTTATATCGGCCAGACGGGCAGGGCCTTCAAAGAGAGATTTAAAGAACATCTGCCAAAAAGTAATCTAAACACAGTTAGGTCTAATTATGCTAAGCATTTAATGGCATTTAATCACAATTACACCGATTTTGATAACAACTTCATACCATTATATGTATGCAGTAAAGGACGTTACATGAACGCGGCGGAAGAGTTTGAAATATATAAGGCCTTCAAAACCAACCAAAATATTGTATTGAACGACCAACTGGATTTCAAATCACGTGATTTGTATGATAGATTTGTCTGGGCTATCGCTTCTATGATCTACCATGGACATCGGGCTATCGGCTACAGTTGAAGCTGGACGCCTGTAGGAAGAAGTAAGTACGATAGATTTGTGGGGACAGTGAATATAAGTAAGGCAACGTCGCGGATAGATAAGACGACATGACTACAGAACTATCAGTGTGTCGCGAGCAATCATGGAGTGCGCACTCTAAGACTCGCGTGTGCGGTTAAAATTTCGTTTTTATATGTGTGTTTGTGCAATTTTATTTTGATGTTTAATGACTAACAACGTCTTTTAGACTGATTAATTTTACACTCTGATGATGGAATCATAGGTTCCGAAATGCGTTAGTGGTAAGAAGATTATCAGGCAGCCACAAGACGTAGGTAAATTAAATTAATTTATTATCTCACAAAGTTTAGCTGGAAACAATTTGATCATCCACCTTACAACCCAGACTTCACACCAAGGGAATATCACCTGTTCACGCATGAGAAATTCTTCCTAGGTGTCAAATGATGTCAAACAAGCTGTTAATACATGGTTCAAATCACAGGCAGGAAATTTCTATGACGAAGGTATACAACACCTGGTGCCTTGCTATGGAAAGTGTTTCAAAAAAATTACAAAAACTATATAGAAAAGTAGTTTGAGGTGTGCACTGTACTTCAAATAGCAATAAAGATATTCTTAGTTACCTTTAATACCTTAACGGAACTTACTTTCTGAATAGCCCTCGTATATTGTTACGACATCACAGAACAATCTACACGTTTATCGAACGTTCCAGAGGGATCTGGAATGTAATGCGGTGGTGTACATGACTCGACGCATTTGCTAGTCCGTGACAGAAGCCGGGCGAACTGTGTCAAGGCCGCAATTAATTATGTCATACACAGTGGCGCTAACACACAGTATGGAATAATCTAGTAATTTGGGGCGGTATAAATACCAGTACTCAACGACGTTCAGTTCAGTTATAGTCGCGATATATTTACGTGCTGTTCGAGTTTATTGTCGGGCGATTACAAGTGATTATCGGGTGAGATTACTGTGTGTGTTCAAATGGTTATTAGTGAAGTGTTTAACAATTGGGTGGGATAATTGTAATACAATTGTCTTTAATATTAGTGGACATTTTATTGCGTGTGAACAATTTTGATTTGATTTGTTGTAAGAGACTGTGTTGTTAATTACGAACTGTTTAACTGTGAAAATTAAAGCTGGTGATTAGTGACTTAATTGGTGTCTTGTATTTTGTTTCCACTGTACCTACGACGATCAAGTAGACCGTCATAACAATATGAATTTCAGTAAGTGTTAAAGTTGCCTGTTGAGGATTGGGTACATATTTTAGTACGTAGGCTTTCACGGCCGGTGTCATTATAATTATGTAAAACTTCCAGGCTGAAAGGCCGTGGTTGAATGCTTGATCTTCTACAGCTAGACGTTTCGGCCACACCACCGGTGGCCATCTTCAGTAGCAAAAATTGTTCGAAATAGGGTGGTATGCCGAACAAGTCGCCCAATGAACTGGGAACAAGCAACAGTGAGAGAAGGCTACGTTGTTTCTATTTATAACTTTTTGGCCGCTTAAGGTGTATAACGCGAACCAATCAGAAGCCAGCGTAATTGGTTCGCGTTATACACCTTAAGCGGACAAAAAGTTATAAATAGAAACAACGTAGCCTTCTCTCACTGTTGCTTGTTCCCAGTTCATTGGGCGACTTGTTCGGCATACCACCCTATTTCGAACAATTTTTGCTACTGAAGATGGCCACCGGTGGTGTGGCCGAAACGTCTAGCTGTAGAAGATCAAGCATTCGACCACGGCCTTTCAGTCCGGACGTTTTACATAATTATATTGGGTACATATATTTTCATATACACTGTATACTTATTCTTACAAATAGTAATTATAATGAATATAGTATGATACTGCTGAGAAAAGAATGTGTCACAAATTACTAGATAACATAATGACGTAGTTAACTTAATTCCCAAATACTGACGTTAATGGCTTTACTTTATATTGCATTTATGATTTTTATTTTACTTCTTTATTCCAGTACTTGACACAATTATATTAGCAAGTGTTTTTATTTATGTCATTGTTCACTTTTGTACAATAGGGTTGTTGAACAGCAACACCATAACAAAATGACATCGCAGAATATCAGTACAGTATTTGCGCCTACCCTCATGCCACCTCCTGATCTCTCTAAGTGTACTTCAGGTCTTCCAGACATGACCAATGAAATAACAGCCATTAATATGCTTATAGATTATCAAGCACACATATTTACATGAAACAGGTAAGTTGTGTGTGTGTTTGTGTGCTTTCAAAAGTGAAGTTAAGTATGTTTAAAATTCAAAAAGTGTGTATGTGTATATATATAATTTTGTAAATTATGTATATTAGAGCTATTTACAATGAATTAAATACATAAATTTTGTTACATTTAAAGCTTAATTAACTTAGATAATGTACTACTAGTTCAGAAACCACTATTTCAGATAATATTGCTTTGTATGTTTATTTTAGATGACTTCCTCAACAAAACAGGCTGAATTTTTTAGATCTGAAGTACTTCCTACATTCAGTTTTCAGGATATGCTTCCAGCAAATATAATGTATATGGACAATGGTTTAACAAGAGTTTATACATTCAAAATACAAAAAGAATTTCTGGTAACAAATAATTGAAATTAGTGAAGACAATCATTTAATTGTACCAATGTATATGATCAAATTTGCATATAGTCTTGTATTATGTACATATGTTTTTTGTATCGTAGATCTTCAGTACTAAGTATTAGTAATATAATGTAAACAATAATATAGTTGTATGTTCACATACACTAACATGTGAAGGTACCGTGTGTGTGTGTGTGTGTGTGCGTGCGCACGGTAAAGTAGTAGTACATAAAGTTGAAATTATCCAGAAAAAGCTGTTTACAAGATTTGTTATTTTTATCAAATTCTATAAATTTGAGAACATTGTTGGTTGTTAGTAGTGTTAAGTTAATTATATTTGCATCAATGATCTGTAATTAAGAAAATGAACTATTGTTGCTTGTTAGTAGTGTTGATTATATTTGCATCAATGATCTGTAATTAAGAAAATGAACTTTAAATGCTATTTCATAATTTTATAATAATTATCTTTTATATGTATATTTCAGACACATATTCTTGTATACTGTTTGTTGTGGGAGTGAAGCAACTTATTGGTATAAGGGTTGTTTTTCTTTACGAGTCAGAACCCTTGAAAGAGCCGCTTTAATTTTGCAAGGAGTGTTTAAGTTCGTGAGCATAATCGTGATGATGGATGATTGATGATGGGGGTTATAATAATGATGATCCTCTTGATTAAAAGCAGCAATTCTTATTTAGATATAATTTTTAATAGTTACATTTTAAGATCTGACACATAAGTGAAATGTGATTTTTGAAAACATACAGAAAAATATCTTGATATCTTATGGAATGGTGTCTTAATGATGATAGAATAAGTTTTTCATCATCAGATAATTATTTTATGAGAATAATTAGCGGAGTTTATTTTCTTGAAATGACTATAAGTAAATAAATAAAATAAACAATTCTGTGATGTAATAATAATGTAATATTAGTCTTTAAGAATGATATGTGTAGATAAAGTGAAAAATATAAGAGGTCTTAGAAAGAATGTGAGAAATCTCACATTTAAGGCAAAATATGGTTAGAGAAAGAGTGCTGTCCTGTAAGACAAAATTTCTGACATAAAGTAGGTAGTGGATGGAACTGATAGAAATATACAAATATTGAAGCATGTGGCTGCAGGGTATATAACATATTCTGAAGTAAACAGATGATGAATGATGCAGGTAGGTCTCATTTCAAATAAGTCAAGATACTGGTGGGGAAAGCAGAGGAATGAGAGCTGAGACAGTGTAGTAGATTTGTTTTCAGAGCTTTCAAGTAATATGATGTGTTCCACCCAAACTAATGAATATGTAGTATTATACTACCTTGGGACTTTAGGTGCATTGTGCTAGTTCAGTATTTTGCCCTACATGTTAACTGTACTAGAAAACAACTATAGTCTCTTCTGTAAAAAAGAGACTATTTTGGCCCGTAGATAAAAAAATAGAAGGCGTGAATGACGTAAAAATTGTAAAATTAAAAAAAAATTGTAATGTTGAAATTGTTGATATTAATGGACACTGTCGTAAAGAAATATTTTGTTTACATAAAATTAGTATTTATAATTTGGAAATATAGTTTTAAGACAGTTTTATGAAACTGAGACAATGACACTACAAAATTTTTGCAATTTAGGCGTACACATTGTATTACACATTAGGCATTTTAATTGTATGGAATTTTTTTATTCTTGTCTGTTTGTAGGTTTTTGACAGTAGGTAAACGCAATAAGTAAATTTTTTGATGAGTAAACGCAAATCAATGAAACACTGCATAGCAATCACTAGGAACACTATGTAGGGTTCCTAAAAAGTGCTCCTAGTGTACCTAGACTTGAAATCTGTGCCAGGTATTAGAACATTGGCCACTTGCGTGATACATGTAATGGCTAATTTTCCATAATTACTTGTCAGAATTATGTATTAAACCTTTTCAGTAGACAGGCAGGGGGATATTTATCTTATTATTTTTTTTGTATTTCATTTTTTCTTCAGTCTAAGTTTTCATCTTTGTACATACATTAAAATTTCCTGTTTTCGAAAGTAGAAAAATTATATTATTGTATGCAGACCCGTCTTCACTTCATCAACACTTTGTGAACTGTCATCAGTAATGCGGTGTCTCCTGTTCATAAATTTACTAAACCTAATCTCAGATATAATTTTTTTTATTAATGTCAATGTGATAAGCAAAGCTTTTAACTAAGCTTCTAAAATTACCTAACTATATCAGTTTGTAGGACTGACAAGATAACAAAACATGATGACAGTAATTCACCTAAGATATTTTTATTTAATATAATTAGATATATGTTATTTATTTATTTAATATAATTATATTTATAATGCTAATTTGGTGTGATTGAAAGTAAAGTAAATTTCAAGACTGTAGAGAATGTAACATTATTTTACTTGACTGAATGTAACAATGGGTTATTAATATAAATGACTAATGTTCCGCTGAAACTATATTATATAATTATGGATCTGCTATTGTGTAAAATATGTTAAAAGTCAAGAGAAACTGATCTTTTCTTGGAGAAAAATTGAAAATCTGTTGTGAAAAGATGATATTAAATGAACCCTAGTATGTGTAGATGTTCTGATGAAGCATAACTCGGATAATACTGATTACATTATTTAGTTTAGTCAAAATGATGTATACTCTTTTTTATTACTGTTTCTGTATAATACTCAGTGCCTTTTTTGTCTTGCCATTCATTTTAGGTAAGTTGTTGCTTATTTTTCCTGAAAATAATTTCAATTGTAATTAGAAATCAGTTTTCATAACGTGTTAGAAGCAAAACATGAGTTAATATGTGTGTGGAAATAATGATGATGAAAAACAGTGAAGCATAATTAAAACAAAACGATTGTATCTCTCACATAATTTTCATATTATATCTTTCAAAAGCACTCACATTTTTAAGTAGAATGCATAATGTAGAAACTGAACTGTAGAATCGGTTTTTAGAATTTGCCATTTAAATAGTTTTGCATTTCTTCTATGAAGAACACACAGCTATGCAGCCCTTTCTGGGGAAGATGTTGAATATTTTAGCAGCATTTGTACTGGTGACAAAATGAGTCAGATCCACTACATCAGCATGAACACCCTTTCCCTAAATAACTGATGTTGTGTCTTCTACATCACTGACACCATGTAGAATCTGTCATAAATCATCTTTACCACAGTACTTTTTTTCCCCACGTGTATGTACAGTTGTCACTTCCAGTTACTTGCAGTACACCCAATGCAAGCTGTTGTATAGATTGTATCCTCTACTATAGGAGTATAGTAGAGTAGATTCTTTTGGTAGTATCAAAGGACTCATTAGGTGCAATGGAAGGTGTGGGTACAACTTTCCACTGAGATGCACAGTATACGTTCCTACAGCAGCTGCCAATGTCTCTCTAAATATTTTGTTCTTAGATTGTTCACTATACCTAACTACTGTGGCTACCACGGATTCACTCATTATATGCACAATATACAATGACCAAGATATCTGATTTGCAATAACACAGCTGATAGCTGATTTGTTGTTAATGGCTTCAGCGTCCACCTCTTCAGGACATGACAAGTTCATGACCCTTAGGACCTTTCACGTCTTCTCCAACTAACCTTTTTACATTCTGATGCATTATGTCTCCATTTTATGCATGGATGATTGGAATAGCTTCCAGTTACTTTCATGCTAAAACAGCTTCATACAATTTTCTATTGTATTGTATTTATTGTTTATAGCCTAAAGGTACCATACATACGATGTGCAATAAAATTTTTATTATTCACATTCTTAAAAACGATCGATTTCGGTCATAGACCATAGTCAGGTTATATACAGCACACTTGCGGTCACAATATCGTAAAACACCACTATTTACAAAAACGAATTCATAGACATTGTTAATAAATTTGATATATATGTCATTGTCCAAAGCTTCCCAAGAACTGATCCTGTCATAGTGTGTTCAAGTTTACATTCGTTCTACACATTATATCAGCTGATTACTGAATGTTTATTTTCATTTTGCTGCAACATTTCAAATGTGATATGATTTTGGAAGTCTGTCATGATGTTCAATACATTTTCATGGCCCTCTTCTTTTACATGTTTGTGTATTCGGTATTGTTCATATATATATATATATATATATATATATATATATATATATATATTCGATCTTATTTCATCACTGCATGTTTTCAATATGGTTAAATGTTGCACAGCAACATTTCATAAAACAACAGTCTTGTGAATATGGACCAATGCAGATTGGACCATATTCACAAGACTGTTGTTTTATGTGTTTGGCTACCGTTGAGTTCGGATTTGAGTGTTGAGAATGTTTTGTATGTTCAATATATCTGTGTTTAAGCGATCTTGAAGTGAATCCTATGTATTTTTTGTTGCACTGTACATTACATTATGTCGAGTTCGCAGACTGACATTGATATTGGTAGACTCCAGCTTTTTCATAAATGCTTTTCTTTTTTGTACTGCTTATTTTCAGATTGTTGTAGATGTCATTGCTTGTTCTGAACGCTAATTGATAGTTGTATTTTGTAAATGTTCTAGCTAATTTTTGAGAGTTGTCGTCAATGTAATGTGCAGGTATATAGGTTTTCTTCCTTTTGATTGATATGTTATTTGTTTTTGATTTATTTCTTTTTTGTTTTTCAATGATTGTATCGATCATTTGAGGCTGATATCCATTGTTTTGAGCTATTTGCTTTATGATGTGTATCTCTTTTTCATACTGTTTCTTGCATAGAGGATATGTGGGGGCTCGATATACCATGCTCTGTTGTATGCAGAAATTTTGTATGAGTAGGGATGGTTGTTCTCTGCATGAATGGTAATATCTGTTTGAGTATTTTTTCTGTATATAGAAAAATTATGTTTGTTTGCATGGCGTTTTATGGTAAGGTCTAGGAAGGTTATTTCGCCTTTATTCTCTATTTATTTTGTAAATTTAATGTCAGAATTGATGGAGTTGATGTGTGCTAGAAGTTGGCTGATTTGTCTAGCAGTACCTATAAATAAACAGATGACATCATCTACATACCTGTACCAATATTTGATGTGTTGTATAAATGGAATTTTCTTCTAGGTGCTGTAGGTACATTTCACTCAAGATTGATGAAAGTGGAGCCCCCATTTGCAAGACCATTTTTGTTCTCATAGTGGTGATTTTCATATACGAAATAATTTTGGTTAATTATCATTTTTACTAATTTGACCAAATTTTCAATTTCATCTTTCTGTAATTTATTGGTTTTTTTCTAAATTCGTTTTTAATACTAACAAGAAGCCATCTCTCGGTATACTGGTGTACATATCAGAAACATCAAATGATATAAATTTACTATTGCTAGGTACATTTAAATCTTTCACTTTACTAGTAAATTCAAAACTACTCTTGATTTGAGACTTCGATGATAACATGATATTATCTTGGATTAGATGTTGTAGAAATTTGGCCACTCTGTATGAAGGTGGTGTTCTACTATCAATTAAAGGACGCACTGGTTTTTCAGCTTTATGTGTCTTCAGAATTGGGTTGAATTTAGGTGCAGATATTTTGTGTTTTGTTAACCATTTTTTCTTTTTTGGGTTTATTACGTTGGAATTTTCAATCGCTTCCCTTATTTCTTTTTTGTATTGGGGCGTAAGGTCCTAATTTAGTTTTTCTACTTTATTCTTTTCTAAAAAGGTGTTGACGTTTTGATCGACTTCATTCTTCTGTATAATTACGACAGCCCTTGATTTATCTGCAGGTATAATAACACAGTTGTTTTTAATTAATTTGTTCTTAAATGATTTTAATGTTCTTTTGTGTTTTTTATGTATTCTGTGCCTCTTTTTGTATTTCTGGTTGTTACATTTTTTCAGAATGGACTCAATATTATTAACGAGTTCATGTCGCACTCTCTCTTGAACATTTGAGTTTACTTTTAACAAGTTTATTTCAGAGTCAATTACTAAATCTTCGGAATATTTAATGGATGTAGTGTGTGGTAATAAATTAAACTTAGTGCCTTTATATAAAAGTTTTTCTTCTGTCTTTGATAATTTAATTGCTGTTTCATTAATAATTCGAGGATAGAATGTATGAATTGGTTTAACTTTCTTCTTGTAATCTTCTTTCTTATTGTTTATTAAATCGTTCAGTTTTTTGTACATGACTTTCTTTTTTGTGGAAGCAATGGTAGAGATCTCACTTTGCATTTTCTCTATTATATCATAATACTCTGCTGAGAATAAATACAATAGAAAATTGAAATTATAGGTACCATTAGTAAAACAATAAGTGTATGTATATTATAAATACATCACACTTATACCATTAGCTTCATACAAATCTCAGCCGTTGATCATCATAGTTTCTTTAAATGCCATAAACATTTTGATTGAATTTATACAATTGTTTTGTACCAGTTTTTTCACCTTGTCTGACCACCATGTAACATAATCTTTGTCACCTTGTCTCCTACATGAAGTTCATAATCACAACACACTTTCTCGTTAGCCTGTTCTCTCCACATATTGGCTACATTCAATAATGATTCGCCTCTCATTGGCAAAGCAAAGTCACTGATCATAGTAGTTCCACCTACCACTGCAGCTTTCATCCCTTGATAAAAATAGTCATCTGTCTTAGACCTAAATAATTTAACTTCCATATATATGTGCGCATCTATGCCTCCTGCAATCACATACATTTCCCTGGCATTGATTACTCTCATACCACTAGGAAAGATCAAATTACAAACAGGTTGCCTTATAATGCCACCTTCAATATAAACATCACTGTCATAAATGCCATCTCCATTTCTTCACACACAATCTATTTTGAGAACTGTGAAGATGAATTGGAACCTTCTTTACTATGTCACTCATCTCTGAATATTCTATAGACAACCTGAACCTAGACCAGCTGAAGTAAACTAACTCTCTCACAAGGTATCTTACTATTTCACTATTAGTGAAAGTACCGTTATGACAGTCTCGTGGATCATTATGTTGTACACTGGAAACAGAATAACTGCCACCTATGAAGTCACTAATTACAAACTTTACTTAGAAACAAGCATCAGTTAGAAATAACAAAGGCACTCTTATACAGTAATTCAACTTAAATTTGTCCGCAAACAATAACAAATATTCCCTTATTACAGTTTCGCACAAATTAACACAATGATCACTTGCCACTAAACTGCCAGGTGGTGTAGGTGGATGACCTTGAATTTCCACTGCCCTCGTAGTATCCTTGTTGAACAACATTATTGATTCTCTTCTTCACAGTGTAAAGGCCTTCCCAGTTAGCTTGAAGTTTCAAGGAGCAACCATGCTGGTACTTTGGGTTGTACAACCAAACCTGGTCTCCTTCGAAACACACACTATTGCTGCAAACGTCATAGTGTTTTCATTTTGTTATTGGCTGTCTTCAGCTGTCCTCTTATTATCAAATGATTTATTTTTCTCAGTTGGTTTTCTAATTGCAAAGAATAATTCTGGCTCTTGGAACTGAGTCTCAGGTGATCCAAACATCATGTGCCTAGGAAGACGAATCTACCATCCAAACATTGGTTTTACTAGAGGCATACTGATTGTGATGTACTGATGATCTATATCCCATTCGGAATAATGGTATACACTGGTCCCAGTCTGTTTGGTTTGTGTCAGCAACCTCTTGCATAATGTCTTCTTCAGTGACTTCTCCCATGACCACTTCCTTTTTACTCAGGAACAAGCAAGAGCCTTTCCTTAACGACCATAATTGTTTTTTCAATCTCCACCAATCCTCTTCTGTCGCCATACAAATTGTACTTCATCTACTAGTTCTTCTTCCAGTTCTGCACCCAACACCAAGGGTTCCTCTTCTCCGCACCTGTTGACTCCTTTTCCAGCCACGGTCGCTTCCTTGACAGAATGGTTGGTTGATCCTATCATTTTAACCATGACTTTATCCTCTCTTGGCCAACTTCAGCCAGTGGCGTCTGGGGGTTACAAGGTTACACAACCCCCAGAATGAGTGGCTTCTTAATAATATATATTATTTATAAAATACATAAAGTTTACAATTGTTTAACTACTGTATTTTGAGAAAAATTATAGGCCTACAAGTTTTGAAAAAACATTTTTTAGCAGTAAATTGTAACCATAACAGTTGTTCACTGTAGCTGCACAGTGCTGCTAAGGTTTGCACAATCCAGGCAAACCAGCATTCATGATGCCATTTACGGAGCTTCTACATTGACAAACCATTGTGTGCTTTTAACTGTCATGGATTAGGAATATTAGCATGCAACAAAAATCTTTGTTCAGTTTGCAGTAGTTGTTCAACATTCAGCTAGGTACGCTATGTATGATTGTTGACCAGTTACACATACAGCATGTTTGAATTCCTGTCATCTGTCTTTGTTTACGCTTATCTACAGTTAGTGTTTACAAATGCGTACTGCTTTCTTTGTACAAGTGTAAGTTCTGTGAATCTTTAGTGTTAACAGTGTACAAATGATTGTAAGTATTGTGTTTTGTTTATAAGTTATAATTTATTACTATTTAAAAAAAAAAATATTTTTCAAAAATTAAAAATTTAGGCCTGTAACAAGTTAACGTTTAATTTAATTAACTGATAAATTTTGATATTTTTATAAAATTGTGTACACTAAAAATATTTTGCCTTAACCATTGTCTGAATTTTACACTCATAATTATGTTAACATGGTGAAGAATAAAAAAGTGACAATCAACATACATTAAAACTTACAAGCCCCTCTTCTTGACATCACCAGCCACCACTGCCTTCAGCAAATTTATTAACAATCATGTTTCCACTGGTCTTATGAAGTGTGGAAACTGTCTGCTGTTCTGGAGCTTTATCTCTTCAATTTATATGTTCACACCCTCTCGTTGTATCTTCCCCCAGAAATCTGCCTGAAGATCCACATTTCGTGGACGTTTATAACACTTTGGTCTTCTGTTGTAACCGTTCAAAAAAAAGTAAAAAGAAGAAACGACGTGAAGCCCCGATTACTACTCTTTTCTACTTACCTTTAAACGGCCAGAAAATTTCCAAAGTCCCAGGGTCACCACCCTGGGAGATTTCACATATTTTGGAGGAAATGTGGAAACCATTTCACTTTCCCCATTGAAACAATTTAGCAAATAAACAAAACTCCCCTTCACAGGAAAAATTCCAGGGCCGTCTAGGCGAACTTTCAGACACAGAGAATAGGTTACGGGTAGAGTGCGTAATTAACTAAACTAACACATTATAATGAGAATTCTGATTTTATTTTAATAAAAACATTAGTATTTTCTTTGTAATGTTAAAAAAATAAGACAAAAGAAAGTCTTCAAATGCGAATCAGTACTTTATTATTTTTAGCGCTTACCACACCCTTTTCTCTCTCTCTCTCTCTCTCTCTCTCTCTCTCTCTCTCTCTCTCTCTCTCTCTCATTATTTTATTTCATATTATTGTTTTTTATTATATCAATTTAGAAAGTTAATTTTGTACAATTTCACCAGATTTGTTGTGTCCTTTTATTTACTTATAGCTTTCGTCAGGGAGTCTCATGTTGGTTACGCCATCCGATGCAAGTCGCTTTTCCAATGAAAAAACACAAAAAGAATGTCCCAAAAGTCCAATTTATGTTCACAATTTCTTCTCTGATTAATTTAGCTGTTTACATTACTCTTTCACCAAAACTTTTAACAAAAACTCGGTAGGCCTACCTCGGCGGCCCGAGGGCACTAATAAAATACATGTGTACTGTTCGGTGGCCGACGTGAGACTGACTCTGCTTCGCTTTGTTTTTACGTTTCAGTTCAGCTCAACTACACATTCGAAACCAGTTTTTTCCAGTTACCTCCACCCGTCTCTGCCGTGGATTGATGGCACTTGTTTTCTAGTTGATCATCCCGGCACCTCATTGTCAGCTGCTCCCAAACACCGATTCACTATTTTGTTGTAAACAAAATGCCTTTCGTGTGATTTCACTGGCTAAAAATAGAATGAGTTACATAATGTACCATTACACTGTCTCTTTTCCATCATACAAACTGTTGTGGCGCTCTTGACCCTCTGAACTGTTTGTTTTGTATCAGTCCTTTTATGACTTCTACTTCCTGCTTACGTTTCTCATCCTGCCATTTTCTCCCTTCGGTCATTGTTCATCTTCTTGTCATTCCTGTGCTTGCAGTAGCAGCGCTTGGAAAGGTTTGTCTTGTAATCATTTACCATTCGCACAACTCTTCTATGAAGTGTCATTTGTTTCCACTGTTAAAGGACCTGTTCCACTTCTGGCACCAATGTTAGACACAAACAACAGTTCAGAAATGAACAGAGACACTCTTATACGATAATTAAAGTTGAATGTGTCCAACTAACAACAATAAATGTCACCTTATTACAGTTCCGCACTAATTAACACAATAATCATTTCCTACTAAACCACAACAATGACTTTGATTCTGTTTAAACTATACAAAGTGTTGTTTTAAATCTGTCTATATAATTACCTTTGTTCTTTTTTTACACTGAGTAGAATGGATTCTGTATTTCCACTTGGGATCTGTTTTCAGTAGATAATGATTTCCTAAAACCTTAGTTACTTCAAGAAGGTCTAAGTATTTAAGACATTAAATTTTCCCCACCAAATTGCATTCTCATCCTAAAATATCTCAAAAAGAAATCTGGAGTGATGAAATTGAAAAGTTCAGACATTTTGGTACTACAGATGTGGTAATTATGTTAGAAACTTATTTATTTTTAAATGTTACTGTTTTTAGATTTGTACACTTTAGCCGATACTTTAAATTGGAAGGATCTTTTTTAACAGTTATTTTTGTTAGTTATAAGCAATTTTAAAAGTATACTAAGTGTGTGGATGCCCAGTCAGTATAATAAATACCATAATTTTATTTTACCATTTTCCTGTTTCCTTTTAATGTGAAAATGTGCTTTGTATTGAAGACTTGATATATGCTTAGCTTAAGCTTGACAAATTCTCTTAAGGTCTGTAAAAACAGTACTTTTATGTTTTTAATCTGTGATTTATGTAGATTTGATTTTATTTAAAATACAACAATTTGTTGACAATAATAATAATTTTAAGTCAGAAATTATAAGATTGTATATCAACTGATCAAATCATGTGTGTTTTGTAATATACGTTGTTGCAAATAAACATTTTTATAAGATTTTAAAGGTTCTTTTAATCCATTCCTTCAGTAGTGGTTAGAAAAGTGATTTTCCGTAAAAACTTGCATTTGATCTGTTAGTATCAAATAATTTAAACAAAATTAAGTTTTTTCTGTATAAAATCATCAAAGACAGTGTGATTTGATAAATTATTGTAATTTACAAATGCTATGGTATTTAATTTCTTGTAAATTACAAAGGAATATTATACAATACTATATGTGAATCACTCCTTAGTGTATTCGTTGTTTCATGACTAACAAAATTAATACAGTTCCCCACTTACGTATATACAATATGTAAAATGTATTTTATGTGCACCTAACAGATAATTTTCAGATACTGTACTGTGCTGCACATGTCATGTAATTTTTTTTAAGCACTTATTAGTTCCAAGAGTAATAAAAGTTAAATAATTGTATTTCATTCTTCCACAAACTTTTAACCCAGGGAGTGTTGAACAACAGTTATGTAATACAAAGTGTGTTATGTCTTGTATTTATATTGTTTCACCATCATGCAAGCGAGGTGAGGCAAGCCAGTTTTTCAGAATGGATCATCACTGAGTAATGAGTAATGGATCATTACTGATTACATTTTATGTTAGTCTGCATAAGTTAGGACAGATCCCTTCTAGTATCACTTCTCTTAATTGTGTTTCGTCTTATATATAGCTATTTTGTTCTTTAGTTAGCATTGTCCAGGTTGGTTTGTAGAAGTTCTCCACACCTATCTTCTCTGTGCTTTCTGTATGTAAATATATTAGAGAGAAATACTGAAATGTTTAATTAGTTTATCACTGCTTGTTAAAATCACTGAATTTGAGGAAAATGTAGACAAAATTATATAGAACGGAGGGTGATCAATAAAAAAAAATTATATGGAAGGTTTTATAAAATAGATAAACAGTTTGTTTATCAGCATAGCTGTGTGCAAAGATCAACAGTCAGCTGTACTGCCAGTAAAACTGCAGTGCATAGAAGATTCCAGTCTTTCACATATCAGGGCCTTCCTTAAGGCTGTCTCACGCTACGCTACTTCACTAGCCTCTACTCGCATAGCGGCTACGAAATAGCCTAGTTTAACATTGTTAGTAGCAGCTACTAAAAAATCAGTAGCTAGAGGAGTTGGACATGTTCAACTTTTAGCGCTACTAATTAGCTAGTAGCAGACCTTGAGAGGCATGACTCACTACCCCCTATTGAATTGCGCCCTAGTCGCCCAGTGTGACGGTGAAGTACTGTCTCCATTGTCACCACGTGCTTGTCTCGGCGTCTGTTTTGGTTTTGTTGTTGTATTGCGCCTTTTGAGCGTTCTATTTCTACATTTACAATGAGTGATTTATTAAAGTGGTCGGGTGATGAAATAATTACATTCCTTAACATATATAGAAAATATGATTGTTTGTGGGAACATTAAGTCCATATAGTATTTGAAACGCGATGCGAAAAAAACTGCTTTCACTCAGTTGCTAGTTGAGCTGGAACTTCTGATTACCAGCAAAGGAAGATGCTTTAAAAAAGAAAATTAAAACACTCCTTGGTGAGTGTCATAATGAACTAAATAAAATTAAAAAATGTAAAAAGAGTAGTGCCACGATGGAAGACGTATACAAACCAAATTTAGTTTGGTGACACTAAATCTAGCAACTCCTGAAACTTTGTTAAGGCTAACTGCGTGATGTTATGTGGTATGATTGGGGGTCCTCAATTGCCAGCTCTATTATTAGCGTTGTTGAGGTAACCAGTTTATCCCTTCTACCTCTGAACCCACATGCCTTTCTTTTTGTTCCTTATGTTACTCAGCAACTCCTTACAAAGCTCTCTAACACCAATCAGCAAGAGGTGTCTCAAACCCTCACATCGCACACCCACAGATGACATTTTGCACAATACTTTTTAACATCAACTCAATCTACGCAACCATGTACTAGCCATACTATTAGTGGCTCCCTAAAAACGGTGCGACATAGAAATAGCCAGAAAGCGCAGTAGAAGCTATTTAGCAGTGGATAGTGAATTAGCATAGTGTGACAGGCTTTACTAACTTCCATTCTGTGGACAGTATTATAATAACAATAATTATACTCATTGAATGGTTACTCTGCACATGGTAGAATAGTTTATTAATTTTAATATAATAAATATGCACTTAGTATAGTTTTTATATTCCTGAGAATTGTTTCACCACTTACCAAAGCTTCAGTTCGTATCTAACCTCTAAAGCTGTCATAGCTGGTGAAAAAAATTGTCAAGAAAATGAAAAGTGTCTGTAGAACTATACCACATATTTATTATATACAAACAATATTAATTATTATTATTGTTGTTGTTGTTGTATATATTATGTAGATATAGTGAAACTACAGCGTTGTTCAAAGTAAAAGTTTTTCACAACATTGTAACAAATTATCCAACCTATGAAAAACTCTTTCCAGTTTCTTATCCAGTAAGGTAAAATTTTTGAAGTACAGGTGAACTAGAAATTTAGCAGACAATGGACAAAGCATCAACTGAATTAGAGACTCAAATACAAGGCATAGGAGGAGATGCAGATATGAACTTGTGATATTCTTGTGAAAAATCTCTGGATTAACCTGACGCTCATTAGAAAAAATTAGTGAATCTTCAAGAAGGCATTCACCAGTAACAGGGAAACATTCGCTGAAAATAAGGGTGATGAGAATGATATTTCACATTATTGAAATTTTGTTAAGAAGCACTAGTGTGCAAACAAATTATTACAATTTCCGATATATATGAACAGTTAGTATATAATGTGACAATAAAAATTTTAACTTTACGAGGGAAAGTCAGTAAATAGGTCATAAATGGCTATTAAACAAATATTCAGTGAGACATTTACTTGAAACCGTTTTTATTTTTCAACATTTCCACCAACGTTTATACACTTGTCCATCACTTTATGAGTGTCCAAATACCTCCAGCTAAAAGTTCTGTGGGCTAATGTCTCAGCCACAGACATACCTCACATTTAACATCACCATCCATGAAATGTAAACTGCTATGGTGAGATTTCACTGTACCAAACAGGTGGAATTCACAAGGGGCTAAATCAGGATTGTAAGGAAAATGTTGAAAAAGTTGCCACCACAAATTATCATGCTGTATGAAAGTCTGGCATTGTCATGGTGAAACAGCATTCCTGTAGTCAGCAGGCCCAGGCATTTTCTTCAAATTACAGATTGAAGCTTCAACAGCACTCTACAGTATGGTGCAGCACTCACATTCTCTCCTCACCTCTGAAAATGAACTAGCAGCATCCCAGAACACTAAAAGTGTAATCAATCCTTATGCGAGTATAACCTTGAATTTCTTTGATGCAGGTGAAGAAGGATGTTTCCATTGTGTTGAAACATCCTTTGATTTGGCTTGATAATGACCCACCCATGATTCAGTTCCAGTAACAGTCCTGTTAAGTATACCTTCCCCCTTCATTGGCATACTGAGACATGCTGCTATGACAAGCCCTTTCAAATTTTTTTATGTTTGTCAGTCATTTGTCTGGGCACCCACCTTGCAAACACTTTTTGAAAATTCAAACGATCGAAGCATTACACTGTAGGCTAAACCATGACAACACTATTGTAGATGTGATGGTGTATATCCTTAGATGCCTGTCATTGCTTCTACCTTTTGTACTGTTGGTGTTTATCAATAATGTATGTGTCCTTGAGAGTATTTATCAACTCTCAAGTGTACAGCAAATTTAAAGATTAGGAAAAATCATTTAGATCAGGAAATGTGGCAAATCTTATGTAAGCACAAAAAGGAGGGAGAGGGTGAATGCTTTTTTCCTTACAAGAGGATGGGGGGGGGTCTAAAATTACAAAAACATTTGATTTGCTGTGTATTACTTGTTCAACCCTTAGTAAGTTTAATGTTACACTTGTCCATGAAAATTAATGAAAAATGAATTAATGAAAATCTGGTGAATGGAAATTTTTAGACATCAGAGTTACAGGTTTTGCAAAATTGTAGTCAAACCAGAATTGTTAGAACTATTTGTAAGAGATTTATGTATTAGGTCTTGTAATGTTTATTATATGATATTTGTAATTTGTATTAGATGTTGTAAAAGTGGTAATATACAAAAGTGGTAAGAGTTAGTGGTAACAGTGGTTTAAGTTAAATAACAGAATGGAGAAAGATAATATTCAAAGAAAACTCTAGAGGGCTGTACAGTTGGCAAAGAACAATTATTGAGAAGTTAAAACAACAAACTACTGTGCACGTCTCATCATAATGTGGGCAAAATGTTTGGCTTAAAGAGAAATAAAATTACATGTACTAAACAAAACACCTGTTTATTATTGAGAAGTTCAAAATAAAATGTGAATATTGTAATACATATAGATCTAGAGATGCTTGCAGGAATACTTGTTTACACCTGTTTCAACATTATTATACGTTCAATAATGGCAGTAAATAACCAAGAGTATAAAACAAATCATTAGTGACCCCAAATGACCAAGTTGTTTTTTATAACTTGCTAGACAAAAGTTCTTTATAAAAAAAAAAGATAAAGAAAATGTGCTCTTGGTGGCAGAGAACTTCTAATCTTGAAATTGTAGTCAAAGGGAGACAATTATTATTTTAAAAATATGCTTATAGTCCATGTTAGTTTATTATTTTTTTAATAAATACAAAATTATAATTAATATAAAATAGGAAGAAAAACTTATCTCTTACAAGTTCATAAACATGTAATGTCTAATTTCATTTAAAGATAGTATGCATTATATAATGTTTATCAGGGATTAAATAAGAAACTGATATTTGCCACTCACATACACTTCTTTTGATAATACATTATGTAGCAATTTGAAAATATAAATTAATTTTTATTCTATAATTTGGTGTTAAGTGTAGTCAGAATAGATAATGTAGGCTGTGCTACAAGTATTTTTTCTTCAAAAGTTTTTTCACCAAATTAGATAACAGTGTCTTTTAATAACATTTAATGGCTTTGTTAGAATTGAAAAATAAATCAATGTTTTCTTAAGGTTGGTATTAAAAAATGGGTAAATAAAAAGTATCTGTAATTGTTAATGGAATATTATAATATATAATATTTGTAATTAAATATCACTATTGCATTAACGACTCGGAACACTAGGTTTCTTATAAGTAAAAGCAGCCTCTGAAGAAGCCTTATAAAGGAGAAAACCGGTTTAGGCTGAAAGGTAAAACTTTGTGCTTTTACTTATAAGAAACCTAGTGTTCCGAGTCGTTAATGCAATAGTGATATTTAGTTAAGTAACGGACACGTCATGGACAACGAAATCCAAGAATATTTTTAATATTAGAAAAAGTAAGTAAAATAAATTATTAATTAATAACAGGCAATAAATTATTAAACCAGGTAAACAAGTTAGTTCATTCTTACCACATCACATTTTATACTAAAAATGCTACCAAAGGCAATTTAAATTCATGTTAACACAAGGTTTTATAAGTGTAGTATGTGATGTGTGTATTAAAAACTCTACCCCTGCACTCACACACACACATGCGCATAAAGAATTTCGACGAAACCGAAACATCGAAGCATGATAATGTTTTGTAAACAAAAGATTTCTAGACTTTGGGGAATCGAAAGTGTGGAAGTGTCACATTTTTCGATGACGCATCACGCATTTTGTGGAACGACCCCCAGCCTAAAAACACTATCATATTAAAAAATGATTCTCATGGCGATGTTAATAAAATGTAGACGAAATACTTTAAATTCGTAAGCATTTGTATCTTTATGTTTTGTATATCTTAAAAACTTCACGATTTTATCGTGAAGTTATTATTATTATTAATTTTAATCATAACGCCCTGAAAGCTTATCCTTAACATAGAAATTTTAGGAAAAAGTAAGTGTAAAGGTTATTTAAGTATATTCTGAAATTCGAAAAGTCACTGTTTTAATTTTGTGTGTTTTAAAAATAAATCCTAGACTTTCCTGAAGTAAAATTATAGAACACGTATTTACATAAGATAATTTTCGTAATGAAATTAAGTGCATATATCTCACTACTGAAGTCTTGTAATAGGTACCGGTTATGCATTGTATTATCAATTTTCCTATTAACATGGACAGTTAGCCTTCATTACGTTGGCAATGCTGGAATATTTTAGCGGGATTTTATTTGTGATCGTTGCATTTCGATGTTTACAATGTACCGTTAGTTTTCCCCAAAATATTTATTTATGGGTTGAATTGTGAGTCATCGTCGAAGCCCTCTCATTCTTAAGTACACCATCGTATCGTTTCGTGTTTAGTAGATCCACTCAATGGTAGTCTTTGGTTAATGAATATTTTTCATATTATGGTATGTTATTATTAGTTTAGGTTAACCGATCAAATTATATTTTTGTAAAAAAAAAAAAAATGGAACAATCGGATCCTGATTCTAGAGACTTGGAAAACTATAGTAAGCTAGAAAAAATCGGAGAAGGCACTTATGGGGTTGTATATAGAGCGAAAGAAATAAAAACTGGAAACGAAGTTGCTCTTAAAAGAATCAGACTGGACAGGTAAGTTAATTTTTTTACTTTTTTAGTTAGTTATTAATGAGTTTAAATTAAATTTAAGGCAGAATATAAATTTAGTTTATATTTAACTAAACTGTGTCAAAATAATTTTTGGAATGCCGTATGTGTCTAAATTTCGATTTTACATATCGAAGATTTGAATTGTAATGTTTACAATTAAGTTGCAATGACAATTAAATTACAGAGTTAATTTTCTCGTAAAGTGAAAATAAATTGCCAGAAAAAAAATTCTTAAGTTTTTCTAGCATGTTTTAAAATCAAGGTATATTCTTGGATTTCGTTGTCCATGACGTAAACTTGGATTTACTCACAAAAAACTTTGTGTTCCGAGTCGTTAATGTATTAGTTGTATTTAATCAAGTTATAATTGGTTAATGTATGTTTACTAATAGTTGCAGATTTGTGTAAATATATGCATGTCGAGAATTATAGAGACCTACGTAAAAGAATTTAATAGTACATTATGTTATTGTAATGTAAAGGTTACAATGCCATGGATAGGAGGTGTTTAATTTCCAAAAAAAAGTTTTTTTGTTGAATCATTACTGTATGTGTGTCTCAAGTTTACAGGTAGCATCTATAAATTTATAAAGATTTTCAAGCTCTTTGATTAGTTTCTTATTATAAATATAGGCCTAATACTACTGACTTGGAACACTAATTTTTTATTGGTAAAATTTTCACTATGTAGCCATAAAAATTTTACATTTTTACCGATAAAAAATAAGTGTTCCGAGTCAGTAGTATTATATTTATAATTAGTTAATCAACATGGACAACAAAATCCAGGAATAGTTTCTTATGTTTGCTATGACTTAAATTCATTGGATCTTGTAATTTATATACACTACCCTCACACATCATTAATGTGTATATCCATTTTTTTTTTTTTTGCTTAGATTTATATCACGATATACTTCTGAGTGAAGCAGGGAAGGGAATTCAGTGGAAAAGTTCAACAGGGGGAGTTAACGTTGAACAAGATTCAGTCTTATATTTTAAGTTGTCTTGAGCAGAATTAGTGGGTTAATGTCATTCAATTCTGTCCTTTTATAGATTCTTTTTCAGGAATGTACTCCTGTCGTTAATATACAAATTAATCCGTACATGTAATGGAGTGTTGTGTGTTAATGTGACTGGAAGTTAAACTTAAAACAAAAAACTATGGTCTACTGCCATACCTGATTTGCAAAATAATACTTTTTGACTCCTATAGATTATGAGTCGTCTTCAGGTAGACAAAAGCCTAAAACAAACCACAAAACCAGTAACACCAAAAACACAAAACTGCATACATAACGGGTTAAAAACAAGTTATAACCAATAAAAAGTTACATTATAAGAGAATAAAATCAAAGTTGCAAAAAAATTACCTGTATTGCTATCCTTCACGACACTTGTAGTTCACAGTTCCACCAGACCAACACTAATGTCATCTACCACAAATGTAGTAATGTTCAAATTTGATGGTGATAGTTGTCAATAGTTCTGTTTTAATTCAGATTTGTGAGACTTCTGGTGGTTAGTTTAAAGTTGGAACACATTAAAGGTGAATGAAAATATAAATTTAAATGTAACAAATAGGAACATCTAACATTCAATTAAACACATGTTAACCGTAGAAAGTGTGCCAGTTAGGGCTTCTGTAGTCCGTCATTGGCTGGCAAAATTTTTGTCACTGGGTATGTTGAGTGAATCAAAATCTGCATGTATGGAGTGTATGCTTATATTGCATTTTTAAATCGAAACAAATGTGTGGTTATTCTCACAGTTTATTATTTGCTTGGCTGTGTGAATAAATTTGAGGAATTGTTATACATCAGTAGATTCCATTGCACTGAACCACGTATTATATAATTTGAATGTGTAGGATGTGAGGGGTGATGTAGGAGTTTAATTAACATAGAAGTGCAGTGTTTTCAGAATTATTAAGGGGATTCTAGTAGTGTTACAGCTGTTTTGTGAGTGGCGTTTTTAGTTTCTTTTGTAACAGTATTTTTAATTTGTTCTTTTTCAAGTTGTTTTACTGTCTTTTTATGTAGTACACAATGGATTCAATGAATTTTATTATTTAACTTTAAGGGCATGTGTTATTATGTGTTGCTTACAGCTTGATGTATTATTGTAGAGGAATAGGTCACTTTACATGTTGGCTGCTATTAGTATAATCTGTGGATGTTTCCCCGAGAAAATAATAAGAGAGTTTCATAAGTTTGTGTAACACAGAAGGGATTTTTTTCCAGTAATTATCGTGCCTTCTCATTTTATTTTGAATGTTCCATTTTACAGCTGGATTTTTCATCTGTTTGTACTCATATAATTTGTTGTTTAACACCCATTGCATGTTATCGTTGTATATTTTTTGTTTGAATCTGATGGGGACTGAATTGAATTGTTAATCACTGAATCAGATTTTATATCTTACCTTCTATGCATTTTGTGTTGATTTCTTTGTTCTTTAAGAGAGAAGTGTTTGTGACAATTCTGGCACCTCATGATGGTTTTAGATAAAATCCTTACTTGATACAGAAGTGTTAGTCATATTTTTCTTGTCGAAGTTCCAGTGGTATTATTTTCCTTGGTTCAAATCAGTTTTTAACCATGTACTACTTTTTAAAATGAGATCTGTTTTCTTGTAGCCAGTTTTCAGATTTATTTTGTTCACAAATACGTAGTACCATTTTTTAAATGTAGTAAATATTAATAATAAACAATATGTTTTATTTTGTCATAAGAATATATTTTATTATGTTTTTACACTGGTTCGTCAACTTTTCTTTACTGTCATCTTCAGAAAATATAAATGTACTTTTTTAATATATAAATATACTTTTATAAATATACCGTTTTTATATAATAATATGACACATTATGTACACTTATTATTTACAAATAAATATGCTCTCTCATTTGGACAAAATATAAAAAAATATGTAATTTTTCCTGAGCGAATTCATTTCAGTCTTCCTTCATACAGAAATGTTCTTTCAGAGTTTTATGGTTTGTTAAAAAAATTTGCTGATTTCAACTTAAAAAAAGTAACATTTAACAGTCTATTTTAACAATCTTAGAAAGACCAATCTTAATAAATTCAAGTTATTAAAAACCATAGACAATAAAATGCATGTGAGTGCATGTGCACGTGCTTATTAACCATTCTGTTGAAGGAAACAGGTGTTAACAATGTACCAGTGAGTGGAAGAAGTTAAAATGAGTTTGCATACTAATAATAATTTTTGTTGTAGGCTGGATTTTTGTTTTGAATATGATAAGTGAGTTAGGTGGGAAATTGTATTATCTAATACTCAGTGGAAATATCACCTGTATTATGCCTCTAGGTATTTAGGAATTGAACCAGTAAGTTAAGGCACATTCAACCCTTAAGTGTAAATATTAATCACAAATTGATTCATTCTTTCATTGATTCATGTATGTAATTGTGTTCTGCATGTTTTAATTACTAATCAGATCAGCACTTTCAAAAAGAGTAATACTGCTTGTTTTGTTCTTGGATTTCTTGCTTGGTAATTATTTTTGTGTGTGGCATATATATTCCTTTGTAAGTAAATCGTTGAGTTTCCTGCAGGTCTCCCATGTAATATCTTCAGATAAATACACTGCATTATCCGTTATCCATTACTACACAGATAAATTAATTGATTATCTGTTAATTATATTGTAAGCAAAACATTCTGTTACAATTATTACAATTCAATCAAACCTCTGAAGATACAGGTGAAACGTGTGTCAGGTGAAAGTGCATTTATTCGAACATATATATGTAGTTTCAAGTTGATATCGAGTTTCGGTTTAATAAAAATACAGTTTTTTGCAACATTTTGAGATTTATTTTATCTCGTGTTCATGCCAACAACATAAAATATAAAGTAATATAATTGTAATGAGAGTTATAATACGTCACAGATACACACATTACATAAAACTATACACTAGACTACAATACAAAAACATTATGATACATATTCAACACAACGCCACTGTTAACATCATACAACTTATATATTATAATTATAACTCTCATTACAATTATATTACTTTATATTTTATGTTATAGGCATGAATATGAGATAAAATAAATCTCAAAATGTCGCATAAAAACTGCTTTTTATTAGACCAAAACTCGATATCAACTTGAAACCATAATTAACACGGTCGATAAATAATATTCTTATATATATGTGTGTGTGTGAGTGTGTGCTAACTAATAAGAAATAATTGTTCTAACTAAATTATGTGGTGACAGTATAATAAACTAAATGGTGACGTAAACGATGAAAGTTTGTTGTTTTGTGTGTTGGGTAGTTGGGTAATATATTGTAATTTCAACATTCTCAGTATTACAAACAGAATTATTACTGTTGCACACCACTATAGAAAAATGATTCTGATTAGCGCTTTCAAGCTTCTCAGTTCATCATCAGATCGGCATACAGAATTATTACTGTTGCACACCACTATAGAAAAATTATTCTGATTACCGCTTCTCAGCTCATTGAATGCCGATCTGACGATGAGCTGAGAAGCTTGAAAGTGCTAATTGGAATAATTTTTCTATAGTGGTGTGCAACAGTAATAATTCTGTTTGTGATTATAACCACTAACACAACTTTCTTCATTAAACTTCTCGGTGTTAGTTACCCACCTGTTAGTTGCTAAGGACCAGGTGAGTCTACCAACCTCAATAAAGAACCTTTATTAACCAGACACTGAAAGTTTTACTACTAAGAAGCAGTTAGTAGTTGGGCAATTAGTATTGACCATTGAAATCGAGACTATTAGACTACACTCCAAAAAAGTTTGTCTTCTATTCCTATGATGAGGAGTGAGGAGAAATCAGTTTTCTTGTATATGTCTGGATAGGGGGCAGTGTGGATGTACAGTTTTTGTAAGTGAATTGTAATATATCTTAAGATAACATAGTAACTTGTTTTGTTGCATGTGTACATCAAGTTGACGACTGTTTGAGGTCTGTTTTTATTGTGGAGAGTAATAATGGTAGGTAATTGAGTTCTCTCTAGTATGGAAAGTGATAATAAGCGGCACATCTCCCTTCTGCAAGCACTTCCTAATGTTGAATCTAACAGAAAAATGTATCACTGACAATATGTATTAGTAGTTTCAAAACTGTACTCAAATGTTCACTCATTGTAGTATCTATTCAACTTTATGAGTTTTCATTGTATTGTATCTACACCCGCTTGTTGACTTACGACCAGGTTCCAGTCTGTCCAACTGGAAGTAAGTTGATTTGAACATTCGTTCTGACTTGTACAGTATATACGACTCGTATAATATTACAGACATGTATGTACATGAATTTTAATATAAGTCTTCCTTACTGTGTAGATGCTTTTTTATAATTATTGATAATGTTTACCAATATATTTAATCTAAGACTACATATATCATAGATTGTACATATATAAAAGGAGGGATATTGTTTGTCTAAAGGATTTTTGTTTTAATTTTACACCTAAGAGGGACAATCAGTTTAATTGTCATAAAGGAAAACTACTAAAAAGAACAAGATGAACAAAAATACAAAAATTGTACTTTAGGCAAAATTTGTGTGTGTTATAGCTGTAAGTGTGAACAGTTGTAAGTCACTTAGATCAAAAGTTGGCGAGTGATTGTACTATTTTATATGTAAATCTTTTCATATCTTTAGGAAGCTCTTCATTTCAACAATAGAAGTTTTGCATGTGCACCTTACTAAATTAAAATTTCTGTTTGATAGGCTATTGATACCTTGCGTAGCTGAAACATAATTTTCAATCAGATTTTAGCGATGAATAACATTCCCTTTAATTGTCTTAATTATAACAAGACAGTTTTATGATTGTTATTACACTGAATATGCTTTATTTTCCTTATATAGTGACCAAGAGGGTGTACCGTCTACAGCAATTAGAGAGGTGTCATTACTTATGGAACTACGGCACCCAAACATTGTTCAGCTGTTCGATGTTGTGCATGGTGATGCAAAACTTTACTTAATATTCGAGTACCTTTATAAAGATCTCAAAAAGTATATGGACCAGACTACAGGAGACTTACCACTGCCGTTAGTAAAAGTGAGAATTATTGTATATTTTAATTATTTTAAAACTATGCATGTTGTTTGTACTCACATTATTTTTATGTGTTGTTGATCTGTGTATTACTGAATTTTATTTATGAAACAGGTTGTAAAAGTTTTCAACACTTGAGACACTAGAAAGCAGAAATCAAAATTTAAATTTATAGAAAACAGATTTCTTCCTTTCTCTGTTTTTGGACAGAGCAGAGCCATGGTTGTTTGTGCTCAGTCGTAACTGAGGCAAGTATTATATTTCTCAGGTAAGGCATGAATAAAAATGAAATGTCACGAAATATTTATTTCCAGAAACATATAATAATTCTGGACAGAGGGTGAGAGTCTTTCAGACGTTCTTCTCCTTTAATAAACTTATTGCAGGTCAGTTATTTTGTAGAAGATTTTTAGCATTCAACCGTGTTATTCCTATTTTCCTTTAGAATTTTATTCAGTTCTAAGTTCACTTCTTTTTCACTTGCATTCTTGCTTTCCATGTTCTCTTAACTCATCCTATGCTGTCCGTTCTTTGTTGATAACTATACTGTGTTTGATTAATTCTTCTGTAGGTTCTGTTTTTAGTTGTCTAATTCAAACAATCTAAACCTATCCTTCCTACGTACTCCTATTGCTTTTCTTGGATACTTCTTGTGTGCTAAACTGATCTTTCTCTTATTTTGTTTAATAATAACCTTCCCATAAATTCCACCCTTATAAATATGAGTATAGGTTTATTGCTACATGGACTTTATATAACTTTAATGAACGTACATACTACAAACTTTATGGATTTTTGTTTGTCTTGTTACTTCTTTCTTAGTTATAGACCTATCAGATAATTATGTTATTCTGTTATTTATCTGTTTCTTGTTTTCTTGTTTCTTCTACCTAATTCCCCAAATGTTAGAAGCTGCTCTAACAAATCTTCCTCAAACAGAAGACATTCCCTGCGAACGATAGATGCAGCCAATACTATCTAGTGCTTTAACTGTGTTTAATTTTCCCAAATATTTGGATTAAAGAATTTAATGATATAAGAATTATACTATAATTATAATATAATGCCAATGAGGTAGTTGGCACTGGTTAATTCGTACTTTGCATAATTCACAAACTGCCTTCACAGATATCATTTTAATATAGTATTATTAATTTTTGTATTAAGTTTTAATTCTTTCAAGTTTTTCAGTTTACGAATTTTAACTTGGACAATTTAATTGAAGTGAGGCTTTTGCATTGTTACCTATATGTTGTTTAACACATTGAGCCCTATGGACATTATACGTAGTACGTCCAAAGTCAAACAAGCATCTGAACCTAAGGATGTACCATGTATGTCAAAAATGGGGAAAAATATTTGTTTGTACTGTGTACACATGTTTGATGAGGGAAGCCATTTTTGTTATTTATCTTCAGCTTGTGCATGAGATAGTTGTGTTTTGTTATATTTTTGTTTATATAAAATGGATTCCATAAACAGTTTTGGCTCCGACATCAATTCATCAAATATTCTGAAATTAGTGGTAATGTGTGTTGATGATAATGACAGTATGATGGGTGAAGCTAGTGATATAACTAACACTTCTCAGTTTTTAGTTGAAATTATTAAAAACTCAAAAGATGTATATAGTAATACAAGTTAATTTCATATATCAAATTCAAGTTCATGATGTGAGTTAGATGAACAACCACTGTTACCCATGTGTGAGAGAGTTGTGTCCTAACCTCAATGGAAAAGACATCTTTTGTTTTTGACTATTTCAGTAAATTTTTTGATAAAATAATATTTAGGTGTAGACAGTATAATTGTGTATAGTTGTAATCTGTGTTTAAAATTAATGTACTGTGCAAGAATTGAGTCTAGCTGAATTTTTTAAAGTAAAAAGTGTACTTTTCTCAACTTAATAAAAAAAAAGCAAACTGCAAAACACCATAACAAAATATATATTAATTTAAAGTAGAAGATGTGTACTTTAATGCACTGTTTACAGAATGGATGTAAGTGAAAAGACAAAATTTTTATTATCCCTTAAACTTTTACAGAAATGCTCAGGACACAGCGCCATGTAGCGATCATAGGCGGGCAGGTCTCAGTGTGTTAATACAGGATGTACAAACAAATCTGTCATTCCCTTCTGTTCAACATAAGAAGTTTATTTTACTGTATATTGTGTACTAAATACTATTACAAAAGTAATAGTTTCAAAAGTAAGGTACACTAGCATTGCCATACAGGTAGAAATAGACCCATCTCATATATAGGTGGCAGTGCTTGTCTATTGATGTTGTTTGTGTTGAGGTGATGTTGTTCAGTATTAAACAAATTGATATTTGATAAACCTAAGGGATTTGGTTTTTTAATTCAATTATTTACTAAATAACTCCTTCGAGCGCCATCTTGTTACCAACTGTAATAAGAAAATTACCAAGGTTCGAATCAGCGAACTAGGAGAACAGAATGTGGTTGCTGAAATAATAACAATCATTTATGTTCATTAATAATTAAATGTTATTAATACTTTATTAATATTCATATTTCATATTTATAAAATCGTACAGGCAAAATTTGTTCGTGAATAATAGTTGTTAATTACCTTGATTAATTACCGGGATTTACTTACTCGCAATACAATAACAGATTCTTGAAATACATTTATTAAGAATTATAATGGGAACGCAAACCAGCCTTCTTATTACGATAAACTATAATAATAACATATTCTTACATACACACACAAAGCTACTTTAGAGATCTCATTTTTTTTTAAATATTTCAAAATTTATTTCCCCATTTTATTTAAATTTTTTAAAAAGAAAAGATAAAAAAAACCAGCATTTTTAATTATTATTTTTTAATGGCTACTTTCCTGTATACGAGTAGAAGTTCGACTCCTGGGGTGTCTCCTCATGGCGTGTACTGTTTTACTGTTTTATAGTTCGCACTATCACGTTTTTCTGCCGAACTGTTAATTTTGGATGAATATTGTCCGAAAACTGTTTGTATTCTACATATATATAAAAAGATTCACATTTTTGGTTGTATGCGGGCGCGTCGGCAAACACACGATAACTTCGCCCGAAAACCGGCTAGAGCCGGGCAGACGCGACAGTTGTTTTTTGCGTCTGTCTCTAGTAGATGTTGATTTCCGACTGACTTTGTTCTGTTGTGTCACAATGTTGCTGGCGTGACACACCTCGTTATGTAAGTTGCTGACGCAACACATCGCCTGATGTCTGGTTGTGTAACTTGTTTACTGGTTTCGTGTTCGTCATTTGTTGACCTTGGTACAGTTGTTGGCTGTTATTAAAACTGTCCACACAATATCATTAAATAATTGTCACAGTCAATGCTGCCACTGTTATTCTTGTTTTAAACAGGAAATTTACCCAAGTCTATAATTTCTGTCCCTATTGCCAATTATGTTATTTATTATTTATGAAAAGATACAAATTATGTCATTACCCCAGGTATGCCCAAAAATGCCCCGCTACAATGTCATTTGGTTAAAAAAATGCCTGTTATTTAAAACCTGTCCATTATAGAAGTGCAAGAAGTTATTCGATTTCTGAACACAAAACAAAAGAATCCGACAGAAATTCACAGAGAAATTGTTGAAGTGTACGGTGGGGGTGAATTTCACGTAAACAAGTGTCCATGTGGTGTAGAAAGTTTTTTTAATCAGTTTGAAAAAGGAAGGACAGTACTGTTTAATAAAGAATGTGGAGTACAATATACAATATACAATGCTGAAAATGAACACCTTGTTAAAGAACTGGAAATTGATCGACACATTAAACTAAAGGAATTGCATTCGCACTTAACATAACAAAAGCTTCTGTTTATTGGATTCCTCATGATGTTCTAGGCCACCGAAAACTTTCAGCCCAATGGGTGCTCAAAGAACTGACTGAACAACACAAAGCATAACGAATGCATGTTTCTTTGAACAACCTGCTATGTTATTGAGAGCAACCGGACGTCATGTCACCGGGGATGAAACGTGGATCTACCACAATACCCCAGATAGAAAAAGGGACTCAATGATATGGAAACATCCAGAATCTCCAGTTGCAAAAAAAATTTAAGGCAATAACTTGTGCTCGGACAGTTATGGCGACAGTGTTCTTGGACAGGAAGGGATTGTTGTTCGTTAATTTCATTAAAAAAAAAAAGAAACAATTCTGATTGTTGCATTGACACTTTATGCAAATTATGGTAAGCCATTTGTCAGAAACATGTTGGCATACTGACCTTAGGTGTAAAGCTTTTGCATGAGAATGCAACTCTACATACTGCTGAGAGAACACTTCACGAAATCGGAGGATGGGGTGAGAAACTCTTGAGCACCTTGCTTACAGTCCTGATCTGGTTTCCTGTGATTTCCATGTGTTCAGGAAGCTGAAGGGGAATTTTTCAGGAAGACGATTTTTATCTGACAAAGAAGTGAAAGACAATAGGCTGGTTGACAAATTTGGATGTAAATTTTTATGAAGAGGATATATTACAGTAGAACTTGGCTAATTCGAACGTGCATAATTCGAATTCGTGGATAATTCGAACTTTTACCGTGGTCCCTTGAATATCCTATGTAAAACCATGCAAAAACATCGTCTGTAATTCGAACTTTTTTTGGTTAATTCGAAATAAAAATTTTGCTCAAACTACAAAAAATCGCCTGCTATATGGGCTAGACCACGTAACAATAGAGACACGACTGGAAACAGACAAGCAGGCATCGCCCTTTGTGAACAGACGCTTGTCCTGTGTGTCAAATTCGTGGAATTGCCGTCAGTATCTGGTGATGACACATGACTGGCTCGTGTAACGGTACCGTCCGCCATTGTCCCTTGTTCCACGCCTCGTCAGTAAGCCACCCTCACTGTTGCTTTCAATTCAGTCTGCCTGCATTCGTAGAAGTGTTAAGTCTTTTTGAGTTTCTACTGTGCGAGCTGTGTCCTGTAGCGAAAGACCGTTCCTTTCTTTATACAGTACTGTATATACAGACTGGTGTGTTTTAGTGACGCTTATTGTGCAGTTTTATTGTGTTGTGTTCATCATGGCCCTTTCAAAACCAACACGGACCCAATACAAATCATTGACATTTGCCGAAAAAGTTGCCGTTACACGGGAAGTGGAAAAGGGACAAAAAAAGAAATCTGAAATTGCCAAGGAATTCGGGATACCGCCAAATACGCTGTCAACGTATCTAAAAAATAAAGAGAAGATTTTGAATAGTGTGTGTAAAGCCAGCGACAAAGATAGGAAAAGAGCGCGTGGACCAGAAAATTCTGACGTAGATGAATGTGTAGTGAAGTGGTTTAAGCAAGCAAGGGACAAAAAAATTCCAGTCAGTGGGCCCCTCGTCAGAGCCAAAGCTGAGAAATTCCCATCTAGCTTAGGGAAAAATGATTTTAAGGCCAGCACTGGTTGGCTCGATGGTTTTAAAGAAAGGAATGGCATGTCTTTCAAAACTGCTTGTGGGGAAAGTGGATCTGTTGACGTTGAAGCTGCAAATTCATGGAAAGACGATTTGTTGCAAATGATTTCTGATAGAGATGCTAAAGACATTTTTAACGTAGACGAGACGGGCTTATTCTTCAAATGCACCCCCGACAAAACACTTGCTTTTAAAGGAGAAAGTTGTAGTGGCGGCAAACACAGCAAGGAGCGCATAACACTTTTATTCGGAGCAAACATGGATGGCTCGGAAAAACTGCCTTTGCTAATGATAGGGAAGTCAGCCAACCCACGTTGTTTCAAAAATGTAAAAACGAAACCAGTTGAATATGAATCAAACAATAAAGCTTGGATGACAGGTGAAATTTTCGAAAGATGGCTTTTGAAAATCAACAGGAAATTTCGGAATCAAAACAGAAGAATCGTCTTGTTTACTGACAACTGTACAGCGCACAACACTATTCCTGTGATGGAAAATGTAAAGGTTGTGTTTTTCCCTCCAAACATGACTTCAGCAGTTCAACCTACGGACCAAGGTGTAATAAAAAATTTTAAGCATTTTTACAGACGGCTTGTGGTCCAAAACATTCTGTCAGGTGCTTATTTAGATGAGCACGAAAATATCAAGATTAACATCCTTCAAAGCTGCCCGCATGTGCAACAGTGCTTGGGACCAAGTTACGCAAAAAACAATTGCTAATTGCTTTCGTAAAGGTGGTTTCTGCCACATTGAAGGTGAAGAGGAGAATAAAGCTGCTAGAGAAGTCGTACTCACTGCGGATAACTGGGAAGATGTTGGACATGACGCAGGCATTCGTTACGAAGAGTTTGTAAACATGGATGAAGACTTGGCGGTGTGCGGTGAACAGACAGATGCGGAGATCGTGGCTGATGTTACGAACAAAAGAAATGATGGTACATCTTCAGATGAAGAAGGGGACCAGCTAGAACTTCCAGAGATACCGATTCCAACGGCTTCACAGGCATCAAATTACATTCAAGACTTGAGACGGTTTGTTGAAGGACAGCAGAACGTAAGTGACGCTATTTTCCAAGCACTTAATAAACTTGAAGAGTTTACTACAACTCAGTGTATTAACTGCAAAATGCAATCAAAAGTTTCTAGCTTTTTTAAAAAACTGTAAATGCTGTATTTTGTACTGAAACGTGTTTATACGTTTGTAGTACATATGTATAAGGAAATTGTTTAACAAAATAACATATTGCTTTACTGAATTTCGGTTTTTGATTTGATTTTTCTACCATTATTAAAAGCTTTCCTAATTCGAATTTTTGGATAATTCGAATTTTTTACTGGTCCCTTCAGCTTCGAATTAGCCAAGTTCTACTGTAAAATTAATGTCATGTTGGGATAAATGTTTAAACTTGTTTGGGGATTATATAAAAAAATTAACAACAAATAACCTCCATTTTGGTATGTGATTTAAATTAGTTGTAATAAAATCTCTACCGTTTCTTTCAAGTGTACCTTACTTTTGCGTGCGTGTGTGTGTTTTTTGTGAATTGGCTATTATTGAGTTAGCAGTGCAGCATGGAGTTATGGTTTTGAGTAAATTGTTAAAATAAGTGTTAGAATCTGTTGTTACTTACTGAATCAGATAGCGTTGAATTATAGAGATCAGCTGTAGAGTAAATTGTGTATGTTTATGTCTTCCCTCCATTTTACCAAATGCAGTGGGGATTTCAAGTTACTCATTCTTACAAGCTTTAGAATGTCGTCTTCTAGGTCAGTGACTAAAATAGAACACTCGTATCACTGTCACCACCTTGTTTATTTACCGATATCACAAATAAAAATGTAACAAATTTTGATCCACACTGTGATATCAATTATTGATACAATCATAATTTATACAAACAAAAATATAACACACAAATATAATATTGATCTGCAAGTGTGGTATCAAACAGACACACTAACTCTGCTACTTAACTCACTGAACTCTGAATCGAGACTCACTAACTCTGTATGGAGGCAGTTCTGTATATACTGTAGTTGGTAATGCTGTCATTCACTCATTCACTTATGGTCTTCCTCTCATTCTCTTTATCTTATGGTGACTTCACATATTGTCTTTCTCTGTTTGTTATTGTTAATTCATTGTAAGTGACTCCACCAACTTATCTCCCTATGTTCTATGTATTCCTATCTTGGCTGTGCTCACAAATTATTTTTGGTTTGTTAATTTCTAACATTTAATTATAAGTATAATACTACTGACTCGGAACACTACGTTTTTTATTGGTAAAAAAAAAATAAAATTTTTACTTTATAGCCTGAACCAGTTTTCGCTTATTATAAGCTTCGTCAGAGGCTGCCACTAGGAGCACTGTCCGTCTTGTTCTTGGCGTCGGCACCGTCATTTTAAAGATCAATGTTGTGTGTGTGCGGTGTGATATGTTCAAATAGTACGTGTGATTTGAATTGTATGGGATGATTATAATCATGTTGTATGGGATGATTAGAGGAGTTGTGGATCAGTGTGTCAGTTGAAGTGGGTTTCCTGTATATACTGTATTTGTGTCTGTTCAAGCTTTGTAACAGTAAGCTCTAAGAAATTTATATATTCTTGTTTTCGTATCCAGCATTAAAGGTGATCCTTTTGTGGATTTTGTTTATGTTATTATTAGTTGTTTAAATTTTCTCATGTTTCCATTGTACTCTAATATGATGTCAACATTTCTGTGCTTATATATTATTTTATATGAGAGGATTTTAGTTAAAATTTAAACAAATCACATTGAAATGTTGAAACCAAAACATAATCATTGAAATAGATAACAAGGCACAGCATCAACAACATAGTAATCCTACACATAAACATAAAGACACTTGTTACAAGTACAAACGACATTGTAAATGAACATACGCAGTTTAAATCACATACCCTTTGAACACATTACACATCACACACCAACAAAGATCTGATAATAATTTCAAAGAACAGTGCTACTTCCAACACTGGAACTGATAGCGGTCCTAGTGGCCACCCTTAACGAAGCTCACAATGAGTGAAAACTGGCTTAGGCAAAGGTAAACATTAAACAAAAAGTGCGGTAGTAATTTTGTATGTTACCCTTTCCATATGACTTAAATTTTATTTCATTTCTGTATTCCATTTTTAGCTGTTTTTGTAATGTCCAGTTAACTCTTTTTATAACTAATTTGTAAATTATATGATGTTACAGAGTTACATGTACCAGATGTTGTCTGCTTTGCACTACTGTCACTCTCACAGAATCATACACCGTGATCTCAAGCCTCAGAACTTACTTCTAGATACGAAAGGTAAAATATTAATCTATATTTTAAAGAATTTTTATTTCTTAATAGATTGTATCAACTTGAAATAAACAAACGCTTTTGTAGTCAGTATTGAATATGAATACAGACAGAACCGTGATTTATGTAAAGATGGGTTTGTTCAGACCCTTGAAAGTCACAATCTCCTTATATAGTTAAAGATTTACACATTTTTTCACCTATTAAAGTCAAGATGGCCAATGCAAGAGCTAGCTATTAAATAACAGGACTATACTCCTTGGAACAAACAGTGCTACTTGAGTTTAAATAGTGTGTGTTATCATTGACCTTAGACTCCTCTACACCAACCTTACAAGTTTCATTCTCTTCCCTTACTTCGCTGTCAGACATCATTTGAAATGGTGTTTTTTTTATGTGCATCAAAAAATGCTTAGTTCAACATTGAGCAATGCATTGACATTTTTAGTATAATTGAAAAAAAAACAGCAACTAAATATTTTCAGTTATTAATGGCTTATGGTGATAACTTTCATAAATTGACACAATTAATAAAAGACATATATGTATTTTTTACGTTAACTCAATTCTCATAACTCTTACCATTTCTGGGTCCAGGATCTGTTACACGAACTCACAGTCTGTAAGAGAGGTTACTGGGTTCGTTACACAATAAACACGCTTTTTGACTATATTAATCAGCTGTTTATTATTTGATTGCAACGAGCCATTCCACATCAAATCAACGCAGGGTATAAACCTGACCATCTCAGAATTTGATGAAATTTGGTATGTAGGTAGTCCTCATGGAGATTAATAAAAATACAAATTTTTTTTCAAATATCTCAAACGGTTTAGAACTTACAGCTATATAAATTTTTCAAAAAACGGCCAAAAACGCACGTCCGACATACTTTGAAATCACCACAGCTGCTCTCCTAATTGAGCTAGAGAGATGGGAGTGGTGTTATTTTACTCAGTTTTTCATGCAGTTTTCAGTGATATACAGCACAACATACCTTTTCATAAAAAGTTTTTTTGTAAACACAAAATCAAAATTTTAAATTTAATTTTCTCAAAAAGTGCATTTTTGAAAATTTTTTAAAAATTCCTACAAATAGTTTAGACCTTTGGTAAGTGATTCTCGAAATTTCAAAGTGGGAGGCTAATGGGTTCATAGTTAAATAATAATTTAAAAAAAGAGCGTTTTATAAAACTGATAGTAGGCCTAGATATTAAAACATATTTCATTACTATATTAAATTATTTATACACTTTACATTAAATCTTTAACACTTACATCTTTAGCAAAATTTTATGTAGAACTTGATGATAGAGCTTGTGAAGTTGTTGTGGCTTCTTCAGGTGTTATTACATAAATCCTTCCAGTAGGAGTTGTAGGATCAACTTTGCTAAGCACGTCTGTCAGTGATATCCACAATACGTCCGGCTTCCTTGGATATGAAAATGATGATGAAGGGCCAGCAGGATGTAGAAATGTCACTTTTAGTTCATCCTCTTCTTCATTCTTCTCCAACACATATGCCAGCCACCACTTTTGGTCATATACGGCCGTTATATAACCGCTTACTTCTGACATTTGTAGTTTTTCTGAGGATTTTTGGATGATCACTGTTCCTTCTGTTGTATCTTCAGAGAATATTTTTACACAAATCTTTGATACGCTTGAATGAACAGGTATATAAGCATGATACTGTTGAGTTCCCTTAATAGTTACTGCTTGGCTGAAACGGTCATTCAGAAATGTTTCGGACTCAACGTACTCATCTTGTGTGGAGAAGGTGAAATTAATTCCAGATAAATTTTCAACTGCCCATTCATAAAGTTGGATAGGTGTTAAAATTTGGTTGTCATATAGACGTTGCAGGCTTGCTCTTGCAGCAAGTCTCTTGACTGAGCCCCCAACCCCATCACATGGTCCTTTCCCATGTGCAGTTGCGGAAAAATGCCATTCAGCCTCTACACCAAAGTCTTGCTTGTGATAACATAAATTGATAAAATTTTTCTTATTTTTATATTGTGCAGCACACCCATCTGAGTAATAAAAAATCTTTTTTGGCACTGTTTGAAACTTTGTCATGAACTCGACAAGTTTTTTTTGGAATGTATACACAGAAAGTGTTATGCTCTAAACAAGGTGAAATTACAACAAAACTTGAGTGTTTAATTTTATCATCTTCTCTGTAATAAATCACAAAAGGGTGTATTGTCACATGTTCGCTTGCCCAGTGATAACTTTGAGCTTCGTCCTGAACGACAATGTTATAGTTTTCAGAGAAATCTAAGTTTACTACAAACTCTGACTCTTTTAAATTTTCTTTTTTGTCATTAATGAGTGAAGACTGCTGCTTTGCAGTAAAATCATGTTTGATTAAGAGAGTCAGTTTGTCACAAAAAACATTTATAAAATCTTCATTAGATTTCTGTAAAGTTTCAAGGTTGCAACGATCAACAGACACCCACTGACGATAGGTGACATTTTCTATAAGATTTTCTTCAAAAGCCTCTTCAATGATTTTGCGAATTGGGGCAACACCAGGGCATTCTCTACATTCACTCATATAGCAATTAATGTTTGGTGAATTACACAGCATTTTTGCCAAACAGTGTTTATATGTATTTAGTTGTCTATTTGTCAAAGCTCCTAATTTTGTATTTTCTATCATTAACTTTACGTTCTGGTGAATTGTGCATACACAAACTGCATGTGTGCCACTTTGGCCTGCCAATATGCAATGCTTTGGTCGATGAATAATCTACAACAGACCACTGCTGATTGTTATTTTAGTGACTTTATCCTTTGCATCCTGACACAAAATGCATAAAGTAAATTATAAAAACTATTTCTCATTTAATTTTGAAAAACTTACTGAGTAAATAATAAGATTAAAATGACTAAATTGTGGACATAATTTGTCTTAAAGACAGCCCCCCTTGGCACAGAATTATGGTAATAATCACCATTGTAATACATTATGTAAAGGTACATAGTATTAAAATTACGCATCAGTTTTATAAAACGCTCTTTTTTTAAATTATTATTTAACTATGAACCCATTAGCCTCCCACTTTGAAATTTCGAGAATCACTTACCAAAGGTTTAAACTATTTATAGGAATTTTTAAAAAATTTTCAAAAATGCACTTTTTGAGAAAATTAAATTTAAAATTTTGATTTTGTGTTTACAAAAAAACTTTTTATGAAAAGGTATGTTGTGCTGTATATCAATGAAAACTGCATGAAAAACTGAGTAAAATAACACCACTCCCATCTCTCTAGCTCAATTAGGAGAGCAGCTGTGGTGATTTCAAAATACGTTGGACGTGCGTTTTTGGCCGTTTTTTGAAAACTTTACATAACCGTAATTTCTAAACCGTTTGAGATATTTGAAAAAAAATTTGTATTTTTGTTAATCTCCATGAGGACTACCTACATACCAAATTTCATCAAATTCTGAGATGGTCAGGTAAAATTTTTAATTTTAGCGCGTTGATTTGATACGGAATGACCCCAACATTTCTTTTAATTTTCCTTTAAGTTTACTTAATATTCATTTTCTTCTCAAAATAGTTACTGTTGATCTTAATTACTCTTCTTCAAAAAAATACAAAACCAAACATTGAGGCTATTTGAACATGGTAAATATTCTACCTTAACGTAAATGACTAATTAACTTATATGAAGGCAACCCAGCATCTTACTCACGCCCACACTCATACAGTATTTAAATCCCCCTTTTTAATTTTAAGCGCTTTCTTTACATTTTATAATTATTGGTTTATGATATTGTTACTTGGTCGTCGGCGTCTCCTCCAATCACACGTGTCGCACTCTGTGTGTTTTAGTCCGTTCAAACTGTTCACCACATTTTTGTCACATAATCGAATTACTCAAATTTACTTGTTAACTTTTATGTTGTACATTTCTTTCTACTTTATACCACCTTGAATTATACTTTTAACACATTTTGAAGATTTTAAAACAGATTTCTGGCTCTCAAGCCTTTTATGTTCAACCGGCCGGTTGGGTGATTGTTAAACGACAGACGCCAAAAACCGACACGCACAAGATGGCCAGGCGTTCTTCATGTGCATCAACTTGCTTTCTCATTGGCTAAAAGGGCATCATGTCAGATAGTAATTAGTTCTTTCTGAGAGCGAGTCTACCGTAGTTGGCCGAGCAACATACGACCTGGGGCTCACTAAAAAGTTCGTGATTATTCAAACGTAAGAGCAATCATCCGCGCACATGTTCACATTCCAGAGCATCAGGAAACGGTGCTTATTGCA
The DNA here is from genome assembly GCA_034769895.1 of Magicicada septendecula. NCBI lineage: Eukaryota > Metazoa > Arthropoda > Insecta > Hemiptera > Cicadidae > Magicicada > Magicicada septendecula. The sequence continues at coordinate 470,649,172 of CM068373.1, forward strand.
GGGCATACAGACCAAATGTGCAACAGGTGCCCCGACAAGGAATTTCTATGGTTAGAATTGAGGCCCTGTGTGGGTAACTCCGGTGCGGCACACGCACAATTAAATTAAAACCTGTCGCCCCATTCTGTCCCGTTACAATGGCAAAAATTTTATGTCACATGTGTATGTTTGAGTGGCATAAAAGATCTGAGGTAGGCCAATAGGATGTTGAATATAATGAAAGACCAGGATGCCCATGTATATAAAAACTGAAGAAAATGTAAAAAATATTGGTGAAATTAAAAAATTTTTTAAATAATAAATTTGTGTTAATGAGTTTAATTTTAAATGACTGTAAACTTTGTAACTGAATGGTTGCAGAAGTGGTGAATGTCAATGAAGAACCTGTTAGGGAAATTTTGAAAACTGCTCTCAGCATGTGTTAGAATGGTTCCACAATTTCTGACTCCTGATCAGAAAGCAAATCGGAAGCAGAAAGCAAATTTATGCAGATGCAAACTTCGAGCACAGCAGATCAAACTTTATAGAAAAAGTCATTACTCAAGATGAAACCTTAATCTTCCAGTATGAACCTGAAATGAAAAGTCAGTCAGCACACTGGAAATCTCTTAACTTCTCCTAGACTGAAGAAACAACATTAAAGCAAGTCCAGATATAAGGCAGTGTTGATTGCTTTCTTTGATGCTAAGGGTGTACTTCTAGAAGAGTGGGTCCTGGTACCTTCTACAGTGAATCAGCATTATTACAAACAAGTATCTATAACCTTCAGACAAAGAGTGAGGAGAAAAATGCCAGAGTTGTGAACAAATGTATTCATTCTGCATAATGACAATGTGTACTAGCTCATTCAACACTATCTGTGAGGCAATTTTTGGCCGAGAAATGGGTTGCAGTTCTAGAATGCCCTCCTATTTGCCAGATCTGGTTCCTTGTGATGAATTCTTTTTCCAAAAGTCAAAGCTGTGCTCAAGGGACAGTCTTTTGCATCACTTGAAGAGGTTAAATAGAAACAACTAAGTTCCTTAGATAGCTAACAGAAGATGAACTACGAACTCATGGCGTGGTTTTGAGCAGTGGAAAATTAGAATGCTACAGTGTGTTGAAGCTGATGGTGAGTTCAAAGGCAACTAAAGATGAAGGGAATTAAAATATAAGAAATTATGAACACACTTGAGTTAAAGTGTTAATAGCTTGGTATTTAATAGCCAGATCTTGTGTACACATAGTGCTTATATTCCTGTTGGAATTCCAGGTGTTTTCTAGCCTCATAATATCAAGGTGAAGGAGAGTCAGTTCACCCTCTTTTTTGTATCCATCATCATAGATTAATATGTCTTCTTACTTCATCCACAGTCCACCATTCATGCTATTTTCCATTTTTTCTATTAGCATCATATTCATCAGCATCGTAGTCTTTATATCACTGAAACCAGTTTTATCTTGGTTCTGTTTTGCTTTGGTTTCCATTTCTTAAAATGATAATGACTGCTCATTCTTTCCTAATTTTTGTGTGTCTCTGATTATTCTTCTCTTAGGCATTCTAAATTTCTCCTTATCTCTACTAGCAAGGCATATTGTTTCTAATGCATATATTACCACCACTTACTTTTGTAGTATTACTTAACATCTTCTTCACCTCAGTTGCTTACATCTGTAGAGCAAGGAGAGTGATTTTTTGAAAAGTGATTGAATATCTCTCATTGTCCCAGTAAAGATATATGTGAAATCACCAAAATGTGAAGCTATATTATTAAAAAAACTACAGTGTTATAGTCTGTAAATGAATAATTCCAGTCTGTTAACCCCACCTGTCTTCATTACAGGACCAACAACTGTGAGAGTGACATTATGTATCTAGTCCCATGCTGCCTTGCTGTGGAGACTGCTAGACTTCCTGTATTCTTTTTTCACTATTATTGCTAACTGTTCTTTTGCTTAATTATACTAAATTATGCTATAATCAACTTTTTAAAATAATAGTTTAATAGCTCATTGTATTTATAAAGCTTACTCATATTATGAATTACTAATTATTGTTAATGTATGGCTATAAATTGTACGCATTATCTTTTATGGAGTTGTGACATATAACTTTTTAAGGTAACACTAATGCATTTTCTGTAAAACTATTTTGTATAGTGTCTCATTTAATATTATACCGGACATTAAACATGAATACTTTGCTGCTATCGATATATCAGTCAACATAAGTTTACGTAGAAAAATAATTTTCTGAAAACATACTTTTTACAATTGGAAATCCTCAAGTTTGGAATTGAGCTGTAGGCCCTTAAACTTAGTTTTAGGAGAATGATGCTCTGGACTATTATTTTAGGCCACTCTTGAAGTGTTACTCAGTAATTGGTAATTAAAATTTGTATCTTTTCAGACGTCAACTGAAGTCTTATCGGGTATTAATAATTAAATGAATATGATTATATGTAATGTTTAGTCCAGGGATTCGTTTAGTGTACTTAGGCAGAGAATGGTGGGCAAATACAAATAACATAATGCATAAATCAAGTAAAATATAACGTTATTTATTTTCCTTTGAGAATATAAAAAAGATCATGAACACACTTATTCTGCCTTAAAGCATAAAACTGATTATCAATAATTATTACAAAATATGAATACGTATATAAAAGGTTATGCAAACTCAACACTTCTGGTTAGGCCTATATGCATATTTTTTCGTTCACACAAACATACACATTTACTTATTTTTTATTTTTGTTGAGCTCAACTTTATAATTTATGAAAAAGCCATTATTTTAAAATGTTGAAATGGTATACATATTGTTGAAATGTCTACTTCCCTTGATTATGCTGCGTAGAATTTCACCACACGGGACGTCTTCTCGTGGCATGCATTGTTCTGCTGTTTTCACTGTTACATTTTTACGTGTTACTGCCAAACTGTCAATTTACTTTAATTATTTACTGTTATTGATGAATATTTAACCAAATACTGTTTTCACTTTGAAATATATATAAAGATACACATTTTTGTTGTATGCGAGTGAGACGACTGCTGCTGCACAGCGCAAAAGATGGTGGTCGACTGTTTGTTTAGTTTTACTGTTCACTGATTACTATTATGATAATTTATAATATTAGTTAGAATTTCACATTGTTCAATTTACTATGCTGTTTATGCGGGCGAAAACGGTACTCAGCCTGCGGCGAGCGAAACTGCCCACGTCCGCTTTGTTTTGATGTTAATTGCCGACTGGCGTTCAGTGTTACAAATTTCCGTTTGTTGCGTCTTCAAACTGCTTCACCCCGCTCCCCGCTATTCGTCTCGTCCTCAGCATTGAAGAGTTTCGCTGATCTTAGTATCACCTTTTTAACTCGTAATTAACTGTTTCTCGTCAACAACATACTGGCGGAATTAATCACTGGCTATAAATAGATTTTCGTCTTTTGCTGCATAACCATACATGGTCATGAAAATATTTACTGGCTATTGTCTCACCTCAAAGGGGCCTCATCTTTACATGTTATAGAATTTATGACATTACACAATAATATTTAGGTAAATTTAGACCCATTACACTCTTCACTGAGGAAATTGGTTTTTGTTTGAATATCCTAGGATAAATAGATCTGGAGATATTTACATGGACATGAAGATCAAAATCACCAAGATTTGCCGCTGTTTCTTCAAGACAAATATACCTGTCAAGACCAAAAAAAGGAAATATAAATATTAAAAATAAAATAAGTGAATTTTTTCAATGTAAATAGTTGTACATATTTACAACTAAAGATTTTTCAACAAATAAAGATTTAAAAAATTAAAAATAGTAGTAGCAACCAATTATTTTATTTTTGGACAACTTGATATAGATTGACCCATTTGTATAATTCCTAAGATGTCAACATACTACTTTTCAATATTGTGGGGACATTTTTAATAGCATGAAGTAAAATTTTGTATCCCCTCTTAAAAGATGTTTGCTGCCAATTTTTTTAGCCACCCTTTTGACCTTGTTGGCATTTTGTTAATGTAGTGAAATCAGGGACTTTTCAGATGCTTAAAAAGGCGGAACTTATTAAACAGAAAGCCTGGGCTGTTAGTAGGATGGGAAAAATCTTTTAATTTGAATTTCTCATATATTTCACGAGTAGCAGCAGGAGTGTGTAGCCACTTGTTAAGTAGTGTTATGTTGGAGGTTGTGTGTGACCACTTGTGAAGGTTGTGTTGGAGATATCACCCTTCTTACTTTGAAGGTATTACTTCAAAAAGAACCACTTATTAGCTCTATGGGAAACTCATTCAACTCTTCCACATTAAACGTTAAAGTGTTCATTACTGAACTTCTGACATATATGCTCTTCACTGTTACTATTCACACTTTTGCTATACACCTAAGTATTTTGCCACTGAATTTCCATTACACATATTTTTTGTAAATGCAAAAAACATGTCACCAAAGGGACTTCATATTTGACAGGATTTTCTATGAAAATACTAATTTTTAATAAGCATATTAATTTTTGTAACATCAATCATATGCTGATACTGGTCAGACTCAGTAACCTAGTCTGAATATAACACATACCCAAACCCAGTCAGACCACTTGCATGAGAGTTATGCATGATGGGATCTTACATTCCGAATTATTGTTGTATTTATATAATATAGTGGCAGATACTATATAAATCAATGGCTTGGAAAAAGTATAAATTGTTACTGTATTGCATACTAAATGGCACATCTGTTATCATTAGAAATTGAAAAATATGCTGACACTCTTAGTTATTCATACACATAGAAATTTCACATTTTACACCACAAAGATTTTACAGAAACTTTTCTGAAATTTTAGTGTGAACAATTTTCCTCACCGTATACTGTATATTATATTCTCTTACCAATATTGACTTTAAGAGATACTTTACTGAAGTTAAAGAGATACTTTTTTTAGTGAATGTGTCGGTGTTAACATATTTTGGCGAATATGTGTACTCTTTCTTCATTTGTTGATAAAGCATTTCAAACAAGATTTCACTGACCTTATACAGTACTTTGTATTATTTATTTTTACCATTACTGAATTTAATAAATACTGTATTTTATCTGTACAAGAAAGATTATAGTTAGCTTGTTGGTACATCCTCTTCATTCACTTATTAATATTTATATAAATATATATTAACACTTTCACTGTGAACTTACTTTTAGGTTTTGATTACCCAAACGTTTCGACGTAGTATTCGTCTTTCTCAATGGGTTTTTAAATACTGAATGTCTGTACAGTAACGGTTATGGGATGTGGGTGTGTGGTGGGGTTGCTGGTGGGAGGGGATTGGCGCTGTGTGTAGACTACACATTTGAATCCCAGCGCCAATCCCTCCCACCAGCAACCCCCACCACACACACCCACATTCCATAACCGTTACTGTACAGATATTCAGTATTTAAAAACCCATTGAGAAAGACGAATACTACGTCGAAACGTTTGGGTAATCAAAACCTAAAAGTAAGTTCACAGTGAAAGTGTTAATATATATTTATATAAAGAAAGATTAGTATCATACATTTAAAATTCTTATGCATATTATATCAAATTACACTGATACTGTTACAGGTCACATAAAATTAGCAGATTTTGGCCTAGCACGTGCATTTGGCATTCCAATGCGAACATATACTCATGAAGTAGTCACACTGTGGTATGCAATACTTATGCATATTATATCAAATGACACTGATACTGTTACAGGTCACATAAAATTAGCAGACTTTGGCCTAGCACGTGCATTTGGCATTCCAATGCGAACATATACTCATGAAGTAGTCACACTGTGGTATGCAATACTTATGCATATTATATCAAATTACACTGATACTGTTACAGGTCACATAAAATTAGCAGACTTTGGCCTAGCACGTGCATTTGGCATTCCAATGCGAACATATACTCATGAAGTAGTCACACTGTGGTATCGGGCTCCTGAAATTCTCCTTGGAGCTAAGATGTACACTACATCACTTGACATATGGAGTCTTGGTTGTATTTTCGCAGAAATGGTCAGTTGCTCTGACAGAAATGATTAATTGTTAATTGAATTATACAATAATCACATAATTTATTATATTTTTTGTCAGCGTACATATTATTAGAAAATTATTTATTTATTTTTTATCGAACATCAGGTACAAATTAATGCAAATAATGTATCTTGCAAGGAAATAGTAGATTAAACACATAAGAGCTTATTGAATTTGGAAGATGTAAATAACAGACATCTAGTTGTAGTAATTTTATTAATGTAATTTTCCCACTGTGGGCCACTCTTAGTTAAAATTCTCAAGTATTTGTCAAAGTGAATTTTATTATTACTCTCAATTTTTAATGGAATTTTTTTTAGGTTTACTATTGACATAATTATCAAAACCACAAGTATTTTGAAATATTAAATCTCAAGATATACTTTTTTAATGCCAAATAGACTTTATTTTTATATCGTTTAGTTTCTTGCAGGTTTCTTCATCTTGTGTGTGTTCATAGCACATGCTCTAAATCACAGACTTAAGATCGCTTAGTGTATATGCTCACACAGAATGTTTGATTCAGGCATTGTGGTGTCAGCCTGAATGTCTTATAAACTGTAGTACTAGGTGCAATGTGTTGTAAAACAAGTTGACTGGTAATTTTTGTTATACCCTAATTTATATTACAGCACAGGGGAATGTAAATAAACTCTGATTATAATAACAGGGTTCTCTCAGACCTGGAAGTCAGGGAATGTTAGGAAAGTCAGGGAAAATCCCTATATGTCAGGGAAGGCCTTGTAAATTTGCTGAAATTCAGGGAAAAACAATAAAACTGGTGAAAAGTTAGTGGAATTTCATAAACCATAAAAGTACCGCAATTATTTATAGTTTTTTGGATTATGGAAATTTACTTAGAAAAGGGTTATAAACTGGAAAACTAACTTTACTTTGTAAAGTAATATATATACATTATGTTAGTGTACATTTTATATGTAAGGTAGGTTTGAATATATTTGAATTTCCCTCTCTTTTGTCAGGTGTAGCAGTGCTTTATATGTTGGCAGTAATGCAGTGTCCCTCCTTTCTTCATATATTTGTGCAGAGTTCATAGCACTTACAGAAAACTCATGTTTTCCACTAAAATACTGTTCCACTAGATGGGTTAAAAATTTTCAGTGTATTGATAGAGCTTTAAAGATTATTGTTGATATTAAGTATGTTAACAGCGTAAAACCTGTCAATTCAAACTCACATCAAGGATAATTTTTAGAGTGTAAATTTGGCATATTTTAAAGTGGTATCCTGTGAGGAGTGAGAGCCATTCTTGAGGATATTTCAAAGTTCATCGCCACTTGGGCCATATCTATTCAAATTTACTTGATTTGATGAGAAGTTTAAAGGCTTGTTGCGTCAAATTCCATTGCTTACAGTCAGCAGATACTGACAGTAAACTTGTTTCCATTGACCTGAATGACTTTGAGAATTTAATAGAAACCAAGAAAATTTATACAGGATTTGAAACATCTAAATTGTTAAAAGAGGTTAAAGGAGTGCCTGAGCTAGATATTATGAAATTTAAGAAGGAATGCCTAACATTTCTTATTAAGAGTATTGAAAAAATCAAGGAAAGAAGTCCATTAAAATACAAAGTCATCATCATCATCTTCAAGGATTAAACCAAGGATGGTTTGTTCTGGTCTCAAATAGCCAGAGATTAGAGCTGGTCACTCCAGCGCTTCCTTGGACGTCTCACACCTCTCCGTCCCCTCGGCTTATAGTTCCATAGTTGTTTGGGGATGCGGCAGTCATCCATTTGGCAAAGATGTTCCCACCAATTCAGCCGATACTGGGCAATCCTGTCGAGTATACTCGTAATATTCAGTTCCTGCCATATATCTGTGTTTCTTCCATGACATGGAGAATATACCCTGCCACGTGCCTGAGAAATCTCTTTTCAGCCACTTGGGTGCGACTGGCCTGGCCTTTCGTTAACGTCCAATTCTCAGACCTATAAAGAAGTGTGGGAAGAGCCATCACCTTGTAGAATTTTAGTCATGTTCCTTTACTTGCTGACTTAAGGGTCCACCTAATGGTCCCGCACATAAGGTTAAACTTATGCAACTTATTTACAACGTCGTTGCTTGCATTATAAGACACATTGTAGCCCAGGTATTCAAAATACAAAGTCATCCTGTAATTATAAGTAATCGGTCAAGTATTGGAAAGAACAGAATCAACATTTTACTTGAAGCTCTGTATGAGAAAAAAATACAGTACCGTTTACCAAATGGTAAAAGCTTAAGAGCATGATAATGTCTTTCAGCCACCAGCTAAACGCAACATTAATATGGTTACTGAGTGACTGATTGTTTCTTTTGTGCAAATGTTTCTTTTGGTTATTAGGTCTTTAATCTGCGACTTTAGCTTGTTAGCGGTCGCGGTTTTAGTTAACGATTCCCGGCTGGTAAATTGTACTAACACTTGATTTTAAACTTTCAGGACGCTTTATAAATCTGGTTTAATTGTTTGCAGTGATATTATTTTTAACACATTTTATATATACAGTATATAAATTGCGACGTATCTAAACAAACCTTTATTTACAACAATCCCAATGACGTCATGCAATGGTGACGTATTACAGCGTGACGGTAAATAAAATGTTACAGAAAGTTTCATACGATGTCCAGCTAAAAGACATTATCATCTCAAATTTGCATTTACGATGACAAATATTTTAATGAATAGATCGTTAGCTGAATCACATACGAAGACAACCATTAAATAGAGACAATAACCCCAATAACCTAACTACAGCTATGCAGTGTTGTTTGCTTGTTAGGTCTTTAATCTGCGACGACGTTAGCATGTTAGCGGTCGCGGTTTTAGTTAACGATTCCCGGCTGGTAAATTGTGCTAACACTTGATTTTAAACTTTCAGGACGCTTTATAAATCTGGTTTAATTGTTTGCAGTGATATTATTTTTAACACATTATATATATTGCGACGTATCAAAACAAACGTTTATTTACAACAATCCCAATGACGTCACGCAAGAATGACGTCATGCAGCGTGATGCGTTACAGTTTACAGCGTTACAGAAATTTTCAAATGATGGCCAGCCAAAAGACATTATCATGTCAAAACAGGATTACTGAATTGCTTGCTGAAAAAGCTAAACAGCAATATGCTGTGCTCTGTAACGAGGCCAGTGGTGTATTAAAAGACACTTTTGATTATTTTAAAGACTGTATAAATGACAAAGAGAAAACTGAAATTAGATTGAATTTCTATTCATATTATTTATACAAAAGCCCAAGTATTATGAACTGTGGGAAGTTGTTAAATTGGCTCTAATTGTTTTACATGGCAATGCCTCTGTTGAGTCAGGGTTTTCAGTAAACAAGTGACTATTAACAGAAAATGAAAAAGAATAGTATTGTTGCTCAGCGCATTGTATATGATGCTCTTTAATATTATGGTGGCTTCAGAAATGTTAAAATCACTCAAAAAATGCTTACTGGTGTACGATCTGCCAGGAAAAATATGAACAGTATCAAGAGAAAGTAAAAGAGAATAAGAAATACCAAAAAAGCAATGGCCCAGATCTTTTAAAAATAAAAAATGAAATTAAAAAGTTACAAGATCGGAGAAAAGTTTCTAGAATGAAACAGCAAATGGAAAAAGAAGAAATCAGTTTGAAAATTAGGCGCTCGGAAGTTTCTTTAAATAAAAAAATAACTAGTGTTTCTGAAAATAATAATTACATATTAATTTGTTTCTCTGCATATTGAAAGTGAAGTGAAGCTATCCTGTGTATGTTAACTAAGACATTTTTTTGTTTTGTATAATCAAAACAATGGTTACTTTTTGATATTTAAATGTTAAGTATATATTTCCATGTTTAATAATACTTTAATTGTGTTTTATATCTTACATTTAATATAAATGTGTTGTAGGGCTATATACTAAAAAATAGTTATTTTAAAAATGTGTGTTATCTTTCTAAACTTTCCGCAGGGAAATTTCTTGAAACCATCAGGGAAAGTCAGAGAAATAAATTTTGAAAAATTTGTGGGAACCCTGAATAAGTACAGTTACATTAATAAAGTATTAATTAGCATCTATTGTTATGCTGAGGAGGTAGGGAATATGCATGGTGTTGCATGTGTTGTGAAATTTGACAAAATTTGAAATGTAGAGTCCCGGTCACCACTCGCACTTGACAGATGGTGTGTGAGCCGTATCATAATCCCAACTAATAACTGATATGCTAAAAAGTTCTAACTTCTTACCAGAAGATGGAAACATCCAAGTCCGTTTAACTGAGCCCCTAAGTACAGGTTAGGTTGGGGTAAGGTGACAAATGAAAATACTTAATCTAGGATTATTGATTTTATATTGTACTCCATTAAACAAACACCAACACATTTTTATACTGATCTATTATAATATTTACAGACCCTTTATTTTCTCGTCTCTCTCTCTCTCTCTCTCTCTCTCTCTCTCTCTCTCTCTCTCTCATGCCCATTATACGTTATTACTAAAATTTTTGTATGACTAGTCATACCAGTTTCTCTTATTACCTACACAAATTTAAATTTAGTTGCTGTCGGTGTCGAATGTCTCTCTCCCTTTGTGGCGTAGCTCTCTGTTGGGCAGACTTACTCTCTTTCTCCCCGATTTTTGTATTAGTGTTGATTTGAATTGTTTGAATCAGTGTTCCATAGTTCACTTTAAACTTGTACCATGCCACCACATGGTTGGAAACGATACAAAGATTCTTTACATTTTATTTACTATTTTAGACATGCACCACTTTCATCTGTTATTTATTTGGTTCTTTGACACCAACTACGCGTTTTAGCTTGAACTCAAGCGCACTATAGCTTATTTTTGCTCTACCTGTACACCACCGTACACCATTCTTGATGAGTATCTTATAACGAATGTGAGTTAGTGGGTAATTATTTTCTTTATTCTTGTAACTTGTTTATATTGAAAGTTGAATTTTACTTACTTATAATACATGTCAGAGGACTTTCTTGTTTGTGTAATTTTATAGTATGTATGGTTATGTAAAGGAACAACAGCAGTTAGTAGTGAAACTGCTCAATCATTGGTCCACTAGTTATATTGCAAAAGAGCTTTACTTTTCTGGTGCTTACTTATAAAATTCTAAAATATAAGTGTGTGCACCTTAACACTTTGAGACCTATCCACTTACAGTCCCTACACATTCTGCTCTGTTCTGAGCATTTTTGTAAAAGTAAAGGCTAATAAAAAGTTTGTTTTGTCACTTACCTCCTTTCTATAAACTGTCCATGAAAGTAGAAGTCTTCTTCTTTAACATGGTGTTTAATTTGTTATGTTTTGGAGTTAATGTTTTTCTATTAAGTTGAGAAACGTGCACTTTTTTACTTAAAAAATTTTTTTTCGCCTCAATTCTTGTATAGCACACTAATTAACACCACAGTTGAGCACATTTTACAACTTTAAACAACATTATATAAAAATTAGACAATAACAATATAATAATTAACAAACAAGGCCTTTAGATCTAAAAAAGTAAGTTATTTATAATATGCTGCATTCATATGAAACACCTCAAAATGCTGAGGAACACATGGGGTACATTATTGCGTGGTGGCAGTAATATCGTGTCTCCTTTCTAACTTTCTTCCCATCAGCTTTGCGTTTCACAGCACACAGTTCGTACTTTCTCTGGGGTTTTAATTTCTTTTCTGTTGGTAGAATTTTTTCAGGAAAATGGCATGCCAAAAGACGGTTTATAGACAAAGTGCTGCTACTACTCTGTTCCCTATGTAGCTCCATTCTTCCTTGTTCAGTGAACTGTTTATAGCAAGACTTACGAGGGCAGTCTGAAAAGTTCTCAGTCTAACAATGAAAAAACGAATTTATAATTTCAAAAATATTTGTACCTTCAACACAATCTCCTTTTAGCATAACACAGTTATTCCAGCGATGTTCCAGTGCCACTATCCTGTCCGTGAAGTGGTTTTCTGTAAGGTCTGCAAAATACTCCTGTACAGCTGAAATCACCACTTGATCCGATGAAAAACACTGACCAGCGAGAAAGAGTTTGAGTTTTAGGAAAATATGGAAGTCTGAGGGAGCCAAATCTGGGAATACGTGTAACGGTACAAACCCATGAGTTTTTATAATTTTAATCTTTCCAATTTTATTCCATCAAAGAATATTTGGTGAATAGAGTATGTCTTCGAGGCTGGTACGGCTGGCATTGGAATGCAGATTAGCAGCGAGGGCGCGAATTCGCCCACAAGTGCGCGCTCAGGCGGCCAACGTTCTCACGCTAACAATGTACAGGTACATGTTTTCTCGCCCAGTGTGCGAGAACAAAGACAGTCGGCAAATAACATCTCAACATAACGGACGCGAGCACTAGTGTGTGCGTCTGCTGACCGGACACATTTTTCATCTCGCCCGCATATAAAATGTGAAATATAAAATAAAGTGGTGCAGAATGTGTAACGTTTCATTAATCGGCAGTAATATCAAAATCTAAAAGGAGAACTGAATTCTGAGAACATTGATGAAATTGTGAAACCAGTACAGCAGGTGGTCGGCCCGAATTATCAAAATCAAGTAAACATATATATAACCTTTTACAATTGTCTAAAAAAGAGCTCTCAAAATTTAAATGGGTTTGTAAATAAACTGAATGACTGTGTGCGTGGGTAAATGCTGGGTTGCTTTGTGTAAATAGTTAATAAATAATTAAACTTGAAGTATAAGAAGTAGTAGATAAATGGTTTTTGTATTTTTGTTTAAATGGATGTGTCGTAAATTTTTATCAGAAGGGGTTGACCTCCCCGCAGTAATGTTGTTCATTCGAAGATAAAGAAGGAGGGAGCATGTGTTGTTGAATCATAAAAGATAACTATAAAAAAGCAATAAATCGAGTTGAGTTGGTTAACTATAAAATGTGTGTAGTCATTGAAGTATGTAACCCTAAATCATGTTTATAGTTCACAGTTCGTGTGACGGACCTTGGCCTGTAAGGTAAGTTTATTCTGTTTTATTAATAATTTAAATGTGGTAAAGAGAAAGTAGTATTTCATTAACGTCCGAAGTAGGGAAGAATTTATGTAGTATTTCATAGGGAGGATGTTCCAACAATTGGTAGTAGAGATCACTTAATTTTCCCATTGCCAGAACACTTTTGTGGGCAGGTGCATTATCATAGTACAAAATAATTTTTTTCTTTAGAGACTAGATCTTTTTTCACAAATTTTTTTGTTTAGTTTCGATAAAAGCTTGGAATAATATTGCCTGGTGATTATTGCACCCTTTTCAAGGTAGTCAATGTACAAAACACCTTTAGCATCCCAAAAAACTTACGCCATGATCCTAGGGGGACTTTTCCTGCTGATGGAATTGGTTTTCCCTTCTGTGGCGCTGAACAACCAGTGCCTGCCCACTGTTTTGATTGTTGTTTGGACTCTGGTGTGTAGTGGTGGACCCAAGTTTCATCCATTGTAATAAATCAATGCACAAAATCTGCTTTGTTCTTATTAAAATGCTCCAAGCAATGTTCAGATATTTTCATGCGCATGTGTTTTTGATCTGCTGTGAGCTAGCACGGCACCCACCTAGTACAAAGCTTTTTCAATTGCAATTCCTTATGTAAAATATGTCCAATGTGTTCTTTCAAAATGCCTATCGCCTCAGCAATTTTGTGCACTTCAATTTTTTAACTGTTGAAAATGAAGGAGATGAGTCCCCATACTTTAACAAACCCTGAATAAATTTCATATGGTGTTAACCCTTCTTTCACAAAGAACTTTATGACCACATGATACTCAATTTCCTCCATTTTAAGGGATACGGACAACACTTCTGTTTCAAACGGTTGTATAGTACAAATTACTTGGTAGAATGACCAGAAATTGTACACACATGCTAACAATAGGTGTAGTACCAACATAAGAAAAAAAATTTGATAGTGCTGCCGCCTATGGTCCAGGCCAAGAACTTTCTACACTGCGCTCGTATGATAAATTCTGCTAAACGACATTCGTCGTTGTCTGTAGATTTTTTGTAGCTAATGCAGTAATTTACCACAGACATAATAAATAAATGACATTCTTCCACCGCTTTATACTTTTACGTTGAAAAGGGTAGTAACTCATGAAGTGGTCTCTATGATCGACTCCAGTTGTATTTATATTATAGTCAAGCACAACATCAGGTTTCATGACTTGAAGTAGACCATTTTTAGTGCGAACACTGACATATAATGCTCTCATTTTTCTTATGTTGAAATCATATACAGTACACACCCCTCCTGTCCTCTTTCTCAAACACCCGTAACTGTGGTTGTTCATCTAACTCACATCATGAATTAGAATTAGGTATACAACATTCACGTATAGTTATGTCACTCGCTTCACCCATCACAATGTCACCATTATCATCACAATCGTTCTCACTAATTTCCGAATCTAAATCGATGTCGGGACCAGAATTGTTTATGATTTCATTAATTTCTTCTTCAGTAAGATATTTCCTGGAATTCATTTTCAGTAAACACAAAAATAGCAACGCACGACTACTTCATCATGCACAAGCTGGAGGTAAAAAACAAAAATGGCTTCACTCAACAAACACGTATATGTAGTACAAAGAGAAATATTTTTCCCCGGACTTGTTACTAAGTGCATGCTGACCTCTATAGTTTAAATGGAGAACGAAAATATGCCTTTACGTGGAAACCAAGCCTGTGGACATGTAGTACCTATCTTGTGTCATTTAAACTATGTCAAATTTGCAGATGTATCTAGTACGTCTATAGGACTCAATGTGTTCAGAAAGGTAACAGGAATTGAGGAACCATGTGCAAGTAAATAATCATAAGTTGTGAGATAAATCCCAAGAACTGTTCCAGATAATGTGTTCAAAAAATGTTTATAAAAAATACAAATATATTTTATTAGGGAAAAATGGTGGAAATGTTTAAGAAAAAGCTTGTATTTTTTAAATATTTAAAAATAGTGTTTAATAACTAAATATTAACTATATTAAGTTATATGAATATTAATATATGAATCTGTATTAACTATTTGAAAAGTAAATGTGTTTTAAAATATGTTGTTTTAGCTAACTAGTAAGGCACTATTCTCAGGTGATTCAGAAATTGATCAGCTTTACAGGATTTTCCGTACTATGGGGACACCTGATGAATCCATATGGCCAGGTGTAACTAAATTACAAGACTACAAGGCTGGTTTTCCATGCTGGGCAAAACAAGAATGGGAAGAGGTTTTACCAAAAGTTGACTCAAAATCATTGGAATTATTTGGTGTATGTGTTTTATCTATATTTCACTTTACTTCTTGATAAAAGTGTTAACAACTGGCACTTTGATTGTTAGACCCTTGATATGTGTAACCTTTCCCCAACCCCTTCCTACAAATAGAGTCTCTCCTTTAACACAATTTTAAAAGGAACATATTCAAATATTCAGTATATAAAAAACAACACAAAATAGGGGGCTGGAAACAACTTAAACGACAATACCAATTGTGTTACTCTTGTAAAAGATTAATTTAAAAATAAATAATTTTGTTGAATGTGTCATATGTCCACACACGTGTTTAGTGAAATCCTTGAATTTGCTCTGAAGCGTATTACCTGTTTGAGTGAATATAGTGAACGAATCTTTATAATGTATGTAACAGTTTAATCAATTTAAAACAGAAATTTACTAATCTTACCCTTAGTGACTTACCTTGAGATCACACCAAGGTCTTACAGACGAGCTCTTGAGCTATAGAAACAGGTTGCTGGATTTGTGTGGCGTAATAATTATACTAAACACATGTTTAAGCAATTAACATAAATCTTCTTTATTTTTTGTAGAACATACAACTTAAATTCTCTTTTTCCTTTCCCACACTACTCCATATTTAGAGCATCGAACCACAGATAAAAAAAATTACAAAAACTGATTACCATAAGAAGTGCAAAAGGTTAACTACTATATAATTACATTTTGACAAACCAGTACTTTGATTACGATTATTTATTCTTTCTCCCCTTTTTTCCACACACACACTCTCTCACGCTTATTTACATTTTGAATACCCCCCATTTTATTAATTGAGCTCTTGTATTATTTATTGTTTTACTTGATTTCTGGCCTGCTAAATTAGTTTAGTAATTGTACTCACTAATCGCGGTACCCGTTAGTACATGTGGCGTCGCTCCAGTCTTCTTCACTAAGTTACAAAAATACACATGTTAACTTTTTTTCCACACTCCCTGTTCCATGATAGTTTAACTGCACTCTTTGGTAGGCCGACGATACTATTTTCGGCCTACCCGAAACTTTCCCGAGGGACCAGTTAAAATTACAACTGTGCTGTCTGATGATTTGTGTTGAACTACTCTATACTCCTTGATGACTGGATCCTAACTGGCCAGCCTCGCTCGCGTGGTTGCATAGATGCCAGGTGTTGGGCGTCAACCGCACTGCCCGCCAACGTATGTCAATTTTCTAACGCCTTCCCTTATTGCCTGAAAACCTTCTCGAACATTTCGCTCGAACCAGAAAGCCGTCCGAATTGTCGCCACGAGGTAATTTTTGTGCAGCACAAACACGTGCTTCGAGCCTCCAGGTGGTCTAGTGGCTAACGCGGGCGATTGATGCGCTCGTGGTCCCGGGTTCAATTCCCGGCGGAGGTTCCGTACGGCGTGCACTCAGCGTCGTGAGGCAAACTGAGTAAGCGCTGAGATAACAGTGCCGCCTCCTGGCTGTGAATACCGCAACTAGCGGCTGGTGGCGCGTAGTACTAGCCATACACCGTCACACTAACACAAAAAGCCGCGCGGTACGCCTTGGTCCTTAACGGACTGTTGAGCGGAGGTTTATTTATTTATTTACAAACACGTGCTTCTTCATGACTCACATACTTCGTTCCAAGCCGTACCTGGCACTGTACGACAGGCTGTTACCAAAAGTGTTACATAGAATGGTTAATGGTTACGGGTTGCCTAATCTGCCCCGTTACATGTATTACATAAAATGTTTCCTGAATTGGTTTGCTTTACATTGTTATTATCTAGCTCTCCTATGTTATGTATTAATCATTATTAGTATCCTTGTGTACCCTGCAATTGTCAAATATATACCACCAATTTGGAATCACTGGGGTAGAGGGATAAATCGATTGGACTCTAGAATTGCAAATTATTTTTCATCAAGCCAGGTCAGTATTTTGTTTTGAGAAATTTGTATATATCATTGTTCTGCATACAAGCCGCACTTTTTATCCTAAAACGTGGTCGCTAATTTGGCCTGCAGCTTGCATTCGCGCGCTAACGATATTCGAAGTTATACCTGATTTCTGGTGGGTCGAACACTTTTGGTATATATGAGTTGTTTACTGCCTAAGCAACAGCAATTTGCCTGGCTGTTGTTAACTCTGGCATTATGGTTTATGACTGCAACCATATGTTTCAACAGCAAATTGAATAAAGAATAGGAAGAAAAAGTGTACGTGCATGCACATGCGGGCATGCTCGTACCCTTCTGCAGGCAGCAAGACAAAGGATGAGTAGAGGGGGTGTGAGTAACATGTTTCTAAATACCGGGTAAACTGCCAGTATGGTTTTCTGTTGTAACAGCGACAACATCGCTTATCTGTACTTGTTTTCATTCGGCGTTTTTGTAGTGCGTTTGCGGTATGAGTGATGTTGTGGAGACTAAAGGCACTCAGTCAAATCAAATTCCAAAAAATAAACGTAATTCATACGATGCAAATTATAAATTAATTGTGATACAACATGCAGAAAAACATACAATTGCGAAGCCGCAAGAAAATTCGATGTTGATGAATCCTGTATTCGACGATAGAGAAAACAAGGAACGGCTTAAATGCAAATACTGCATGACGAGCATTCACAGGACCTCAAGTTGGGTGTTTTGTAGCAGTAGAATCCAGCGTCTGGCTTTACATACAGCTTTTAAGAAGGCAAGGACTCCCTGTCACTAGACATGTTTTAAAATTAAAAGGTTTAGAAATCGCAGAAGAATTAAAAGTCTCCGGTTTCAAAGCCAGCGGTGGATAAGACGAATGATGCGACGAAATGGATTTGTGCTTAGACGATGTACATCACTTGCGCAAAAACTACCGAGTGACTATGAAGAAAAACTCCTTCAGTAGGTTTGTCATTAATTTATGCAAGAAGCATAATTATTCACTTGAACACATGGGAAATGGCGATGAAACACCCATATTTTTTGACATGACCTCTAACTTTACAGTGGTCTAAAAGGGAACCAAATCTGTAACAGTAAAGATTACGGGAAATGAAAAATTACGTGTCATTGTAATGCTTGCTGCATTAGCCGATGGACGAAAACTTCCACCTTATGTAATATTAAAACGGAAAACCATGCCAAAAGAGAAGTTACCATCGGGTGTAATTTTTCGTTGGATGCCAAATAATCTTATGGTAGATTGGTTAAAATGTGTATGGAATAAATGGCCAGGAGCATTATTAAAACGACGCGGTTTGTTAGTGCTAGGTTCATTTCGTGGTCACACTACGGATAAAATAAAAAAGATTCTTTACGAAGAAATTAACACTGATATCACCGTTATTCCTGGAGGAATAACAAGTCAGTTGCAGGTGATGGATGTTGTAGTAAATAAACCTTTTAAAGATAACCTGGAGCGTTTATATAATAATTGGTTGGTGGCAAGAAATCATGCTTTGACTCCTACAGGAAAAATAAAAAAACCATCTGTAACAGAACTCGGCAACTGGATCAAGAGTGTGTGTGAAAGCATCCCACCAGAATTCATAATTCGTTGTTTCAAAAAGTGCTGCATATTGAACTGCATGGATGGAATGGAAGACGTCATTTATGAAGAGGACGAAGCGTCCGTCTCAGGGACAAGTAACAGTGAAATTGAAGACTGTGACAGTGACAGTGATTAAGTATGGGAATATTTTAAAGTGTACAAAATATAAACTACTGTACACTACTATAAAATAACAACACTAAAAAAGTATAATTTTTATAAATGGTTAGTAAATAATAATAATTATGTAACAATAATGTACTTTTACGTGCTGTTTCTTTCTTCATCTTAATAAAATTTAGTAATTTTTATTCAAACGGTGACTTTACACTTTTTGCAAATTTTTAACCTTTAACCTACAGTAATTTTTGGGGTGCGGCTTGTATTAGAAACAATACGGTATTTGTTGTGAGCTTTTTATGAGTTCTCAAATTGATTTCTCAAACAAGAGTGTAAAGTCAGCACATTCAAATAATATCACTACAAAATTATCTTTAATATGTAAGTAGTGTCATAATGTTTTTTAATAATCTAAATTAATCTTTTAAAGTTCTTTTAAGTAAATAAGTAATTAATTTTGTTTTTCTTAGCGGATGGTTGTTTTTGATCCTGATAAACGAATCACTGGCAAACAAGCACTTTTACATGTGTACTTTGATGATGTTACTCTGGTTGCTCCTTCACTAACAATGAAACCAAAGAAAGTAGAATCGAGTAGTGAGGATGACCATTAAACGGTAAGCTACTGTTTTGTGTTTATGTGTTATATTATTACATTGAAGAAATTAAAAAAATATATATTGATTGGTCCTATCTGCTGATTGGCAGTAAGTGTATAAATAATAAGGTATGATGAACTAATTTGTAACAGAATTATCACTGTTGCACACCACTATAGAAAAATTATTTCGATTAGCGCTTTCAAGCTTCTCAGCTCATTGTCAGATCGGAATTAACAAGAAGAGCAAGAAGAACAAACCCTACACACTCCCACTCCCCCCCACTGACCACACACAACAAGCTATAATTCAAATGTCCCTTCCCAACCTCCGAGCCCTGTCACCCCCGTCTGTACAGTTACATATTTTTCTAGCACATTCCTTGTGTTTGTGTGTGCACGCGCATGCGTGTACACAAGGTATTCATTCTTCCTTGTGAATTATAGCTTGTTGTGTGTGGTCAGTGGGGGTGTGTAGGGTTTGTTCTTCTTGCTCTTCTTGTTAATTCCGATCTGACGAGCTGAGAGGCTTGAAAGCGCTAATCGGAATAATTTTTCTATAGTGGTGGGCAACAGTGATAATTCTGTTTGTGATTATAACCACTAACACAACTTTCTTCATTGAACTAATTTCTATTGCCAGTTTCACCGCTAAGGATGCCAGGGGCACTGCGTCTTAGAATGTTTGGTGTTTTTTATTAAAGTTGTTATTGATAATAATATCAATAAAATATGGTGTTGTATATACAAATCTTGTTACACTGCACAGTTTTAATGTTATTTATTTTGCTGCATGTCTTGTGTCATGTGGATAGTCAAATTTTATTTTGTCTTCAACAAAGCAGGTTCTAAACCAGTGCTGAGTACCAAACATATAATCAATCTGTTTGGATCTGAACTGTAGAATATGTTATAGAAATTCATACTAATGGTTAGGTCAAGTGCCATAAAAAGGTTAAGTCATTTTATCCTACTTAAAAGACCATTAAGTAGTAAAGAGCAATAAATAGTAAAACCACATAAACATTAATAAAAATTTAAGTTTATTGTATTGTACTTACAAAATGGATAACTAAATTCACATAAACAAAAATCTTTCTCCAATGATGTTTTCAGGTGAAGTTCACATGCAAAACGTTTATAAGAATATGTACACACTTGCAATTATTAATGTATGTTAATATAAACAAAAATGTAATTTACACAGTGGAAAGCAATATCAAGGTTCATACTGGCCTGGAAAGTCAGGGAAATAAAATAAGTCAGGGAAAGTCAGGGAAACATTTTAAGATATGCCGAAAGTCAGGGAAATTAAGTATATTTTTCAGAAAGTCAGGGAAATTTTTTTACTATGACCAGTCACACAAAATGTATGAAGATGATCCAAGTTTCATGAAGAACTGCATGAATTCTTTGCTGCTCTGTAATGAACCTGAATATGTATGTACCTGTAGTTTATATTTTAAACTGTAATTGTTTTGAAAGAATATAGTTTCACTATGACTAAAAATAATTGTTCACTCTTAAAAACTAAATAAATGTCTTTAAACTCATGTGCAGATATAGGAGAAACATTTAAATTAATGTTTCTGGATAGTGCAGTAGCTTCAAGTTTTAAAATGGGGCCGAGCAAATGTAAATACAGTAAACCCTCGATTTAACGGACCTCGGTTTAACGGACTTCGGATTTAATGGACAGAATTTGACAGACACAACGGGGAAAAAAAACATCAAAGCATGATAATGTTTTTAGGGTTTTTAGGCTTTTGAAACGTATAATGTGCATAAACTGCAGACTCTCCTGTTCTGGCGATATTGCTTGGCTATCGGAGCATTCTTTCGTTTCTTTTCTTCTTGTTTTGAAACACGCAAATTTTCTCATCTTCAATTGTATTTGATGAGAACGGAGTATTCATCAAGAATTCATCTAATTCTCACGATCCCTGTCTTTGCGTTGTCGTTGACGCAGGCGTCGCACACGTTCAGTGGAAGACATCACGACGACTAACACTGAACAATATACACTGATATGCATCTTATTTCACTGTGAAATATTCGTCCATCAGCTAATACAGCAAGCATTACAGTGGCACATAACTTTTCGTTTCCCGTAATCTTTACTGTTACAGATTTGGTTCCCTTTTGGTCCACAGTAAATATACGTAAATAAAAAATACGGGCGTTTCATCGGCATTTACCATGTGTTCAAGTGAATAATTATGCTTCTTGCGTAAATGAATGACAAACCGCTGATACTGTAAGAGTTTTTCTTCGTAGTCACTCGGTAGTTTTAGCGCGAGTGATGTACGTCATTTAAGTGCAAATCCATTTCGCCGCATCATTCGTCTTTTACACCCGAAGCTGGCTTTTTAAAACATGTCTAGTGACAAGGAGTCCTTGCCTTCTTAAAAGCCGTATGTATTCACAGACGCTGGACTCTACTGCTACAAAACGCCCAATTTGTGGTCCCGCGAATGCTCGTCGCGCAGTATTTGCATTTAAATGTCGTTCCTTCTGTTTTCTCCATCGTCATCAATATCGAATTTCCTTGCGGCTTCGCGATTGTATGTTTTTTCTACATTTTGTATCACAATTAATTTATAATTCGCATCGTACGTATTACGTTTATTTTTTTGAATTTGATTTGACTGCGTGCCTTTAGTCTCCACAATATCACTCATACCGCACACGCACTACAAAAACGCCGAATGAAAACAAAGTACAGATAAGCGATGTTGTCGCTGTTACAATAGAAAACCACACTGGTAGTTTACCCGTTATTTAGAAACATGTTACTCACACCCCTCTACTCATCCTTTGTCTTGCTGCCTACAGAAGGTGCGAACACGCGCACGTGGGCACGCACTTACACTTTATCTTCCTATTCTTTCTTCAGTTTGCTGTTAAAACATTCGGTTGTAGTCATACATCATAACGCCAGAGTTAACTACAGCCAGGCAAACTGCTGTTGCTTAGGCAGTAAACAACCCATAGATACCAAAAGCGTTCGTCCCGCCAGAAGTCAGGTATAACTTCGAATTTCGTTAGCGCGCGAATGCAAGCCGCATACCAAATTAGCGACCATGTTTTTAGGAGAAAAAGTGCGGCTTGTGTTCGGAACAATACGGTATTTGCATGATATTAATAGTATTAAAATTTCAAGTATTATAGGCCTATTTGATTTAAATATATCCTCAAAAAACAAAATTTGCGATTTAACGGACTTTTGATTTTACGGACACCCCTCAGCCCCGTTAAATCGAGGGTTTACTGTACCTTATTAACCATGGACTTGCTCCCTATTTTTCTAATGAAATGAAAGACTGATTATTTCAGTGTGATGATTTCGTCGTTTCTTTCGATGAATCTTTGAATAAGATCATTCAAAAAGGACAGATGGACATATTTGTAAAGTTTTTTGATGTCAATAGAAGTAGGGTGCGTACTGAATATTTTAATAGTGTTTTTTTGAATAGAGCCACAGCACAAGACCTTCTAGACAACTTCATTGCAGGAATAACTCCATTACAGCCTAAGAACATTCTCCAAGTGTCAATGGACGGTCCCAATGTAAATTTGAGTTTTATTAAAAAATTGGATGAAAAGATCAATGAAGAAAATCCAGATGGAATACATCTAATTAATATTGGTGTTTGTTGTCAATGGTGTGATAAAAACTGGGTTATAGACGGCAAAGTGGGAAGTGGATAGCTTTTTGCGAGATGTTTATTACATCTTTAATGATTCACCAGCCCGCCGTGCTGACTTCATTGAACTTACTGGAAATCTATTTTTCCTTTAAAACGCTGTACAATCAAATGGCTTGAAAATGTTTCTTCTGTTGACAGAGTTTTAAGTATTTTTGATGATATAAAGAAATGTGTTGACAGCCAAAAATATCTCTATACAAAACCATTAAAAAATGTTTGTTCAAACCAAAGATATATTTCTGAAATCCAAACTGGATTTTTTAAAAATGCTTTCCTTGGAATGTGAACCATTTTGCGTGATGTAAAAAGTATTGATCTCGGATTTCATACAAAAAAACTTCTCAAAGAAGCCACTTCAAAAGAAAGTGATATCCTAAAATTCAAACTTGAATGCCAGACTGTGCTAGTCAAAATGACAGAAAAGATATTAGAAAGATGTCCTCTGAAGTACAAGCCTGTACAAGGGCTCTCATCATTGGATCCTAGTATAATTTTTCATCAGCCAGAGCTAGGGAAACAAAGATTTGGTTTATTGCTAGAGGCATTGTACACCAGTAACCGAATCACAGATTCTATTGCTGAGAAAGCAAAAGCACAATACACTCAACTTTGCAATACACTCAAAAAGCACAATACACTCATTCTACCCTTCACTTACATTTCAAAGTATTTTTGGATGGTGATTTTTCTTCCAAGAGACTTAATGATTTTTTTTTTCTTCTTTATTACTTGGGAATCAATGTTTTTCAGAATTGTGGCAAATTATTAAATTAGGACTGATATTTTTGCATGGAAATGCAACAGTAGAAGGAGGGTTTTCTGTAAATTAGTGGAGAATTTGCAAGAACATAGTCTTTTTGCTCAAAGAACAGTGGAAAATGCTATAAGATATTATGAAAGTATTCTTAAAGTTCCTATCACTCAAACAATGTTGACAAATGTAAGAGCTATGAAGAACATCTCAAAGAGTCAAAACAGAACCAAAAAGAAGAAGAGAAGAAAAAGGTTGAAAAAAGAAAATTATCTGTAGAGATCAAGAAACTTGAAGAGCAGAGAAAGATGTTAAAACTGCAAGCTTTGAAAGAAGAAGACAGTATAAAATCAAAAATTCAGATTCTTGATAAGAAAACGTTAGGGTAAATCTCCCCATTTAGAACTTTTATGATCACGGTCGACTTTATTTACCTAGGCTATGATAATTAAATTTGTATTCATGTATCTATTAAAATTAGGTATGGAATTTTAGGTTACCTGTATCAAAGAGTGTTTTAGATTTAAAGAATAATACAATCTCTTTGTTGCTTTGTATGTTTCCTTTAGATTTTTTATGCAGTTTTTTGTGATATTTTAACCTAATAATGTATATTTATTATAATTTTTTAATTTAAGCTAATTAATTTTGATATTGTTTTTTGTATAAATACAACTGTTTACTTTTTGGAAAAAATAAAAAGGAGTGCATTGGACGGCTATGGGGAAGGTGGAGGCCGATTACTAAAAAAAATAAATATTTATTTAAATTCATCCTTGATGGTGGATGATTATAATGTTAAGCATACTAAAGTAAATTTTCAATAAGATAATGTATGAATGTTTCATGCTTACAAATAAAAATAAATTTCACTAAAACTAATATTTTAAACTGAGTAAATAGGCTACAATAATGTTTAATAGGTAATTTATATATTGAAAAATTGGTATTGTACGCAAAAAATAACGCATACACTGGTCAGGTAAAATTTGCGGATTTGGTCATGGAGAGTCAGGGAAATCAAACTCAAAATTTCAGTGTGAACCCTGAATATACTTTATGGTACCAACAAAAACTTATCTAACAATTTTCACTTTAGTATATAGAGAGTTACAATGTATTATTGGCTGATCCCTGAAGTTGAAGGTATTCATTCTTCCTGAACTGAAGCTACAAGCATAAAAGAGGTTGAAATTTTATACTCCTTTGCCCTGTTGTATTTGCTTTAATAGTGTGTCCTGTGTCTTTAATAATAATGTGCCGTGACACATTTCTTTGATGATTAGACAGTATTTTTAAAAATCTTTGTTAGTGTTAATAAAGTTAAAAGTTCTTTGAGATTTTCCTGCACCTTGGAAAGTGTAGACTTAGGAACATTTTTCAGCACCAACTGTCATCACCAACTTCTTCAGTATGACCTTGTATCTGTCAAATGATCTCTTCCTCTGTTAAATTGTGGTAGTCAGTGTCATCTT
This sequence comes from Magicicada septendecula, assembly GCA_034769895.1. Classification (NCBI taxonomy): domain Eukaryota; kingdom Metazoa; phylum Arthropoda; class Insecta; order Hemiptera; family Cicadidae; genus Magicicada; species Magicicada septendecula. Next base: position 470,674,690 of record CM068373.1, read on the forward strand.
CATCGGAACCCAACCAATCTCTTACATCTTAAATGTTGGTAGCTCCAAAAGCACCAGCACTAATCTTCACTTTCGAAATCTTGCAGTTTGATCTCTGGCTCTATATCATAAAAATCGTATTCCATGCATTGCATAATGTAGATATTTTTATCTCATTCTGGCTGTCTGCCGAATTATAAATATTCCTTTTAATATTGTATTCTTTATTTTAAGAGTTTGTTCACCCTTATTGTCCACTTCTTCACTAACTAAAAAATTGTATGCATTCATTAAATTGTTTACGTCTATAAAGGCATTTGCAACTAAGGATTACTCCCTGATCCACTGGTTGGGGTAAGTGAAGTCATATTGACAGGCAAAACGATAGTTTGGTTTTTTCCATTGTTGCTAGTCAGTAAATTACCAGAGGGATGAGCAGGAGCGTTGTCTAATATCAACAGAGCTTTAACACTGTCTTCTTTTACTTTAAAGGTTAATTTTCAGGCTGTTGGGCCATAGTCGATTGCTCATTGGTGTTGTCATAACTAGACATTTCGGCCATCCACCTGACGCCTTCTTCAGTAGTAAAAATTAAAAATCATTCTACAAATGGTAGTAGGCCGAGCATACCCCTAGTTGAGATGAAAGCAATAAGTTTCCAGGGAACAGGGTACCATGATAGCCAATCACAAACAGCACTGTGCTTTGGGGGTTGATAGTGAGCCATACACAAAACAGCTTTATTCTGTTAGGCTTGGTAATGCAGCATGCTAGATCCTATTTAAGGACAGACTTTCGTCCTGCCAGTTCATTGCAATTGGGGCATGCTTCTGGGTCTGGAGTGACTCTATATGAAGGCAAGCGAAGTAACTCCTCACTGAGGACAGGGTCTTAGTATCTTTGAAGAGAACACGATAGTCTGTGTTGGCAAGAGCTTGCTTGCTAACTGTGAACTTCTCCAATACACCCTGCAGGACAAAAGCGGCTCCCTGGCGTTTTTCACAAGTCTCAGGAACTGTTGTATCTTCCTGGTTGGGTTGTAGATCATCCTGACGCCTCATCTTGACAACAGCCTCCCAGTTCGGTCCGTCAAACCCCGCATGTAGGGCAAGACGGCTGAGCTGACAAACTCTTGCAAGACCTACTCATCCAACCCATCAGATCTCAGCAGGGCTGCTCTCCTCACTTCCACAGCAGAGTAGCCGTTGGACAGTAGTGCTTTCTCCAAATTCCATAACTCAGCATCGAGAAACCAGTGGTTGCAGATCCTCTTCACCCAGTCCACCTCAGCACTGCCTGCTTCTGCCTCAGGTGATCATTCAGCAGCTTAAGCAGGTATCTATCAGTTGTGTTGGCTTTCTATAAACCTTGTGTCCCAGACTGCCATCAGCCCTGCACAGGACCAACACGTTGAGAAACATCAACTGATCATCCATCTCCCTCTCCATCGTGAACTGTGTGCGAGGGTGAACACCATTGAGATGTGCCAGGAAGTGTCTGAGTTCCTCTTCCACGTGCCTCCATACAATGTATGTGTCATCAGAACACAGAACCAACACTTTGTTTTTAGCACCACTTTGTTTTTGCTAACGTTTCAAACTGCTCCATGTAAAAGTTTGCGACCACGGGGCTGAGTGGACTACCTATCGCAACTCCATCAGTCTGCTTATAATAATAATAATGGCTCCCATGTGTACCACCGAAGCAGCTTAGGAGTCAGGCAGGGTAGGCTGCCATATGTGAGCCATACGGCATACAAGGAAGGCAGTGTGGCCAGCACTACGCTTCAGCTGCCCATTATTATCCCCAGGATGTTTATCCCAGGTACTCATTTTCAACAGGCTGAGTCGACCTGGGGGCTGAAAAACGCACCTTGATTTTATGGTGTGGGCCCGGGAATCGAACCCGGGACCTCTAGATTAGTAGCCAGGCAGTCTGATTATAATGGTAGAAAAAACCTGAAGAAGGAAGAAAAAAAACAAAAACACAGTTTTGCCACCTACATTTTTAAATGTGGAATGTGAGAAACCGCTCCACTATTCCCCCAAAAAAAACAAACCGAGATACTGAAATATCAACACAATCCCATTACAGGAGTTATCTTAATCCAGGAACATTTAAATGAACCCGACAACCGACAAGCACAGGTTAGGCCAGGGTGTGGTGCCAAATAAACATTTACACATGTTCATTTTAATAATTTTTACTTTTAATACTGTCATTGCTCATGTTAGCATTTCAATATTTGTGATTTGTCAGCAATACATGTGTTGTATTGAGAAACAGATAGTACAGTATTTGGCAATAATTATTCGGCAAGGTCCTGACTTCTTACCTCATCATAATACTCACCGCTGCCAGAATTTTACTTACCGTCATGGTCCCCGTAAAACTTATCTTTTAAAACTGCCCAGGTCTCCAACATGTTTTTTAGTTTTATATGTAAACTTTGAACACTCTTGCCCTTATAAAAATCCCGCTATCTGACCACCCTTAAAACTCAGAAAATCCCAAAGATCGTTAGACGAGGTTTTCAGCACAGAATAGGAAATGGTTATGGCGTAATAACTTACTCTAACACATACTTTATATTAAATAAAATCTGAATTTATTTTAAGGTGAAATTTTATGAATTAATAAAATAAACATTTCTTAACCAACTAGCCTATGACAAACTATTATGAACGAGTAGTAAATTTTTTCCCTTAGAGATCTCATTTGAAATTTAATACGTTATACATAACAAAGGAAATTACTAAAAATGGTGTTTAATTTTATTCAATTGATTATGTTCTTTAGTTTGCTACTCATCTGGTCAATGCAATCCACAATTTCCGCCACCACGTGTTACACACTTTTTGTTTGTAGAACACTCCGAAAACTGATTTTATACTGTTTAACTTGGATTATTTTCTCAATCACAAATTTTAAGGCTGTTTCACAAATAACATCACTATTCTTTTCAATCGGTCGGCTTACATTGTTCGCAAGCACATTTTTTGGCAAACTGCGCGTTAACACTTTACTTGATAGGCCGATTAGATTATTTTCGGCCTATCTTGCGCCCGAGGCCACTATTTAACTTACGACCGCTCTGGTTGAAGACTGCTATCTGCTACTGGCTGATGCAACAACTGGTGATAGACTGCATACTGTAATTCACAAAAAGCCTGCTGCTGGGGCAGTTACGCAATGCGTCTAGACTGTTGTTTAGACTAACTGTGTGCATTGCTGTACTGGGGCTCCTTACAGGTGAAAGTTAACAATTTTAAAGATTGACTGAATTGTTATAAAATTAAAACTTGGACTGCATACAATTCTGTACCGTTACAATACCCCCCCAACAAGAGGTTGAAGGCCGAAGCGTTCAAACTCTTATTGACTAAACCCTAAGAGGATCAGTGAGGATATGGCGCCGCAACCCCCCTGAGCACTCTACTAAAAGCATGGGTTCTTACCCCCCTAGTCTGGCGACTGTGACAGCACCCATCCGACCTTACTGGACTGCTCTGTTCGAGATCCCAACACCAAAAAATCGAACAGGTACCCGCCCCAGTATCGCCTGACTTTAAAACATCAATTAAAATTGACAAGCGGCCTTCCATCACTCCATATCCCACAACTGATTTGTTTCCTCTTAGTCGTACTGGTTCATTGACAACGTACTGGCTCATTTTATATTATAAACCCTAGAAAATAGTATTAATAAAACAATATAGGTTTACAGTAGTACACATAAATTCCAGTCAAATTGAATAGTATTCCCCGTACAATATTGCCCAGCCAAAATGACACATTAATTATACAGGATTACATTAACTCACAGTAATCGTACCTAAAATACAAATTATGTCCTTACTTGCCCCATATTTATATAATAAACAATTTTTTTTTTTTTTATCCCTTAACCCCTGATACCCGTTACATATTAATGTGTTCTGCGCTAGGCTTCTTGGCCTTTTCCAGCCTCATCCTAGCCGTAAACCACATCTCCCTCGTGACCTGTAACTGAGTCATCCGCCCATCCCCTAGACTGTAGCGTCTAGTTGCTTTCACAAGGACTGATGCGGAAGGGGTGGAGATTTTTTCTTTTATTCCACCCCCATCCTTGCTTCGGCGTTACAATAAAAATTCGGTATTACACCTACTATTCTTGATTTATACACCCCTAATGGACTACCACCCCTATCTGGGTGAAAATAGCCCTGTTCCAAAATTAGGTAGATTCCCCAAAAAATAACCCCCCTACTAAATCTAACAAACCACCGGGTTGACAAAATAAAACAAACCACAAGCCGGTTATATCAAGTAAAATTTATGATTTGCCACAATTAACTACTTTCACGGTCATGGTCCGGTGAGGCCATGGCCGCACTTAGGTGGGGAATCTACAGTTAAAACATAAAATATAAATTGTCCATTGTAAAAGTTTACATGAATAGTTATATGAATGTCTTATTTTCCCAAACACTATCTTGGCCCAAATATTTCCATCAGTTGTCAGTGTTAAATGAATATTTTAACCATTATTTACCTCAATTAGCATTTACTTTATAATTCCAATCTGAATTCGAATGAAAATAAAGTTAAATTCATTATTACAAGTTCATTATTAAAATCATCTTTTCAATTAATTTAATTACCAAATTAATTTAATTTTATTTAATTTCTCAAACTCTTAAGTTACAGGAATTACCTCATTATTATTTTGTCTGTAATTTCAATTCTTTTATGTCACAATAAGGTTTTGCTGCTGGCAGTGATTCAGCAGAATAAAACAGTTGTCAACTTCAACACCTGGCTGCAAACATTAGTCAAAACATACAACACACCTGTTTACATCAACAATAGTCTGCCAGACTGGTGTTATAAACACTCTCAGTTTCAACACTCAAAATTACATCACCCTAATTACCTATACTTTTAATTTTCACAAATCTTTTAATGTTAACATATTTGTCAATTTCTATTTATTACAATTCAAACCAAAATTAATTTTGCTTCATTAATAAAATTAACCTTTTTAAATTATTTGTTTAACTTGACAATTATTTAATAACCTCCACTCAAAACAGTTTAGCTGTAATTATATTATTTAAAACATTTTTAATATACACACATCATACAAAATAGACTTAAATATTATTATGCCATTTGTTCTTATTACAAACATACGTTACCTATAAGCTATACTGTACATTGCAGCAAAATAATATTAACACAATACATTTATTTACAAATTTTCGTCATATCCAATTATTATTTGTCACACTTTAATACCTGATTCAGCCAAGTCGTTACCATATACTAAAGTATTTAAAATGTCCATACACTGCTTTTTACTTCAGCCTCCATCGTCATGTATATACCTAACATATTTATAGCATAAATCATTTTTATTTACATCCAATTTATTATTATTATTATAATAAACCATTACCTCTATATCATTCATTATCCCTTTTATTATGTCATAAAACTTGTCACTATCAATTATTTTTGTCCAGTCTCCGTAAGTATTTTTTCTCAACATCAAGTCAGTTATGTTATTATTTATAACAGTTTTATTCAAATATTCCTCTCTCTCTTTTTCATAATGCAATTCACTTTCTTCATCTCTCTCAATATCTAACACCTGCACCAACATTTCATAACCTCTATTAATCTCAAAAATTTTTATTTCTCTCTCTCTTTCATTACAACACCTCTCATAACCATACTGAACTCTCCCATTCCATGCAAAGGGCACCATTAAATATTTATTACCTCTACTGGCTTTACCAGTTAAATCACAAAAAATACAGGGACCATCTGAAGACACCTTGTCTTCCATACAAATACAGGAGGAAACTCTGTCCTCATTAAACACCTGTGAAAACTCTGTTTCACCATAAACTTGGGGAACATCTGCCCTTTGCCCATTTAACCTCTCTACACACACACACTTATAACCTCATCAACACTTTCTCTGCTCACAACCTTACACTCTAACACCACGTTTTTAATTTCACCACTGTTACTTACCGTATCATTCTTAGATACCCCATTTTCAGCTATATAATCATTATTCTTATTTAATGTTATGTCATCATTATAATTACTTGTATTACTCCCACTTACCTCAGAATTGTAATCACCATCTCCCACTATTTTGTCACTGTTATTTATGAATTCATTATTAGAATTATCGTTATCACTCACCTGGTTAATTATTCCCTCACTATCATTAACAACATTATTATCACTTACCTGTTTTAATTCAACTTCTGAGTTCTCCTTTAATTGGTCTGTCTTTAGTTCCCGCAACCATTCATCCAATATTTTGTCCCTTTCGTCAAACCGTTTATTAATCATATCAAACCACTTAACCATCTCTGTTTTTATAAGGTTCAACATATCACACATATTATCATTAATTACCTCATTATCTGTCACCTGATCATCTTTATTTTTGTTAACTTGGTCTGTCTCTCTACCTTTATTTATCACCACCACACTATCATCATTATCACTAGGCCTATTTACTGCCTTATTTTCTACCCCTATTACTTCAACTATCTTACCTTTATCATTTGTTATCTTACCCCACTCCTCGTCGGTCATTTCACCTACTTCACCCATATTTATACTCGTACTTCAAAATTTATTTATAAACCCAACATTTACGCTACCAAAACATAACCTAATTTCCACAACGTAATTATATACGATTAATTTTACAAATACGCCGTTACCAAATCCTACTTTCTGTGCTTTAAAACAGGTCTAGCTCCTATAATATTTATACGAACATCCTGGCAGGGTCGCCATTGTAAAGGTCCTGACTTCTTACCTCATCATAATACTCACCGCTGCCAGAATTTTACTTACCGTCATGGTCCCCGTAAAACTTATCTTTTAAAACTGCCCAGGTCGCCAACATGTTTTTTAGTTATACATGTAAACTTTGAACACTCTTGCCCTTATAAAAATCCCGCTATCTGACCACCCTTAAAACTCAGAAAATCCCAAAGATCGTTAGACGAGGTTTTCAGCACAGAATAGGAAATGGTTATGGCGTAATAACTTACTCTAACTCATACACAAATAACATCACTATTCTTTTCAATCGGTCGGCTTACATTGTTCGCAAGCACATTTTTTGGCAAACTGCGCGTTAACACTTTACTTGATAGGCCGATTAGATTATTTTCGGCCTATCTTGCGCCCGAGGCCACTATTTAACTTACGACCGCTCTGGTTGAAGACTGCTATCTGCTACTGGCTGATGCAACAACTGGTGATAGACTGCATACTGTAATTCACAAAAAGCCTGCTGCTGGGGCAGTTACGCAATGCGTCTAGACTGTTGTTTAGACTAACTGTGTGCATTGCTGTACTGGGGCTCCTTACAGGTGAAAGTTAACAATTTTAAAGATTGACTGAATTGTTATAAAATTAAAACTTGGACTGCATACAATTCTGTACCGTTACAATATATGATTACAATTATTAATTATTTGATTTCAGATAATATTAAATCAAGTTAAATTATTTTAACTGAAATCATACTAAATCATCCTACTACAGTTGCATCAAATTCCATTAAATCAGATGCAATGCAATTGCCCCTTTATAGGACAAACCTTTTTTTTAAGGTGGTGTCTATAATGTTTACTAAAAGTTTATATAACATATCTAAATGTTTGCAAAAATTGTAAAATACTTTAAATCATATTATATCTACTGTTGTTAGTATTTTTGCTTGGCAAAAATTCGACCACAATCCATTCACGGCAAGTGCTCAGACCTTAAGTTTTTGTGGTCAGTCACCTGTTGACATTTGCTTCTCCGTTGAAATAAGTGTGGATAAAATTGTAAACTTTTTTGTAAACAAAAACAAATTTACTTATAAAAAAGGATACGTTTGCTTTACACTTCTACAAAAAAAATTACAATTACACTTATGTTAGCCATTACAGTCAGTTACATGTCGGTATTTACATGCTGTACTCTGATGCCATGTTGTTACTGATTACTTGTAAAATTATTTACTCTCCTTATATTAAAAATAGTAAATTTTATTAAGGATTTATATTTTATAAAATATTTACATACAAATATTAAAACTTATATATGAAAAACTAAAGAATCTAAATATAAATTGTCCCTTCCCCACAAGAAGTAAGCCATACATAAATGTCCAAAAACAGAATATAAAATTATCTACGGAAATATAAAACTATAATAAACAAAGGGAAGAGGCCCTGTTTCTCATTTCCTTCCGTGGAAAGGTGCAAAACATTGTTTGCATAAAGCCACCTTGCATGTGCTACAAGCTAACTTGGTACGTTTTGGTTTGCTTCAAAATGCATATCTCCTAGACATACCAGCTGTAGGCATGTGCTCAGTTGTATTATTGAACTGCATGACAGGAAATCCTTCGGCCCCTTTTTTAAATTTTGATTTACTCACCACAAATTTTGGGCTGAGGAGAAATCTCCAATTAACTCATTAGTCAAAGCACTTCTAAATGCCAGATGTGAGAGAGTTTTTTTTCTTTGAGCTAGATTATTAGTTTCCTTATACAATATGTATGCATTTACATCTGCAGCATCAATAAAATAAAAGAAAATTTTCATCCAGCCATGACTTGACTTCCAAGAAATGTTATGCGATGAATGGTGCTGGTCGAATCTGTCCACTCCTCCCATGTAGCGATTGTAGTCTGCAATCGACTTAGAGCAAGAAATGCTCTCCTTTTTGTCTACCTTGTTACGCCTGATTACAAATGCTGTTTCCTCTGGGTTGTGCATATTACTACAAACTAAGACACATTTCCTACCCCTATCCCTCCATTTTCTGATTGAAATATCAGCAGACATAACAAAATCAGATTCCCCAAGTTCAAGTTTTTATCTGTGGTTAGCATATCTTTTGGAAAAAAAACTTCCTTGTAGATAAAATGGTACCACATCCATAAAGTCCTTTTTCCAGCAGTTTAGAGAAAAGTGGCAAACTATAGAAAAAACAATCTAAAAACAAACAATATCCGAAATTCTGAAAAATTGAGGAGAGAGAAAGAACTACTTTTTCCCCTACGGGTATGTTATCATTATCAGTTTTCCCCTCATAAATTTGAAAGTTCAACATGTAACCAGTTACAGCACAGCATATTATAAAAATGTTGAAACCACACTTTACAGTTTTAGAGGCATATATTGTTTCAAAGAGCTTTGCCCTTTGGCCACCATGCTTTCATCAATAGACAGCCATCTGCTCGGGTTGAATGCTACTCTGAAAACCTTGTTCAGATGTACTAGCAGGGGTCGTACTTTGTACAATTTATCATAATTTGGATCGTTCCTTTTTGGAATTTTTTCATTGTCACTCAAATGAATGTGCCATAGGATTTTCAAGAATCTTTTGAGGAACATTATATCTGCAACTCGAGGTACATGAAAGTTTGGGCCTGTTGACCAGTAGAGACGAATACTTGGCAGGGAATGAAAACCTATTATCACCAGCATGTCTGTGAACGCCTTTAGCTCTGTAGATGTGAGGTCTAGGGCTATTCCATTCTGGGATGCATATCTATTAGACTCGCACAATGATGTCAAAAAACTCCTCAGTAAAAAATATCATGAAATTGTCCATTGGAGAAACTAATTTTATAGGTATTTTCGGACCAAATGGTTCTGAAAATGTGTGATAGTCATATTTTATAGGTTCCCCCCTTTTTTTTTTAGAAAATTTTAGCCCTCCTGAAGCTACTGAACATGTACTTGGAACATCATCACCTGATTCGGAATCAGAACTAGAGTCTGATCGTGGATGAACTATCTCATCATCTGAGTCAGCAGTGCTGTCATCTGATTCAGATTCTACATCCATGTTTTCAGCACTATTCCCAGCTTGAGCTTCATTGATGTCTCCGGTCCTTGGAACAGTAAGTACATCCTCAGCGTCTGAATCCCCTGAATACTCAGAATCAGACCCAACACCATCCAGAAAATTGTTTAACTGCCGCTCAAAAAATCCGATTTTCCCCTAGGCATTATGTCCTAAATGTGAAAATATATTTATATATTAGGACTCTGCATAGACTGTAATGTTTGTATATTTAAAAAATAATGTGAAAAAAAGAATAAAAATAAAGTATGAAATAAAGTTAAAAATGAGAGTATCATCAACAAATATGGACGAAAAAGTGTCACTTTGTATCATGACATGTGTACCACTTCATTGCAATTGCATATAACATCTAAGCACATTATTGTATTTTTAAAATTATCTTATATACAGGGTCCGGCATAAAGACCTCCCCCATTTGGAGAGGCCACTGGACGAGCGGTGGGGGGTATGGCTGTGGAGGGGGTATCGATCGATAGTGGTGTACTTCAGTGGTGTTTTCAGTGAGCGCAATGGCTTGGCTTGGTGACCATCGCGCTTTTGTTGTGGAGGAATTTATTCGTAATGGTGGTTTTGTGATTACTACACAGCGTGCATTTCGTATTCGGTTCGCACTTGACCGACATGAGTCTGTTCCGGATAGAAAATCAATTCATGTTTGGGTATTGAACTTTAGAGCAACAGGTTCAGCATTAAAAAGAAAGTCTCCTGGCCGACCTTGACTGTAACAACGCCAGACAATGTGGCACATGTGAGAGCTTCCGTCCTGCAATCTCCAAAGCGTTCAGCAGTGAAACACCCAGCTTCCCTGGGCCTGTCTGATCTGAGTGTAAGAAGAATCCTGCACAGCAGTCTCAACATGCATCCCTACAAAATGATGGTTACACAAGAACTAAGCATAAGAGATTTTGAAACTTGCAGAGCTTTGTGTGAAGACATTCTTCAGAACATTCCCTGTACAGCTGTTGTGATTTTTTCTGACGAGGCTCACTTCCACTTGGCAGGCATAAGCAAAATTTTTGGTACTGGGCTGAAGGTAACCCTCGAGAACTTCACCAGCGACCACTTCACAGTCCTCATGTTACTGTTTGGTGTGGCATTGCCAAATTTGGTGTGTGGGGTCCGTACTTTTTTTGAAGAAGATGGCCAGGCAGTAACGGTTAATTCCAATCGCTACTGTCACATGTTAGAAACTTTCCTCCGGCCCAAGTTTAACCAATTCATTGAGGACCATGAAGGAGAAGTCTGGTTCCAACAAGACGGAGCTACAGCCCACACTGCTCGGCGTTCTCGAGAAATTCTGAGAGAATTGTTTCCTGGGCGTCTGCTCTCCTTGCACGGTGACATTGCCTGGCCCCCAAGGTCACCAGATTTGACGCCTTATGATTATTTCCTTTGGGGATATTTAAAGGCACAAGTGTACAAACATTGCCCTAGGACCATGGAAGCTCTTCAGGAGGTAATCACCCAGGAAGTTGCTAACATTCCGCCAGAAATGACACGAAGAGCTATGGAAAACTTTCGGGAATGGCTTCGTCAGTGTGTCAATAATGGAGGCCGCCATTTAATGGACATAATTTTTAAAAAACATTAATGTAAAATGGCATAGTGTATGTTATTCATAAATAAAAATATTTTTTCTGTATCTTTCTCTGTTTAAATAAATACAACTATTTGTACATACAAATTTGTATTGTAAATACAAGTAGTTGTATTTAGTTAAGTAACGGACACGTCATGGACAACAAATCCAAGAATTTCTCTGTTTGTTTGTAATTACCTATTTCAATAGGGGAGGTCTTTATGCTGGACCCTGTATATGTTAAATAAATGATGTTATAACAAAAAAATATATATATAATAAAACAGAATATTTCTTGTGCAGAAGTATTTGTTTAAAAATAAAGAACAGCCATGCACTTCAGAGAAAGTGATATTATGTAGGTCAGCTCTGTCTCTCATATAAAACATGATTCTGGCAGTTATTTATATTACTTATAAAAAATTAAGGCAGGTTACTGCTGTAACAATTAGTTGGGACTAAGTATTCTTAACAAGTAACATTAACACTGTAAATATAAACACTTACCAGCAAGAGGAGCAAACAATGTACTCAACAGATACCATGATGGCTTTGTGGTTCAATCTGAAGTATACTGTAAACAAGTGCTGCAATTAGAAAAACAATGTAACTTCATTGTGGCTATGATTTTGACCACAGTCTGTTCCAGAAAACTGTTCCCTCTGTTGTGGTCACTTGATCAGTATAAAACAATAGGTATTTTAAAAATTGTGAGAGGTGGTTGAAATATAGACCACAAACTTATAAAGGGTTTTAAGACACATAGAATTAAATCAAGTCAAACCTACTAGCACATTTTCTTTATGATTAATTATGTATTCTTTGCACTCAATCTCACATACACTCTCTTTCACAGTCTAGTTTTTTATTTATCCCAACATTTTACTTATAAAGTCCTTATAGTGTGTATCAGTCTTTTTATAAATTATATTGGTTGCTCAGCTTCTCGCCTACCTTGTTTGATGTAAATACTTAGTTGAAAATGAATTAAACACTCCAAAAGAATCAACACTGATAATAATAGGCTCGAGTGCCACTGCACAGTTACCACAAAATACGTCCAAATCAAATTCACTGTTCCAAAATATTTAATCAAGTTTTATTTTATTATTTTTGGTCTGCCTAATTTATTCACCCAAAAAATTGAAACCGTTTATGTCAAAGTTGCATAGTTCTGAGTTAACAGTCATATATACCTTTTACAAACTGCACAGTTCAAAATGTGGCAGCCAATACTTTTGAATGCACTTTATAGCGTATTAATTTTTTATTGCAATAAAAATTACATTGGATTCAATTTTTGAAACACTGTTCTTCGCCACGCACATGCATTTGAAACGCAGTTTTGAGTTCTACATATTAAAAAAAAAAAAAATTTCCAGCACAGTTGACTGGAGACATGCTGAGTTCAACAGTAGGTGATTGACTGTTGGTGATTCCTGATTCTGGATTGCGGATATCATTGCGCCAGTGCCTGCCTTGCTTTCTGTATCAGCAATGTTCAATGGATATTAAACTTTACTTCTACCTTTTTCTACTGATATTTTACTTACCCACTTTTTTACATTCACTTTAGCGATACTTTTCCATGTGTATGCTAAACGAAAGGTACCTCTTCAATAATTATATTATCAGATTGTGTAATCTCAAAATACATACTGCACTTTGATACATGGGTATGCGTGCTTTTTAAATAGCATTTTGTTCTGTTACATGCTCCTAGAAGCCACCGTTACACTGAAAGAAGGTAGTAGTGAGCACATGCCACAACAGAAATGTAATGTCCATCAGGAACAGGTCACCGATAAATCTCAGCACCTCCTGCACAAGAACTTTAGTGAAGAGATAAACGACATCGAACTAACCATCATGTCGCCAGGATCCAGGTACATATCCCTGAGCTTCTAAAGGAAACGGACAGACTCTCGTACGAGTGAGTCTGTCTGCCCAATGTAAGGCTTGAGGAGCCCAGTAAGGTAAATACCAATTTGCCAAGGTGTATGTAGGTGAACCAATGGCACTGACGGAGGATCTAAGCAGGACGTCAGGCTTGTGTATTTTTGGAAGTCCATAGAGAAAGAGCCTCGGAACACCAGACAGTAGCCTTCACTTCAGGCCCCATGGAAGATTGCTTTACCAGCTAATCGGTCCTAAGGATCGAAGCCATGGGATCCCTGTTCAATTGTTTATAAGTATCAGGATCCAGTAACTCTCCAATCTTCCTACGGTAGTCATTGGTGTTCTTGACTACTGTAGTGCCTCATTTCCACTGACACAAGATTACATTTCAACAGCACAGCCCTTTTTAGGCCCCTAGCTGAAATGTGGTGAGCATAATTAGACCTAATGTCGGACTTTCAGTTAACTATGCTTGCCACTTGGTTTCATACAACCACAGTTACATGGATGTCAAGTCTAACTTGTAACCACTACAGATTTGTGAAAAGGGCCGACTCATGAACACCTTGGAGGAGTTTGAAATTCATAAATCATGCACGAAATAAGCAGCTGCGGGTTTGTATTGAATGACCAGCTGAATTTTAAATGCAATCCATTATACAATACCATCTTGAACCTGCTTTCATCAGACAGAGATGAACAACTGCTCAGTAGTCGACCAAACGTGAATAGGTGCTCATCTGCTGACATGTACAGTGCAAATGTGACTGGAATTTTAACTGATGATGACATCCTACAAGGGATTTTTTTTAAGATCTGATGATGAAGCTTTGACTGCTTTGAAAAACGTGTCATTAAGTATAAGCAAGAAGTCACAAGGTGAATTGAAAAAGGTTATTTTGTCTATTCACACAAGTGACTTGAATAGTATTAAAAACATGCATGCAAACACAGAAGTCTGTCTTAGCGGAACGTGTGCTGTCTATGAAGATCATAGCATCTTGTTTGGAGAGACCCAGATTCTGTCCTTGACTCAGCAGTACTTTTCTTGATTGCTGTGGGAGGCAATTGAAATATATAAACACAGTGACTTCGCAGCATAAATAAGAAAGATAAGTTCATAGTGCTCAATAAATACTGGGTACTGGCATTGAAACACGGTAAGATAGCCGAGCTAATCAGAAAAGGAGAATGGTGTGATTGAGCAAATAATGTACCTTAAACATGTATAAAATACCAGCACCTTAAAACATGTATAAAAGTAGAAGTGCCTTAACAGGACACAACAGTCTTTGTTAGTATTCGTTTTTGTGGACGTTTGTGATCTGTGTTCCTGTACCACTGAAGGTGTCCATCATGGGTATGGATGGAACGTCTGGAAGTGCATATAGACAATCTGGACCATGGTCTAACAGGTCGGAAAATTGTGACAGTGTAAACACCGACTATGAAAAATTACATTACTTATCATCTTCTTGTATTTTTAAAACATCTAGCTGGTATTTCTAACCTCTGGCACAAAATTATGAGAAAACCGATTGTTTAAAAATGTCTGAGTAAACCATGTAGTTTTGTTTGCTTTGCTAATAACTGATAGGCGTTGCATAATGTTTTTAATTCTCTAGGATTAGCTGACTTTCCAACAATGATGGATTTTAGATTGTGAGACCCATCTGCATTTGTTCATAAGAGAGCAGAAAGTCTTAGTTTATTTACCTTTCAGTCTGGTGTGGAAATCTAGTCTATAGACCAGAGTATTTTGTGGGATGGATTTCCATAACAGGCCTGTTTTGTCACACTACAGATTTGAGAGAGGTGAAGCTTCTCATCAGTAATTATTGTTTCAAGGTGTTGACAAAACGGTTTAATACTAGAAACATTGGTACTTAAACTTCCCCCAGATATTCTCTGTTTTACAATGGAATGCCGCTGCCAAAATTTAAAAAGCCATTCTGTACTAACTTTAAAATCAGTTTCTCCCAGTTTTGGACGAATATTCCTGTCACTGCCTGTAATTCTACATTTTTAACAGGAACACCAACTTAATCCTCCTGCTTATACCAAGTGTAAACAGTGTCATCAGTGGTACTGAACATTTCTACAGTTGTTCGTTTTTTCTTTTAATAGTGCTCACACTTAATGTAGCTTGCTTTAAAACAAAATCAGAAAGCTTTTCCTTTCTTTTTTATATCATAAAATGTGGACTTGCTAATTCTAAAGTTAAAGTCTTGTATTTGCCTCTAGCATTCATAGTGGTTTCATAAGATGTACATAAGTAAATATAATGCAACAGAATGCACTTAACACAATAACAAGGATGCTCATATTACCAAAGCAGGAATTGTAACTAGACTAAATACAGTCTTCATAATGTGCTAAACTTCAAGCACAAATATTACTTCAAATAATGTTTCAAAAATTCCCTAAAGGCAAATGTTTGCACAAATAAATAAAAAAGTTTATTTTTTACACTGAGTCTGAATTATCTTAAATTTAAATTAGGGAAGTCCAAATAGAGAAGTTTATTAATATTGGTTATTAAACTTTCACTTGTGAACTTACTTTGTTTCCTCCCGTATGCATTTCGGCGTGATGTGCGCCTTCGTCAGCGGTGTGAGACAGACTGTCAGTAACTTGTAACGTTTTTTTTTGTTGGCAGGTTGAAGGGGGGAGGGTGGAAGGGAATTGGCGCGGGGATCCGAATTATTGTTTGTTTTATGTATAACTGTGTCAAAGAGTGTGTGTGATTTATAGTGTAATTGGTCGTTAAGTATGTTGTTTGATTGTGTTTGTATATTTCATATTGTTCTGCTGTGTTAAGTTTTCGACTTTTAGGTAAGTAGTGTAATATCTCAAGATTAGTATCTATGTTGGTGTAGCTGTGGTTTTTTGTGTGTATGTGTGTGGCAAACACGGAATGTATGTTGTTCCTGGATAGAGCTTTTAGGTGTTCAGAGTAACGTGAAAAAAAAGATCTTCCCGTCTGGCCTATATAGAAACTATTACAATCATTACAGTTTAATTTGTAAACACCTGTTTTGTTGTATTTGTCTGTGTCCGTGTTTGTATCATTGATGTGTTTTTTGATGGTATTGTTTGTTCTGTATGCTATTTTGTACTTGTGTTTCCTGAATGTGTTGGCGATTTTGTGTGTGTTGGAGTTATGGTATGTGAGTGTGATCTATTTATTTTGTTGTGTGTTGTTGGTATTTATTGTTTTGTTTATGATATGTCTGTGTAGTTTGTTTATTAAATTAGGGTTGTAACCAATTTTTATTGCTATATATTTGATTGTGTTGAGTTCTTCGTTGTAATCCTGTTTACTTAATGGTATTTTTGTTAGTCTATGGAGCATATGGTTGAATGCCGCATGTTTGTGTTGCGTTGGATGGTTTGATGTGTTGTGTATGACCATGTCAGTTGTGGTTGGTTTTCTGTATATTTTATACGTGTGTGTATTGTTTGTTTTGTTAATTGTTAGGTCCAGAAAATTTACACTATTGTTTTGTTCTATTTCCAGTGTAAATTTTAGTTTGTGGTGTATTGTGTTTATGTATTTGTAGAAATTTTCGAACTGTCTTGTATTGCCATTAAATAAAAGTAATATATCATCCACGTACCTGTGCCAATAAATGATTTTGTTGGTGTATTTGTTGTTGTTTATTATATGTTTTTGTTCTATGTTGTGTATGAATATTTCAGCCAGTATACCTGATATGGGGGATCCCATAGGGAGGCCGTGTGTTTGTGTGTATATCTTGTTGTTGTATGTGAAGTAATTTTGTTCTGTAATTATTTTTGTGAGTGTGATGATCTCATGTATGTGTGTTCGTGTGTGTTGTTTTGTCTGAGTAAATGTTCAAGTGTTTGTATGGTGTCTTTGATGGGTACATTGGTGTATAAATTGGTTATGTCAAAAGATGCTAATGTTGAATTGTGTGGGATGTGGATGTGTTTGGTTTTCTTGACCAGTTCTATGTTGTTTTTGACGGAAGTGTTGTTACTGAGATTAATGTTTTTCCTGATTATTTTATCTAGGTGTCTTGCGATTTTGTGGGAGGGTGTTTATTAAGGGTCTGATGGGAATATTAGGTTTGTGTATTTTCGGTAAAGCATTTAGTTTTGGGGGGTTAGGTTTGATTTGTTTGAGGTATTTGGTGCTTTCTGTTTGGATTATGTGTTTTGCGTTATTTATAAATTTGTTTATTTGTTTTTGATATTTTACTGTGGGGTCTTCATCTATTTTTGTTATATTGTTTTCGGTGAAGAATTTCTCAACTTTAATGTTTTGTTCTTGTTTGTCCATTATGATGTTTATGTTCCCTTTATCAGCTTTTAACATCGTTATGTTATGTTCAAGTAATTTTTATTTTACATTATTTAGCGTTTTAATTTCATTGTTGTGTCTTTTGGTTGTTTTTGTGTGTGTTGTAATTTACGTTTTATGTCATGTCGTATGGAATCTTGATCGTTAATGTGCGTGTTTTGTACAGCTGTTTTGGTGTCTATGATTAAGTCGCGTATATGTCTATTGTGGTTGTTGTTGGGTGTATTGTTTTGTAAATTATGTTTGAGTCCTTTGTTTAATAAAGTTATTTTCTCATTTGTGAAACTAATGTCAATTGTGTTTACTGTGCGTGTGTGGAATTTGTGTGTCGGTGTGGGAATTGTTTCTATTGTGCGTGTTGTGAGGTTTGTTAATTTTTTGTTATGTCGATCTTGTATTATCGATTTGAGTTTGTCTATATTGTCTTGCGTGTGTTGTATTACAATTTCGAGTTCGATGTGGTGTAACATTTGTGTTAGTTTTACATGTAAATTGTAGGCCTGTCTGTTGAGTGTGTCTTTTTTGTAGTATAAATAATTGATTATGTTGTTTAGGTATATCTTTTCAGCTTTTCGTGTGGTTTGAAGTGCAGCATGTGTGTTTTGTTTTACTGTAATTTGTGCGTGTGCTGGTATGATGTTGTGTTTTCAGCATGTTTTATTGGGGGCGATGTGTAAGGAAGTTTTCGTTACTTGTTGTTTGAAGTTTAATTTTACCGCGCGCGCGCGTGTGTGTGTGTGCATGCTCGCACGCGTATGTAATTCTCTCTATTTTGAATAAAATACATTTATTATTAGTTAAAATAAAATTAATTTTGTAAAACTGTGAGTAAAGTTCTGACCATTAGCCAATAAACACCACAAGGAGGTGATCTTATTAAATTAATATTAATATTTACCTTATTAGCCGTCTTGTGACTTCACTTTTTAAACAACACTATGCGTTTCAGAACGTATGTTCCATCATCAGGTGTAATTACTGTTGCGAGGTCGTCGAAACATTAAGAGATATCATAAACGCATAAAACACTAAACATAAGTTCGTATTCAGTACCTAACACGCACGATACGTTTTCGTTGCGCACCTTGACAACACTGATCTTATTAAGATATTATGTCGTTTCACATTATTTCTCATATTTTGTATTTCATTTTATTTATTTTTTTTAATACATATATGAACGAAAAGGTAACAAGTAATATGCTAAGTATAAAAGATAGTTATTTTGTATACAGAACTCACATGGTGTTGTATGGGACTGAAGTAATCTTATAAATGTAGTTTTGTGAATGCCCCCGCATTGACTTATACAGTTTTTGAAAATTTTTACTCCCATTGTTTACCTGTGGTGCCCCTAAAGTTAAAAACTTTCGCAGTAAACATTGTTTTGGAAATGGATTAAAATTCTGAAATTTCCAAAATTGAACACCACATTTATTCTGGTTTTGGTTTAAATCCTCTTTAATTTGATATTTTTTGGGGAATCGATATCAGAAACAATAAGGGTCCATGGGGTGAATGTGTGGACACAAATACTATGTTTCATGATGCATTTAAAAGTTATTATGTTATTCTGTTTCAACAAACAAATAAAACAGACAAATGCTAAATAGTCAAGTTAAAACTGAGAACTTGCTTTACTCATTGAAATAATTATAAATGTTAATTGTAATATTAATAACAGTTAAAACTTAGTCTGACTAACTTAATAGATTCCAAAAATAATTAAAGAAATTCTGTTACGTTTTTGTTCAAATGTATTTGATTTAAAAGTAGTAGTGATGCTAAAATATAGTTGGCATCAGTAATCATTTTCAGTGTTATGATAAGTTTGTGTTTATAAGGTATTTCAGGCTTACTACCGGCCACTTTTTCCATGATTGTTCTGATTACCTAACTTTTTAATTACATCATCAGTTGTTTTGACATAATTGTGGGTTTTCTGTTTACATGTGCTGTGCTCTTTTAAATTCAGCTTACAATTTTTTGACAAGTCTTCAATAGCATTATTATGTGCAAAACAAAGGTAGTTCTTGAAAAATGGATTTGTATATTAGTGTAATCATTATTTACATTAAGAATAGTGAAAAAAGTGTAATGTCAAGGTGGGAAACAATTTACTTATTTATTAAAAATTTACAGAAAAAATCCACTCATTTTCTTATACTTGCGATGTGGTTAATATTTTTAACACATTACATTTAAAAACATTTTTAATGTATTACATTACATTGATTAAATACGTCTCAAGCCACTTAAAGTTACTGTGTAACATGAGAAATACTGTTTCTATTTCAGAAATCAGAAATTGGTTGCAAAATTATGAAGTGGATGATTGGACCTCAAGAAAGGCAACAGAAAGTGAGGAACTGTGACCAAGAAAAAATTAGTATGTAAGAGCATATGAGCACACGTTACTGAACTTACTTTCACAGTTATAATGTGATATTTTACTACTGTGTATGTGACTGAACTACAGACTTCCGACTGCATTAACATTTATTCTTTTAAAGGAAAAAACATTAAGAATTGTTTATACGTATTTTGAAGAAAACTTAGAAGTATTTTTGTATGCTGTTTGTCATAGATTTAAGGCACATTTTAATATAGTTGATGAAAGGTGAGTTCATTATTTTACCTCACAACAGGCTTACTTTAAAATGAAGA
Source organism: Magicicada septendecula (assembly GCA_034769895.1). NCBI lineage: Eukaryota > Metazoa > Arthropoda > Insecta > Hemiptera > Cicadidae > Magicicada > Magicicada septendecula. Next base: position 470,695,035 of record CM068373.1, read on the forward strand.
AATTGATTTTATATTTAGTTTAGTCATAAGTTCAAAGTTTAACTGTAAAGGTACGATTCTTGTTGGGTTCAGTTTAATGTCGGAATTTCAAATAGTATATTTATTTATTTTTTTTTTTTTTACATAATACAAAGCAAGTATGATAGCATATATGTGTATATATGAAAATGATGACATGCTCTGTATATATAAAGTTTATTTGGTTTGTAGAGTGTCATGAATGGATTTGACATACATGTAATTCATGTTTTTTAAATTAATCACACACATACACGCAGATTTGTTTTTAGTTTTTTGAAAGCTAGAACTAAAGTAAGTCAGTATTTTTGTATGTCTGTAGACTGTAGATTTATTAGTAGCTATAGCATATAAGTAATAATAAACATATCAGATTGTAGACTGTACGAAATAATAATAAATATGATTAAGTCTGAAATAATTTTGTAAAAAAAAATTTATATGTAAAAAGTACAGCTATGAGAAAGACTGTGTACATGATCCCTCTGTATAACTGTAATTATTATCTTATCCTGAATATTTTACGAGAGAAATTCTGACGTAAAGCTTATCGTTCCCATTGTTCAAAATTTGTGTTTAGGAGGGCAGTAATGTGTACCATGAATTGGAATTAACTGGGCCAGGTTTCATGTATAATTAATTATATCCACAGTAGAACCTTGTATGTGTCACAGGGAGAGTAGTAACAGACCCATGACCCATTGTTAGTATAGTGCATCTGAAAATGCAGTATTCTGTCCCTGGGGTGCAGAAAGTGTCACTGTGGAGACTGTTAGTTACCTTTGAAGTCTTCCACACCTTGAGGCAAGAGTGAAAAAAAAACAATGTGAAATAGTATTTTCCACATGAGAATGTCTGTCCAAGGTTTTTTTTAAAAATGGGAAGCCTTGTGAACTGGAAGACAAGGAATAAAGACTTCATTAAAATCAGTATTGTTATTCCGATTATGCAAATGGTTGTCAATTATTGATTCAGCTGAATTGCAAACAGCCTTGCTGCAGATTTTTAAACAATTTTCTTAACTGTAAAATAACTTAAAACTACATTTCTTTTGCTGGAATCAATGTGTTCACAATGTGTATACTGTATAATACAAGGCTCTACTGCCTTTCACCAAAGGATACAAAGATGCAAATAACTCTTCTATAGGTGCTCTATGATACCATCAAACCATTACCCCCCACCCCACTTTACATGTGTTTATTAAATAAAAACAACACATAAAATAAATCTCATTCTTCTGCTGCTTCTCTTATGCAAGCACTTAATGTTGTCACGCATGTGTAAACACAATTTGGTTTGACACTGCACTATTTAGTCACTGTGCTATGGACTAAAACATCTCATATTCGAAACGATACATTTTTTCCAAAATAATTATCCAATTAATTGTCTGAATTCTGTTGGTTTTATCTTTCAGATTGTATTAATTGCCAACTAGTTGTTAGTTCTGATAATATTAATTATTTATTTTTCATCCAGGACAAGGACAATTTCCTTCGAACTTCATGCATTTTAACATATTCTGCATCCCTACTCAGTGCAAGTACTCACTAATGGCTGGTAATTACATACCTTGTATACAGGCTTGGGATGTCACACACATTACATTCTTTATTACCCATTTTCGGAAATATAATACTTCAGTTGGTTTATAGTAGAAGTTAACCCAATTTTGCAGCTGTTTGCCTAATTTCATACTCATTACGTAGGTAAGTTGATTAAAAAAAGGCACTTCATTATAAACACGTTAATATAAATGAATTAATATGCATTAATTAAGATCATAATTGTATTTTAAAATTAAGTAAGGAACAGAGAAATGAAAGAACTATAGGGAACACATGCCATCACACAGCAAAATACAGTTGAATAACATGTTGGGGCACATAATAATTGTGCCCAGGCATACAAAAAAAAAAAAATAAATAAATAAAAAATATATTCTTCTCCCTAAAATCCTATGTTATTGTTTTAAACAGAATTTACTCTCTGGCATGGGAATTTTGTTAGTAGTTAGCATAATTCTAACTTTGTTGCAACTTGTCGATGATGAACTGCTACCTGCTTTGTACTGGATAAAACATTCAGTGGATAAAGTCACCGATTAGGATTTGATAACGTTGTGTACACCAGAATACATAATCCCAGTACAAAACAGTTATACTGTTTCCTTTCTTAGCTTAATCCTGATGTAAACAAACAGGCATGGCACATGTGAAACGCTATTTGTTGCTTGAGTTAGAGGCATGTCATTCTGACAGGAGTAGAGACAGGGTACATGTAATATTGATACTGTATAAACACATGTAAATTGTAAAACTTTTTACATTCCGGACCAAAGTAATATTTGTGTGACTGGCAGAGAGACAATGATATATTTTATAACTCGCAGAGTTAATGGATTTTTTAATATAGAAAGAATATTTAAAATATTGCAAGAAAGAAAATAAAGTAGGCCTATATTTAAAGTGAAAATAGAGGCTATGATAATTACTTACCAGTGTACTGTGTATTATCAGTTGTCAGAGAGTAATTCAATGCCTTCCATGTCTGTGTCAGACTTGAATCAGCACTTGAGTCAGCAGTGTTAATTATAAGATTGTCCATGATGGCGTCGGTAATTTGGTCGAATTCCCATAGCTTATCTTTTCCTTGAATACATGCTCGACACAATGACTCCACTAGTCCGTCGTTATTTCATTTACCGGCTGCTTTATCAGTTGTTTTACATCATGGAGCTTATATGTTGTGTTGTGACGGGCAGCATATCCTTTCAACTGGCTCCAAATTAATTCAGTGGAATTCAGAATACAGTAATAAGGAGGAAGTCTTAAAACGGCGTGCCCCGATTTTTTGGCAATATCATTTACTAAAAACTTTTTAAATTTATGTTCATTTTGCTAGCAGCGATAACGTTCTACTATGTATTTATAAAGATGATTAAACGTAATCAAAAAACACTTATCACAGTAAAGACAACTCTCACATGACTGTACAGACGTTCTGCACATTCGCGTAACACATTACTGTGTGAAAAGTGTCAACGCCCCTGACCAATAGCGTTTCAGGTGAGCCATGTGGCTTTATTTACATCAAGATTAAACTAAAAACGGAAACAGTGTAGAACTAAGCAAACGAGTTACAACAAATTTACTGTAATGCTAATGCACAAACTGATCTGTAACCAGGTCACTATCACAGAGACTGAATGCCCTGAAGTTGCTGTTTCTTTGCCAGGCATAGTTGGAGATCACTCTTGGCTGCCATACTTATTTATAAATACATCAAATTTCATTCATACTCAAAAAATTCCACAACATTTTATTTGGGGAGTGATATGTGATCATGTGCCTTTATAGGCAATTGTCACAGCAAATATTGGACGTAGACTATTAGTGTTTAGGAATACTCTGGCATATTTGACTGTGATCAGTTTTTATGAAAAAAAGTAATAACTACTTAGTCTGGTGTACTCAATTGTTTATGTCATATACAACATACAGTACATAAAAAAGTGTTCTGAATAAAAGTACATGTATAAGAAGTATTGCTTTTTCTACGTCATGTAATGGGAATCTTAACCCTTTCATTGTTTTTGATCTCCCCCCCCTCCCATATACTGAGTTTTGTTTTGAGTTTTGATTCTTTAAATTTTTGTAAATAGTTGGTGATAGATATAAGTTGCCTAAATAACTAGTATTAGAGGGTTCACACAGACCTGGAAAGTCAGGGAAATTCACTATCTGTCAGGGAAGGCCTTGTAAATTTGCTGAAAGTCAGGAAAAAAATAAAACATTAAGGTGTCAATATCGTCCAGTCCAGGTTTTTTATAACTGCACAGATATTGTACTTTGTGACTGAAGGTGTGTTAGCATCAGTAAGAAATAGGTGTGAGCTGTTTTCTACATATTGGCCATAAATTATATAGTCTACTAGCTGAACTGATGTGATGATTTGTAATTTGAATTGGTACAGCTTCTTGCATTTTCTACCCAGTCATTGTGGACTTTTAAACATGTAGAAAATTCTGTGCTATTTAGAAACAAAAGATAGTCTGTCATTAATAGTTAAATAGTTGTACTTTTTGAAGTCATTATATTGTTACTGAAGTCACCCACCCTGCTTCAATATTTTCTGCATAAAAGAACACAATTCTGTGTAATATAGTCAATATTGCAGCAGTTTCACAGGTAAACTTAGAAAATAATGTCATCTGATTTGTTAATTGATCAGAAAATTTCTATTTACAATTGAGAACGAATGTAGGTGATCATGAATTTTTTGCTTGCTCAATTTCAGTTGTTGTAAAACACGGATGCCTTATCTATTAGTGTAAAGTTACCAAATTTTGGCATTTACATTTTGAAGTGTTTTGTAGTATTATTGTGTCTGGTAAGATTGTTATTTGTTACCACAGAGTTATTTTATCTGTGCTAGCTTATTCATCTGTATATATAACATCAGACACGGTTGTGACTTAAATAGTGGATTTTCTTGTAGTCAAGAATAACGCATGCATGAATATAATATGATACAAAAACAAAAGGTATCTTCCTTCATTGCTTTCTCATTCTGATTGTGTTTATGTTACAACTGCCAATATATTTAATTTAAATATTACTTGATAATATTGTTTTTGGCAGCAGGTTAAGGTTTACCAAATTAACTTTATAACATTTTGTGTATATGGAACTTTTCAAAATGCCTAAAACACGTGCAGATTACTGAGAACTGTAATTTATTGTTTTTTAAATTAATTTTTTTATACTTATATAGATGATATTTCTTGAATACATATCTTATATCTTATGATTCTTGAACGCAGATTTGACTGTGTCAGTTCTTTGGGTGGAAAATTATAGAACAGGGCTTCTGGCCTTTAGAAAGGTAACATTAAGCAAAGAAATCATGTCCTTTAAATTTTATATTGTCATAATCAGAATGAGATGTTGTACTGTATAAATGCACATTAGTGACTCTTATACTTTATACGTATGCAGTCAAGTCCAGAAATATAAGAATCCAAATACGGCAGTTTGGAGAGACCTGTCAGTAGTACACATGCTAGTACATGCACACAGCATGTATGTTGCAAATCTTCCGGGTTATAAATTCATTAAAATTCCAGATGTTTTAGTTTCTCCGTATTCAGTTTACAGTTGAAGAGCATAACAATATTTCATTGAAACATTTAGTTTTAGTATTCACTAATTGCTTCTGAAAATGCAGCATAAGGTGTCACATTAAATTCCATGTTGTAAACTTTAAAATGACACATTCCCCCATTACAATGTTATACTCATTTTGTAGGCAGTGAACACTTTATGACACAATAAGAATATAAACGTCCTCCAGACTATTTATAATCAGTAAAACTAAACGTGTCACTCACCAAAGTTACCTCATGTTTGTCATCCCTGTTCAGTTAGCATTCCTATTCAGTTACACTCCCAATTTAATTTTTACAATGAAGATGGTGTAAATAAATGTCATTAACAGTGATAATAATGATGTATAATAATAGTTTTGTCCTTTTGTACACTACAGTATTACGACTATTAAAATGTATGCACAAAATACATCTTACTGTGTACCTATAGGAAGTAGATACATGTCTTTTAATATACTGTAGTGTTCGTGTATTTCTTTATTAGTTGTCTGTAAATAATCATGATTGTTGACTGTGTTATTAAAAACATCGTTACAAAGTTGATAAGAATAATGTAGTATCCTTTAGGAGTATTATTGACTACATATCATTGTATTAGGTTTTATGGTTAATTGTGTCTGTGTTATTAAGGCATAAATATTTAATAGGATTTATTGTGTGTACAGTGAAGTGTGAATACTGTAGTTAGTAAAGCAGTTGCTGAATGATAATTATGAGTAATAGGAATATTACAAATTTCTATGAATAATAAAAAAAAAACTGTAATTAAAATGTTTAAATATATGCGTATATTTTTTGTGAGAAATGTGTCTTTTAATATTCTTTGTAGTTCCTGTGCAGATATTTTTATGTGAACTTTAGTATTGTATTTATAGCATCACCTTTGACTTCTTAAAAGAAGCTGAAGTTTTTAACACATATATCAAAATACATTTTAATATATACAAATTTGATTAAAAACAGAACTGTTATTACATTGTATCACAGAAACAAAATTCTTTTTTATATTTTTCATACTGCTCTGTTATTGAAAATCAGAACAAATTTATAATTCAAATCTCCCCCCCCAGTTTCAGTGAATTCAGATTATCGATTAATAATTGCTGGCTTCATTGCTAGGCCTGAGAACATAAGCCTTTTATGTGCTAGTTTGTCAGCTGTCTCATTTCTTTGGATTTGTGTGTCAGAATCAATTATAATAATATAGTATTCCTTAATTTTCCAAGTTTTTTTTTTTAATAAATGTTTGAACAGTTGTATTATTTGATGTTTTTACTGTTTTGTTGATTTATAATCTGTCATAGTTTACAATACATAAAAAATGTACAAGTACAAATCATTAATGAATGTCGACTTTCGTGGCCAATGTCAGATAAACTCTCCAGGCAGGTAGGCTGGGTCCATTGTCAAAACTACAACTCCAAATGCCCTGATCATGCTCATGGTGGTCATCTTCAGTGCCAAAGTAGATGTCATCAAGTCACCACTGAAGATGAACGTCATGGATGTGGTAAAAATATTTGGCTTGTAGTCTCTCGCAATGGTCACGTCCTAACAGTCTACTCATTTTTATATCTAAAGTAAAAATCATTCTTAACAACTTTGGATGGACAAACAACATTCAGATGTTATAGCCAGTCACTCGTGTCATACTCTTTGTACTGTCTTTTTAATTTTTTCTGTATTCTTGTCTTTATTGCTTGTTAAATATTAGTGAAATTGTAAAGGTACATATCAGCCCACCTAATATTTTGGGAGACATAAATATAAATACAAATAATAAGGATAAATTTTAATGGGAACAAAAGTATAAATAATAATTATAAAATATTATTCATGAATTATAACAATGTAGCAAGCAATGAGTGGATTTGTGTCAAGGTCACATCCAAGACGCATGATGAACAGTTATTTTAGATACATGACCTGTAACCTATGAGATAAGGGGTCATACGATATGACGTCAGAGACCAACCCAGCTTCATATTTTCGCTGGATTGTAGAACTAAAATAATCTTCTCGTTCAAAACTGAATTAGAAACACGGGGGAACAATAGTTTGGCATCACGTGATTCCCTCTCTACTTCGGAAATTGAGACATTAAATTTCGCCCCAGTCTGTAATAACAACTCGTGCGAATAGCACGTATAAGTTCCGGAACGAAATCGCGTGTGCCCGCAGTTCTAAAAAATGTATTTTAAAATCAAAATTACATATAAGTAATATGAGTTAACGAGATTTCAATTGGGCCTAACACCAAACAGATGTTAAAATGTGATTTAAAGAAATCGAGATATTAGTTATATCAGAATAACAGTTTTGGTTTGAACCGAAAAGTGAAATATAAAAATGTTCGGAGTGAACAAAGTTACGAAAGAAACTGGAGAGTGGAGGATCACCAAAAAATGAACAGCTAAGTAACCTTCGGGTATCACCTAACTTTTAAAAGCAAACATAAGAAGTATTTTCAATCACTAAAAAAATGAGATCTCACATGGGCATGGGGTATGTAAGATGGAGTGAATGAAAGTACATATTAAATAAGGAGCGCTGGTTTGCTCAATATATATAGTTAATGAATTGAATAAATACCATGGTTTTGTTTTATTTTTTCTTCTTTTGAATGTTAAATTTATATATATATATATATATATATGGAAAAGTATATACTGTAATTAAATAATTATAAATATGGTTAACAACCAAAGTTCTTAAGGTAACGAAGTATTATGTGGGGATGGAAAGTAAAGGGTTTTAAAAAGAAAAAATTGTTTATTTTCTTTTGAAGAAAGTCATTAAAGAAAAGGAAATAAAATTTAGTGTTGAAATGGAAAGAAACAAAGTATGATAAAAAATAATAAATGATTCATGGGAAACAAATAATTTGTTGAGTGAATTATTTCAGACAACCATCTTGTTTTTACAGCTCGTCCAACGAGAATCTGGATCCGGTAAGTAAATTTTTTAAGGTTGGTAGCAAACAACATGGCGGCTACAAGAGCCGAAAGTGTGTAATTGTAAACAAAGTTTATTAATAAATTTATAAACGTAAAATAAAACGTAACAATGGCACCCGAAGCTGGGACCATTTGCATAAATAAACCTGGACCTGTTTTGAGGAACAAGGTGGTTGTTTGAGATAATAAGTGAAAGGTTTATGTACGTTTAAATAGACGTACAAGTATAAGGTTATATTGTGACCATGTGTAGTGTGGGTAAATAGAATACCTTGTTATGTGATAAGTATGTGTTATATATGTTAGTATTTTGACAAAAAAGTTATAATTTTACCATTAAAAAATGGAAAATAAGGAAATAAATCTAGAAAACACTCCTACCGAGTCAATGGTAATAGTAATGTAAAGTGCAGAGGAGGTTATTATTTGTTCATATTTATATTATAAGTAAAAATTAAGTATTAATTGATTAAAATGGCAGATAACAGAAGTAGTTTTACCAAATCGGTAATATCGAACAATGTAGAACCAGAGTCCACTCCAACGACATCGAGAATAAGAGAGTTGTCGATGGACGATATGTTTAACCTAATGAGAACAATGTCCGAAAATATAAATAGCAATCTAAATGAATTGAAAGAACAGAAGAGTGACTCTGATGTTAAATATGAAAAATAAAGTCGTTTTGATGAAGTAAACACGAAAATGAATGATCAAATTAATGAGATTAGAAACGAAATAAAACAGCAAAATTTTAGTATTAAACAGCATATTCATGAAACTAATACACGTGATAGTATAAAAGAACAGATAATAGAATCAACAAGTAACAATTTCAAGGAGCAGATTAACGAAATGAATAAAAATTTAGAAAGGAAATTAAATCAGATAATGAATAAGAAGGTAAGTGACAGTGTTAGAGATGTGACAAATAATAATAATAGTAAAATAGTGGAAGTGGTAGCATTAGAGAATAAAATATTGAATAGTGATGATAATTATGAGAGTATAGTGGGGGTAGAAAGTAGTGAAGAGACCGATAAATTAAACGAAAATAAAGACGTTCAGGTAACATAATACGGTAAGTAGGGGTGAGAAAAATGATGATATAATTACAAATGTAGTGTTAGAGAGTAAGGTTGTGAATATTGAGAGTGCTGATGAAGTTTTAGCGGAAGTAGAATTTAATAATGGAGTGGTAGAGAGTGTTGATGAGTTAGAGAGGGAGAGAGAGAGTGGAAAGAAAGTTTACAGGTAGAAGGGTTGCAGGGGGTAAAATTTTCCCGTGGTGTTGTTGGGGGTGAAGAAAAGTCTTCACGAGTGTATTTGGTAGATACAAAATCTACAAATAATTGTCCTTTGAGTTTTAGTGTTGTTCCTGGAAGAGCCAGGAGGTGTTTTTATGATTTAGTACCCTCTGCATGGGATGATAGAGAAAGTGTGAAATGGCGTTATGATAAGAGATGTTTAGAGAGAGAGAGTTGTATTTTGATAGGAAGATAGAGTTGTTTGAGATTAGTAGAAATTATAAAGAATTAGTAGAGAGGTTAGCTATAGAGAGAGCTGATGATTATATTGAATTCTTACCTTATGACGTAATTAGTGCAGCAAATGATAAGGTTGATTATAGTGTAACTTACCTAATGGTGACAAATCATACTAAGGGCGACTTGAATATACTCGATGGTGACAAGTTATATGATCTAATAATATGGAATAATCCTGTTGATATTGTGGAAAAGTATGAGCATTTAAATAGTCGTTATATTGATAGAGATAATATAATGTATTCAATAGAAAATGATTTGTGTAGACGTAAGACCAGACTATTATTCGATGATGGTGGTTAAACAGTTGTTGTTCATGAACATTTAATTATGTGAATAGTGGGATTTTGAAATGGACTGTATTATGAAATGATTTGTGGTAAACTATAACAGATAATAATTTTGATTGTACTGTATATACTTTTGTGTTGATGTTAAATGTAATGATGAGCAAGGTGAAGTATACTCAACTTCGTGAATTTTGTTAAAGTAATGAAAGGTGTTTGACAAGATAGTTGAAATAATTTGAAAAGAGATAATAAATGAAATATTGTATAAGATGAATGTTGACAACAAATTAAAAATTTTGGAGAATTTAATGGTATAGTAAATGATAAATAATTGATGGTTGATTAGTAAAAAAGGTCAATTGAAATTAAAGTGTAATGTTTATAATTTTATATGCAAATTTAAAGGTGAATTGTTTATTTTGATGTAATAATCTCAATGTTAGTTACGAGTGTATTATGTTGTATATTATTATGTATTATGTTAGCGTGTAGGAATCTTAAACATGAATTATATGTTTTAAATAGATTCCCCACTTTCGGGCGGTCCTGGCCTTACCAGCCCAGACCGTGGTTTTGGATGACAATCAGCTGTGGGCAGAATTATTGTAAACCTGACCATGGTTGGTTGCCTATGAAATTGGTGCAATTTGGAAATTAACAGGGGGTTTTCAAAGGGGAATCTACATAAACTACGGAACAGCGGCTATCACCGAAGGGGTGATAGTGCCGTATTAAGGGCGTATGAATCATTATAGTAGGATTACTGGTGTCCTCGGACATCAGTAATGCCGAATTTTTGTATTATGCCGAAGCAAGAACGGTGTAAGCAGCGTTTGCACCCTAATAAAATTTAGTTCTTGTGGACGCAAATGGGCGCTTCAGTCCATCAGTAATCAATAGTGTGTGTGGAAAGGAGCTGGCCGTTACAAGCCAGGGGCATAAATACAGCATTTATGCACAAGGTAAATACCAAAACCGGTGTACCCGTGAGCTTATTTACCTAATTGTAACTGGGTAAAGGGGGGATATTAGATATTGATGGAGAAGGAGGTTACTAAATTATTAGTAATGAATTAGGGAATATGAAAATGAATTATGTTGATGATGTAGAAGGTGTAGTTGATCTGATGAGATAACTAAATGATTTTGTATTGAGTTAAGAAGTATTATGATAATTAAAGATGATTAACAATTTTAAGTAGATAATTTGTTCTGATGTAGTTGATTTAAATGTGTTTTATTCTATATAAGAATTTTATTAATGAATTTAATTATTTTGAAATATGAATTATATAATGGAAGGTATTTGTAATGTTGTAATGGGAAATGTTTATTTAAATTCTGATGGGAATCAGAGAAATATTTTAAATTTTGGGAACAAGAGTTAATAAGAGAAGGGTTCAGAATGTTAGTATGGAAGTTTAAAGAAAAAAAAAAGTTTTATATTATGTTGTGTTAAATATGTATTCATTTATAGGTTAGAAGTTAAGAAAACCAGTGCTTCTTAACGCAAACCAGCTCACAGCTAAGGGGAAACAGATCAGTTACGGATATGGTATTATACAAGGCCACTACTTGATTTTTTGATTTCATGTTTCAGTGTCTGGTGATGCTGTGGCAGCAGTCCTGAGTTGGCCTACGCGTCAGAGCAGGAGCGTCAAGTGCCTGTCTGGCCTTGCGGTGTTGGGATCTCGAGAGAGAAGTCCAGTAAGGTCATACAGGTGCGGTCACAGTCACTGGACCAGGGGGTAAGTAAACCATGATTTTTAATAAAACGTAAAGGGGGTTGTGGCGACATATCCTGACTGATCCCTTTAGGAAGTATGAGAGTGTCAATGAGAGTTTTTATGCTTCGGCATAAAACCTCTCATTGAGGGGGTATTGTAACGGTACATATCAGCCCACCTAATATTTTGGGAGACAAATATAAATACAAATAATAAGGGTAAATTTTAATGGGAACAAAAGTATAAATAATAATTATAAAATATTATTCATGAATTATAACAATGTACCAAGCAATGAGTGGATTTGTGTCAAGGTCACATCCAAGACACATGATGAACAGTTATTTTAGATACATGACCTGTAACTTATGAGATAAGGGGTCATACGATATGGCGTCAGAGACCAACCCAGCTTCATATTTTCGCTGGAATGTAGAACTAAAATAATCTTCTCGTTCAAAACTGAATTAGAAACACAGGGGAACAATAGTTTGGCATCACGTGATTCCCTCTCTACTTCGGAAATTGAGACATTAAATTTCGCCCCAGTCTGTAATAACAACTCGTGCGAATAGCACGTATAAGTTCCGGAACGAAATCGCGTGCGCCCGCAGTTCTAAAAAATGTATTTTAAAATCAAAATTACATATAAGTAATATGAGTTAACGAGATTTCAATTGGGTCCAACACCGAACAGATGTTAAAATGCGATTTAAAGAAATCGAGATATTAGTTATATCAGAATAACAGTTTTGGTTTGAACCGAAAGTGAAATATAAAAATGTGCGGAGTGAACAAAGTTACGAAAGAAACTGGAGAGTGGCGGATCACCAAAAAATGAACAGCTAAGTAACCTTCTGGTATCACCTAACTTTTAAAAGCAAACATAAGAAATATTTTCAATCACTAAAAAAATGAGATCTCACATGGGCATGGGGTATGTAAGATGGAGTGAATGAAAGTACATATTAAATAAGGAGCGCTGGTTTGCTCAATATATATAGTTAATGAATTGAATAAATACCATGGTTTCGTTGTATTCTTTGTTCTTTTGAATGTTAAATTTATATATATATATATATATATGAAAAAGTATATACTGTAATTAAATAATTATAAATATGGTTAACAACCAAAGTTCTTAAGGTAACGAAGTATTGTGTGGGGATGGAAAGTAAAGGGTTTTAAAAAGAAAAAAAATTGTTTATTTTCTTTTGAAGAAAGTCATTAATGAAAAGGAAATAAAATTTAGTGTTGAAATGGAAAGAAACAAAGTGATATAAAAAATAATAAATGATTCATGGGAAACAAATAAGTTGTTGAGGGAATTATTTCAGACAACCATCTTGTTTTTTCAGCTCGTCCAATGAGAACCTGGATCCGGTAAGTAAATTTTTTAAGGTTGGTAGCAAACAACATGGCGGCTACAACAAGAGCCGAAAGTGTGTAGTTGTAAACAAAGTTTATTAATAAATTTATAAACGTAAAATAAAACGTAAAAAAATAATAACATTACAAGTACCTTAATACTAATATATGAACATTTTTTAACAAAGTAATTCATACATTTGAACAACTTTCATCAAAACTGTCTTTAATTTTATTCCTTCCTTTTTTTTATTGTGAAAACAGTTATTGTAACAAAGACAGCGCCTTACAATTGATTTCTTAGTCTCTATATTATATTGCCTTTATCTTCTACGTAAGAATGTAAGAAGCCTTTTCACCTGTGTTGTGTCAATTGCAACGTTGTGAACAAGTGTATATACAGAATGTACACTATCACACAGCATATGGCTAATAGTATACAGTGCAGCCAGAATACAGGAGACAAAAGATCCTGGTTTATGTCAGTGCTTTGTTGATCAGTAATGTCGTATAGCATTCCTTGAAAGATAAATGTACGGTTTTCCCATTAGGGCTGAAAGACTTCAATAGGTTTCACCTGGTACAACCAGTGAGAGATTGTTTATTGTGTACAACATTTCTAGCACCAAGGAGTCTGTAACTATTCACGGCTTTAATTACAATAATTAATGCACTGGTTATTTTAATGTGAGGTGTATTATTAAGATATCGGGCGCCATAGTTGCCAGACTGAACAACATATAATATGTACTTACCTAAGGTCAGTATTCGTGTTATACGAACCAGAGTCGAGGAACGTATTACCTGAAATAATTCACTCGTTTTTGTTTTGTTTGTTACCATTGACATTACACTTTTTATTTATATAATCTGGAATTTACTTACATAAGACATTACTACGTGGAACAAACAAGCTATTATCCGCCAGGTGGCGCCATTCTATTCTTCAAGTTAAATTTCCCCTTAAGCCCTCCAAAATACATAGTTATTACCTTATTGAAATATTAAACATGTGTATAGATATATAGGCATTTATTTTGCACAACCCAGCACTTTTTAATAATATTTTATTATCCACTCTCTGGTACAATTATTATTATTATGAGCTCATTTCAATTTACGGTATACCAATTTAGTTAATGAATTTACTGAATTTTGGTCATTTTAAAATTTTTTGAATATAAAATGGTTGTAGCTGGTACTTAGCTGCACTTTTGGGTTGACGACATCGAACACCTTGAATCCTTCGATTGCACGTGCAAAAGTCTGGACTGTCACATCGTCTTAGGGCACACACTCTCTATTGTAGTATCCCCCCTCGGATCACACCTTTGCCAGATTCTTTGATCGTGAATTTCACTCTGTCGATGACATCAACTCAAAATTTGTTACGGTACCACAGTTATTAACCCACTTTTGGTGGTGTAAAATTTAAATAAATACACTTAGTGAATACACCGGCCGTGAATCGCCGGCTGGCACACTTCATGGTCCGGACGAGAATGACACTGTTTCATCAGTCAACATTGCAGAGGTGGGGCAAAAATACGTCACTGACTCTTTGTTCAAACGGCCCAGCCCAGTGGAATACATTGCATTCTTTGCGTCTGACGTAAACATGGGTTGGTCTTGTTTACTGCTTATTTGTGACAAACAGTTTTTTGCGGCTTTTGTAATTTTCCACTGAATTCGACATAAATCCTGTTAATTCAAATGTGCGTTGTTTAAAATATTCACCAAAACTTTATAGGGAATACAAAATAAAATTATTATTATTAAAAAATGGTTAGAAAATAAAATACAATAATTATGTATACAATAATTTTAGGTTTACCAAAATTATTATGGTACCAGAATTGTACCGTCACAAAACCCCCTCAATGAAAGATTTTATGCCGAAGCATAAAGACTTTCATTGACACATTCGTACTTCCTAAAGGGATCAGCCAGGATATGTCGCCACAACCCCCTTACTATTTATATGAAAAGAAATACAATAACTCACCCGTGGTCCGATGATGCTGACAGTACCTTCATGACCTTACTGGACTTCTCCTTCGAGATCCCAACACCATAAGGCCAGTCAGGCGCGTAACGCTCCTGCTCTGACGCGCTAGCCAGCTCAGGACCGCCGTCACAACATCACCAAGCACTAAACAATAAATCAAAAATATCAAAATAGTGGCTTGGTATATGCTATATCCCTAACTGATCTGTTTCCCCTTAGCTATGTGCTGGTTTGCGTTAAGAAGCACTGGGTTTGCTTCAAATCAACAAGAATTATATAGAAGTGCCATTCTCTTCATTGACTACCCTTAACATTATAAAATCTTTTCGATTCCCATCGATAATAATTAACCCTTTTCTGTTTTCATAATTAATATAATTATAGAAGAAACACAAATATTTATATAAATGCAACATATAATCCCAAGTTTATGGATACAATTACCAAAATCTCCCTGTTTGAGTAAGAGGGAGAAAAACATTTTATAAAAAATTTTTTTTACTATTATTATTATTAATATTATTATTATTAACAGTTAATAATCTGGCGCTGTTAATAATATTTACCCCTCTTTCTCCTCCACACACACTATTTCCCCCCCTGAACTGTTGCGTTCAGTTGCCTCCACAAGGATTGAGGCAGAAGGAGTGAGCACTTTTTTCTTTTCTCTCTCTCCCATCCTTGCTTCAGCTTTACAAAACCTTTAGGGTATGTACCCCTACTTTCATTCTTATAATATGCCCCTACCGTCTACCACCCCTACTGAGGTGAAATAGCCTATGCAAACAAATAATCTTAGATTCCCCTGGATCTCCCATTAAATTTCCAAGTTGAACCAATTTCATAGGCAACCAACTATGGTCAGGTTTAACAATTGCTGGCCACAGCTGGTTGTCGTCCAGAACCACGATTAGTGTTGGTAAGACAGTAATCGCCCGAAATATGGGGAATCCCAATAGTATGACACATTGTGTCTTATGTAGTCACATTTGGAACTACCCTAAAACTAACAATTTATATATATTACATATATATAAATCCTTACAAGACTAACACACATTATAAACATAATAATCATATTATCACTGTTCATAAAGCAGTCTCAATACATCACCATAGTATCACTATGTCCTTCTAACCACTTAAGGTTGTTACTTCATAAACATAAAATATAAACATGATTTCAAAATTCAAATATCATCTCCAAAAAACAGTTGATTTCTTTCTTTAGTTTACATAATTAAATTTGAGTATAGACACTTTTCAAGTTCCAACTTTCACTTTTCAAAACCAATACCTTCTCACTACAGGATAACAAGTACAACAATGGATCATCTTATATTTCTAGGTTATACTAAAAAATAACTCCGAAATGAGTTAAAGTTTTAAGTTACTAAATTTTATATGTTCTATTCTATAATTTTTAGAATAAACTAATGTTCGTGGAAAAATGCCAATTATATATATATATATATTTTTTTATATATCCCACGAAACAAGGGGTCCCCCTCCCCGTTCAACAATAAAATTAAATTTCTTCTTGCACCAATTTGTGGAGTAAGACCATCGTTGCTTTCACCCCCAGATGGCAGTTCCGCCAACCATGGTCCGCCTCCAGAATGCCAAAATCCACGATCAGAGGTGGTGAGTCTGTGATCGCCCGAAAATGGGGGTGAGTCCCTTCTGAAAAATAATATACACCAAATTAATACTCATACACTCGCTAATATCAAAAACAGAAACAACCTAAGATGACCAGTACAATTTTAAATTTGTAGCATTGTGTGTTCCTACTATCTCTCCAGTTACGTTGTTCTGCAACACATATGAATTTTGCATTTTAATCTCTACTACCTCATATGGTCCTTCGTATAGTAGAAAGAACTTCTTGATTTCTTTGTCTTGCGCACTCGATAAGTCGTGCCTTTTTACTAATACCATTTGTCCTATATTATATTTAACCCACTTACCTCTTGCGTTGTGTCTACGTTTTCTCTGTTCGCCTTTGCTTATTAAATTTTCGTTAGCCAACCGGATTTTAATGTTTACATCAGTTGTCCTGCTCTCAGGTGGATAATCGAACAGTTGTTCCAAAATTCTTGGGGGGCGTGTTCCTCTTACCAACTCATGGGGTGTATAGCCGGTGGACTCGTGGGTGGTACTGTTTAGCCAAGTTTCTACCTTTCTTACATACAATGGCCACTCGCTGTGTTTAGCGTGACAATAGGCTCTGAAGATCCTGCTTGTTTCTCTCATTACACGCTCAGCCTGGTTGGACTGGGGATGATACACAGCCATATGTTTCGTGAGGATGCCTTCCCATCCTAAGGTCTGGCGCCATCTTCCACTGATGAACTGCGGCCCATGGTCTGATAAAATTACCTTTGGCTTACCCACGTTAATCATATAATCTTTCGTCACCTTTTTACTCAATACCTTACTGGTAGCTCTTTTCACGCTATACAATTTTACATATTTTGAGAAAGTGTCAAGCAATACAAATATATAAACTACTCCGCCTCTACCCTTCAGCAATGGTCCAAACAAATCCACACCAACTAAATCGAAAGGTCTTTCTACCTTAATATAATTTAACTCACCTTCCACTCTGTAGTTTACCACCTTTGACTTTTGACACAAATCACAACTCCTCAGCAACTGTCTCACTCGTCTCTCCATATTCCTGAAAATACATGATTCTTTTAAAACATTCACACACTTTTTAGCCCCAAAATGACCATATCTTATATGACAATCCCATATAATCTTCTCTTCCAACACTGCTGGCACTACTAATCTCCAGTCACGCTCACCCACTACTACCCTCTTGAACAACAACCCTTTGTAAATTTGAAAATATTGATTGTACTCTGATTCATCCAACTCCATCTCCAAACTGTGTATTATTTTCCCAGACTTACCATCTGCTCTCTCTCTGCATGGTTTTGATATCCTTCAACTCTTCTCCGAAGATCCTGTCTTCTCTGCTAATCTGAAAAATTTCAATTTCTTTTAAATCCCTACCTGTTTTATTATTCTCGCAATCTACTCTGGAAAGAGTGTCGGGCACCTTATTCTCGGTTCCTTTAATATACTCCCACTCGAAGTTGTACTCCTGCAAAACAAGTACCCACCTGGTTAAACGACTGTGAGCAAGTTTACAAGTGTTGAGGAATGACAAAGCTTTATGATCTGTTCGAATAATTGTTTTGTTGCCTAAGATGTACGTTCTGAATTTGCTGACTGCGAACACAATACTGAGCAATTCTTTCTCCGTTGTGGTATAATTCTTTTCGGCTGGCAACAATGATCGGCTGGCGAATGCAATGGTTAGATGTTCCCTCTCATCATCCTCCTGATACAGTTCCGCGCCTACTGCTACATTGCTGGCGTCCGTCTGCAAATAAAACACTTTATCAAAATCCGGATGGTTCGTCATAATCATTTTACTAAATTTTCTTTTTATTTCTTCAAAAGCTCCACGCTCCACGTCTCCTCACTTCCATTGCCTGTTCTTCTGCAATACAGCACTTAACTTTGCTGTGATGTGTGCGTAGTTCCTTTGAAATTTTCTATAAAAGTTGCACAGCCCAAGAAAAATCTGAAGTTGCGTGATGTTTCGTGGTTCAGGGAAGCGCATAATAGATTCGACCTTGTCCGGGTTGGCGGAAATTCCTTCCGAAGTAATTATGAATCCTAAAAAATTAATCTTGGTTTGTAAAAATTTGGACTTGTCCCAATTTACGGTTAATCCTCCCGCTTCTAATTTTTCTAATACATACTTTAAATGTTCTAAATGGTCTTCAGAAGTCCGTGACGCTATCAAAATGTCGTCCACGTATACTGTGAGGAAATCTAAATCTTTTGGTCTCAAAATTCTATCCAAACATTTAATAAAACTAGCTACGCTGGTATTTAGACCAAATGGTAGTCGCTTAAACTGATAATTTTTCCCATTAAATAAAAATGCTGTGTATGGCCTGCTTACCTCTGCTAATGGTACTTGCCAATATCCGGCCGTCAGATCTAATGATGTCATGAACCTCACTCCACTAAACTTTTGAAATATTTCATTAATTGATTCCGGTGATTCCCGTTCTGGTATGATGATCTGGTTTATCTTCCTCGCATCTAAGCACAATCTTACTCCTCCATCTTTTTTAATTACCACCACCAATGGATTAGAGTAGTGAGATACTGACCTCTCTATGATTCCACCTTCCATCATCTTATCCAACTCTTCTTGCACCGCTCGTCGTTTAGAGTAAGGCACTGGATAGCTCCGCTGCATGAATGGTGTGTGTTCCGTAATCTGTAACATACATTCATAATTTTTTGCCCTTCCTGGAACATCGGCAAACACTCTCTTAAACTGCTCTATTACCTCCCATAACGCTATACGTTGGCCACTCCTTATCACCTCACCCCCACTACAGAATTCATCCACCCTTATCTCCCATACTGCATTATTAATATTGCTCATTTCATTATCAACATCTTCAAAATAATCACCCTCTCTACAAAAATTTATGTTAGTATCTAAGTTATTCTCAACTACTCGCTTCTGTACAAATTTCACACCAGTTGTTTTAACTTTATTTATCACACTTTCAAAATTAACTTTAACAGACCGATCACCCCCATCTAGCTCTAACACCTTCTTTTTAAAATTTATTACAGCTTTATTTCTTTGTAAAAAATCATTTCCTAAAATGATGTCTAAACTTAACCCCTTGACTACCAAAAATGTATTATCAAAATTCATATCTCCAATTGAAAAACTTAAATGTATTTGTTTGGTCACACGTTTACTACGTATTCCCGTAACTCCTATTACTGTAACCCCTGCTACGGGTAGAACTGGAATATTCTTTTTAAATTCTTTTAACTCACTTAAAATGTTCTCAGCTATTACTGAAATCTCACTTCCCGTATCAACAAGTGTTTTAAATTTCCTATTTTCTATTGTTACCTGGATTTCCGTGAGTCCAGCTCTCACCTCCAATGTTGTGTTACTTTCCTCCTCCAACAAGTCAGCTATAATATCGGTTGTTATAACGTTAGATTGGACATCTTCTAATGGTCGGACCTCATGAGCTTCCCTGAACAGTGGTCAGGTCCTAGTTACCACTGTTGACTTCAGTTTTCCGGCTGTGTCCTGCTATTACTGGTGGTGGGTACCTGGTGTCCCCTTGTCGGTCCCTGGTTATGGTTTGGTGTCCCTCGGGTACTCGGTGCTCCTCTGGTTGTAGGTACGAACTGTTTGGGGTTGTTACTACTCCTTGGTTCGTTTCTTGGTGTTTTACATTTGTAACAATATTGTATGTGGGCACGGTTCCCCGTTCTACACCTAGAACAACTCCACTCGCCTGGTTGCTGTAAATCAGTACGATACATATGTTTATTATGATTATTATTTCCATTATTATAATAATTCCTTGGTTGATTAAACTCGGTGTTATTATTATTATTTATAGTCTGTTGTATGGGTCGTCTCCCCATTTCACGGTCATTAATACTTTGTAGTATATCTAACACTTTTTCTAACTCATTTAGAGTTTCTATTTCTTTGGTCATTAATGTAACCTGCACCTCTCTTGGTAAGCGCTTACTCACGTATCTAACGAATGACTTAAACGGTATGGGCGGCTCTAAGTATTTTGCCTCGTTATAAAGTTTTGTTACATATATTGTGATATTATTGTTATTAGGGTTACGTCCCATGAAATTACCCGCTCCCATAATGCGGCTTCTTAAAGTTTCCTGCTCTTCTTCCGTCCAATATTTGCCCTTAAATGCTTTCTCAAAAGTTTCATAACAATCCCATTCTAACCTATGAGCCTCAGCCCATATTACTGAATTACCCTTGAGACACTTGACTATTTTAGTTAATTTTACTTCCCAACTACTGCTACTAAAATAATTATAAACCCGTGTCTGATTCAAAAAACGCATGGGATGTATCACCCTGTTTTCATGGCTAAAATTTTCTAATTCTATTTCATTATACAAATCCCTAGTCACTACCACCCTATCATTAATACTTGAAATATTTTTATGAATTTCCCCCCGTAACTCATTTTTCACACTGGTTAAACTATTAGTAATTAAATCATATTTATCATCCACATCAGTATTATTTTGTATAGCTAAATCATCGATTTCTTTGATCTTATTTTGTAACAGACTTATTCTACTCTTAGTATTTCTTTCATGTTCTGATATTGTGTTATCTATAGTTTCAATATTTTTTGTAATGTCTACTACATTTGATTCAACTTTCTCTAATTGACTTTGCAAAACATTTGTTTTCAATTCTATTTGGTTACTCACTTCATAATTTGTTTTCATCTCTATTTGACTTTCTACATAAGTTAAACATTTCTTTTCTATTTCTGTATTTTGTGACTCTATCTGGTTTTTAACTGTGTCATTAACTGTCTCATAAATCTGATCAATTTTGGTATCCAAATTACTTATTTTAATATTAAATTTCTCATTAACAATTTCTACTGTGTTTTTCTGGATATTATCACAACGTGTTTCTATTGTGTTAATTCTTTCATCAAAGTAATAATTTTGGCTTTTAATTTCAGTCTTTAATTCATCAAACTTTACATCAAAACTATTTCTGATTTCATTTTTCTGCTCGTTAAATTGTTTATCAAAATTATCAAATTTGTCATTCAAGTTAGTAAACTTTTCATCAAATTTGTTACTTTGTTCATTGAATTTATTATTAAAACTACTCTTAATTCCTTTAATTTCACTTAATAGTAACTGGATCATTGCAGCTGTATCATCTGGTTTATTTACGTCTTGAGTTGAGATGGGGGTTAATGGAACTGGATTTAATTCAGTGTCTCTGGTTTCACTGATCTGACTAATTGGGTTCAATTTAACGTCCATCTCACTCATAACTGTTTCTTCTACATCACCTTTACCAGTATTCATTTTGCTTATTTCTAATACACATATAGGTCTATAACGTAACTTAACCCTACTTCACTCACGTGTCTATTTACTGTCGAAACTATTTCAGGTAAATTATTCCTTTTCTCTAGTATGTATACTCTACATAAAATTAGGTCTTACGTAGAGTCCCTGTTCGCGAAAGGCATCTGTAACTATTCACGGCTTTAATTACAATAATTAATGCACTGGTTATTTTAATGTGAGGTGTATATTAAGATATTGGGCGCCATAGTTGCCACACTGAACAACATATAATATGTACTTACCTAAGGTCAGTATTCGTGTTATACGAACCAGAGTCGAGGAACGTATTACCTGAAATAATTCACTCATTTTTGTTTTGTTTGTTACCATTGACATTACCCTTTTTATTTATATAATCTGGAATTTACTTACATAAGACATTACTACGTGGAACAAACAAGCTATTATCCGCCAGGTGGTGCCATTCAATTCTTCAAGTTAAATTTCCCCTTAACAAGCCCTCCAAAATACATAGTTATTACCTTATTGAAATATTAAACATGTGTATAGATATATAGGCATTTATTTTGCACAACCCAGCACTTTTTAATAATATTTTATTATCCACTCTCTCTCTCTCTCTCACTCTCTGGTACAATTATTATTATTATGAGCTCATTTCAATTTACGGTATACCAATTTAGTTAATGAATTTACTGAATTTTGGTCATTTAAAAATTTTTTGAATATAAAATGGTTGTAGCTGGTACTTAGCTGCACTTTTGGGTTGACGACATCGAACACCTTGAATCCTTCGATTGCACGTGCAAAAGTCTGGACTGTCACATCGTCTTAGGGCACACACTCTCTATTGTAGTATCCCCCCTCGGATCACACCTTTGCCAGATTCTTTGATCGTGAATTTCACTCTGTCGATGACATCAACTCAAAATTTGTTACGGTACCAGTTATTAACCCACTTTTGGTGGTGTAAAATTTAAATAAATACACTTAGTGAATACGCCGGCCGTGAATCGCCGGCTGGCACACTTCATGGTCCGGACGAGAATGACACTGTTTCATCAGTCAACATTGCAGAGGTGGGGCAAAAATACGTCACTGGCTCTTTGTTCAAACAGCCCAACCCAGTGGAATACAATGCGCATTGCATTCTTTGCGTCTGACGTAAACATGGGTTGGTCTTGTTTACTGCTTATTTGTGACAAACAGTTTTTTGCGGCTTTTGTAATTTTCCACTGAATTCAACATAAATCCTGTTAATTCAAATGTGCGTTGTTTAAAATATTCACCAAAACTTTATAGGGAATACAAAATAAAATTATTATTATTAAAAAATGGTTAGAAAATAAAATACAATAATTATGTATACAATAATTTTAGGTTTACCAAAATTATTATGGTACCAGAATTGTACCGTCACAAGACACTTATTTCCATGTATACTGCAAGTATTATTATGGCCAATTTGTCATTACAAAAGATTTCTACTGTGAATTGGCAGGTGGATCTTATGGAACAATAATAATAGTACAAAAGTAAAAACTAAGGCATTGTGTTACAGGATAACAGGGACATTTGGTTGTGCAAATGATTTTCATTGAAGTTGTAGAAATAATATATTTTATTATCTAGCCATTACACAACTGAAATTCAAATTCAACAAACAAAAAATTTCAATCAAGCAATAACATTATAGATTGTACACTAAATAAAAATTCACCTGCTTATTTTTCAACTATTTATATATGTAAATATGGTAATGTATGTTTTTTGTTTTATTCAGACGTAAATACAAGGTACTGTGTTCTTTATTACAAATTGTATTTCTAAGTTTCAATTTGTAATCTGACTTTTTTTACTGGTTACAATTAATCAAAATTTAATGGAGTTATTAAATCAGAAAGATAAAAAAAAGAAATTCTGTTATGTCACACTAGTCTTAAGCAGAATAAAGTGTGGACGACACACATATATATGTGCACAAGAATGTACATATATAGTAGTTGTACAGTTAATAACAAAAAAACATACATTATCGTTTATTTTGATTCAGTTTAAAACAAAATCAGTCTTTAATACATGTATTTAGTTAATTTGATTTTCTTTGTTTTAATTATTTGATTTATACGAATTGCATTACTATTTTTGATTTTTGCTGAACATTAACATTAAATACACATGCATACAGAATAATAAGTAAAAACGACGCACACTAATATTATGCTATTAGAAATAAATAGATGTAGCACCTTTCATCAGAATTTATAGTTTTCCTTTTTAACGTCATTATTATAATGGCTCCTCAATTTTTTTTTAAGCTGCATAATCTTGTTCAAATAGCCCTACATACAAAATATATCTGCTTCAACTTTTAAAATGCTCATTTACCTTGCCTGAGGAGTTTTTATATATTACATGATATCTATGTTTTAGTAGACTGTTTAATCCTTAGAGTAGTTTAAGTTACTAGCTTACTAAATGAAAGTTATGAAGAAGCAACATTGGTAAATTGTTTTATATATGTGTCGGATTCATACAAAACAATGAAATTTATCAACCAGTTAGCTTAGTGATAGTATTGTATTGTTGGTATTTTTTTCTTCAGAACAAGAAACAAATGCAGTGAAACTATTTACTGGGTTATTCATTCTGTTTTGTCTTGTGTTATTTTTAACAGGATATTATAGTTTAAAAAATACTTAGGAAGACACTTTTGAAGACTGTAATGAACATCTTTACAGACAGACTTTTTGAAACTGGCTGCAGTCAGATTCTGTTATAAAATATGTCTGTGGTACTCACGTAAACACAAAGAAATAAGGCCAACTTACTTGACAGGCAAAATAGTGTAATTTATTAAGATACTGTGGACAGTTTTGTAAACCATGTGATGCTGAATGTGCAAACTAACCTGAAAATATATTATTATCATTTTAAACACAAAGATTCTTTCATAATTACAGTTTTTATATATCAGAAGTGCTAATTTTTTATAGTTATTGAAATTTATATAGTTTGTTGTCAACATCTGTATATTTTTCTATAAGCTGCACATTATCTAGATCTGTTTGTTTTGAGATTCACATATCAAAAAATGTTTTTACCAAAATTTAAAGGTTCAGTGTTATTTTATCAACTTCTTATAATTTTCAAAACAGTAACAAAAACAAACGCTGTTTAAATATAAAATTAAAGAGAAATTTATCCTAAAAATTAAGACGCTGACACAATATATTAATCATAAACAAAATAGCTATATACTGGAAATAACTACATACTATCTTCCTATTCCGTAATTATTATGTGCACCTTCCTAAGTAACTATATAGAGACTGAGCAGTTCCCTCTCAGGTAGACAAATATGATTTTAGCTGCAAGAAAGGGTTATTAGATTCAAACAGTTTGATGCCTGTATAAGAATTTACTTATTTTCATAAACTCTTCATTGTATGGTTTCGAATGAAGTTTTTTGAAAAGACTAAAATTTACTGTGTAACCAAACTGCG
Source organism: Magicicada septendecula (assembly GCA_034769895.1). NCBI lineage: Eukaryota > Metazoa > Arthropoda > Insecta > Hemiptera > Cicadidae > Magicicada > Magicicada septendecula. The sequence goes on from CM068373.1 coordinate 470,720,589, forward strand.
TATACATATTCATCAGTCAAGAGAATAAGACCAGTTTGGCACAGCACTTTCAGATTATAAATAAAACTGCAGTGAAATATTTAAAGTTGAATATTTAATAAATCAAAGCAAAATTAATTTAAGCAGCGTATCAGAAGGCAAAAAAGTTTACCCCAGTTATGTTTGTTTTACCCTCTTTTCCTAAGTCTTTATGTTGTTCTTATTTTTGGGTGACTTTTTATGAAGGGTTCTACTACATATGCAGATACTTATCAGTAATAAAGCATTCATTCTAATACATAGAAAAATATAATTTATTAAACCGTTAAATTTAATTTTCCATACTTAGTGACCACTTGGTTACTTAGTGGTCTAGGACATTATTCCATCTCGTGTTTTAAACAAATCCATTTATAGGGAGTATAGGTGTTTTTTTCAAGCTATACTCGTACATTCTTTACAACAGCTCATATATTGTCATATCTTTTTCTTGAATAACAAAAGTGAAATCAAGTTTTAGTTTCTGGTAGACAAGAAATACATTTAAATGATAGAAAAAATAAAAATAAATACACTAAATTTCCAATTTTTCACTTGACAGATTAACTGTATTGTGAACCATCCGCAGTGTTTAAAGTAATTCAGTCCTGCTGGAGTTACAATTAACACTGCATATTGTTTTGGTTCAGTGGTGACAGAAACTGCTGCATAAGGGTAGGGGCTCAATTGGAGCTGGATCACACAAAAAAAAAATGCTGCAGAAATCAATGTTAATTAGTAAGTAAAATTGAAAAATAGATTCCTCTGTTAGCTCAGATTAGATGTTGATTTACTTGAGTTAAGCATAATTGGTGTTCAAAATTTTGTTGTTTTTAAGCTTCACCTGATGGATATGCAGACAGTGTGGCATTAGAGCAAGAGGAGAAAGAAAATTAAAATAAGCAACAATAAAACCGATGGATAACCCACAGAAGTGTAACATGAATGGAAGGAGTCTCAAGGGTAGGCGCAAAACTACAGAGTTACAGGAGATGGACGAGTTTGAGTATTGTTGGGAGTAAGAGTGACTGTAAATGACAGATATGCTGTGAAGAGTAATAATTGACTAAGGGTTAAGCACTTGTGCAGAAGTGCAAAAGTAGGGCTTTATGAAACTACCCTCAGATTGATGGCACTGTATGGACGAGAATTATCGGTTATCAGTAAAGGAAACCATTAGAATAATGAGGAAGTGGACAGTGTCTATGGTTACCCAGCAATAGACATGGTTATCAGAGCTAGAAGTTGATCACCTGATTATAAAACCAGAGTATTCAATCAATACCTGTAATGATCTGTGCCTCATGTTATGTCTGACACATAACAGGTAATAAAACGTGTCTGATAGTTGATGTCAAAAACATCTTTTATGATGATTATTTAGTAGAAGATGAACCTAATGGTATAATGAATGGTATAAATGTGCTCATAATCATCTCCCTAAATTAAATATTTATTAAGACTAAAACTACAATAAAAAATCAAAACCTTCAAACTAATAATAAAAAAATGTACAGTTGTTAATAACAAACTACTCCTTATATGAATATTTTGCAAAGGTTAGATATACAGACAGTAATGACTCTAACTTATTTTATACATGTATATTAGAGAATGTATGTTTATGCATTTATTGCTAATATTGTAATTAGTATTTTATAGCTACATAATTGCTTGGAAGGCTAGGTAATTGTAAAATAAAACCGAATGAAAACTAGTACACTTGATTATGATATTATTTTTGTACATTGAACTTAATGAATTTGTTTTGCATGTGCTTTTTGTATTTTCTACAATAAGTGCAAAACTTGGATGCGGATATGATTGTGTGATAATGAGTAATGAAGGAGGCATTTTTTTCCTGGATGCTTACATTTAACACTTACTTCTTTTTGCAAAAGGTGTACTTTCACTTATGTAAAAATATTTGGATATGTGTTTCACAAAAGCTTCAATATAAGGCCTTTTCCATGTAAATTTTAAGGTACTACCGATGGAATAAGTAATTTTAAGGTACTGACAACGGAATAAGTATTTGTTTCCTTTTCTTACACACACACACACACACACACACACACACACACACACACACACACACACACACACACACACACACACACACACACACACACACACACACACACACACACACACACACACACACACACCAAAAATTCATACTTAGTTTTGTATAATACATTGAGTACATTTAGTATAATCTGTTTCATTCTATAAATTGATATTAACATTTATTTTGATCCTAGAGGGACAATAGTGGACTTAAGTTTCTGAATGACTATGAGCAACTTTGTGTTGTATATACTTAATAATATTAAATCCTTAAATTCATAGTGACCGTCAATCAATGAATTTTTCAGCGAAGGGTTAGTGAGGATCGGTCAGCAATAACATATCTTACTTATGTCAACTATCTGATGTAAGTCGTAAAGTTCTACAGTTATTGTGTAATTTGTATGTTTCTAAATTATGATTGTTTTTTAATACCAGTAGTGAGTGAAACATGTTAAAAATAACTTTTAATAATTACATAGTTGAACATCCCCTAATCTGTTTTTAGTTATACGTAATATATTTTACTATGCTATATGTTGACTGCTGTATGTATAAACGTTTTGTGTACCAATCTAATATCCAATTGTTGATTACTGTTTGTTTAATTAATTAAAATATAATTACATATAGTAATTTAAATTGTAATAGTGTATAAATTAAGTTCTGTCATACTATAATTTTCTCGTTTTCTTAAAGATAATATTGGAAGATGTAAACAAACTATCTCAAGTCTTCACATATACAACAATACGCACACACACTCACACACATGAACACGTTCACCCAAATATTTAATTGGTCTGTTGTGTTTGACATTTCTTTTGTATTTCATACACAGGTCCTGATGATGACAATAAACATTGTCGAAACGTCGACACAAATAAGTTAAAAATTTGTGTTATTTTTTACCGATTTTCACTAACCCTTCACTGAAAAATTCATTAAATATATTATTGAGGTTCACATTAATCAGCTTACTACATTTAATTAAACATTTGAACTATAAGAGAAGAACAGATAGGCAGGTAAACAAAAGTGTCATTACAAATGTTGTAAGATTTTGGTTTTGACTATAATATTGGCAGGTGTGTGCAGTTTCTTACAGCCTATATACTATTCACAGTGTATTTGTTTGAGCATTTCAACGTTTATTTGTTCTGATATTTCTGTGAAGGTATTTGATTAAGAACAGTGTGCTTATTTTGACTGATTGATTGTGTAACTACATAAGTGATAAATATTTATTGCATAATACGTATGTAGTAAACATATATTCTTAGTGAGCATAAAGTTGTGTTAACTTGTAACTTTTGATATGAAGAATTTGGATGAAGACAGTAAATTCACATGAGACATTAAAAATGCTTAACCAGTCCATGTTAAATTTTCAGAATTAAAACATTTTTGCAATTAAAAAACAACCGATATAAAATGTTAGAATTATAGGTTTTAAGTTCATCTAAAAATGTTGATTCCTTTGGCATATAGTTGATATAAAATGTATACTGCAGCAATTGAATGATTTTTGTATACTAGATACACTGTTGTTTTTGAACAAACTGGAAATGTACTGAGCATGGAACACTATGTTCAGTTTTAAGTAAAAATCAAAATATTGATTATAGCAAGTGAAAAAACTTCAGAGTCATTGTTTCAAAAGGTGAGAAAATCCGTAATATAAAAGAAGAGGAACTTGGTTATGAAGATACTTAGATCCCACATAACTTTTAAAGGCTCTTGTATTTCAAATACAACAGTAAACAGAAACTTATGATGGTAAAAAAAAAACAAATGTCATGATTATTGACTGGTGCTGGAACACAGAGCAATTTAAGCATGGAAGAAAAGATTAAAATGCAATAGAATGGATACAATATTTACTTGGATATGTAAATCTATTGAGCGTGCATGCACTGTTGGGTTATGTTGTTCAGTAAACAAAATTTAATAATTATTAATATGGGAAAATTAAAAAATTACAGCTGTGTCATTTAGCCCAACATACTGCTATAATGTTTATGAGATTGAAAGAAATAACCTGAAAAATATATATACATACACTTATATAAGTTAATATGAGTAATTTCTGACATGGAACATTAATGTATAAGATACAAAAATTTATGTTTCCTTAGCCAAATTTCACTCATTGTGAGCTCAATCAAAGGCACTCTGCTGAAGCTCACAATGAGCAAAACCTGGCTAAGGCAAAGGCAAAAATTAAAAAGATAAGTTTACCGTATCAAAAATAATAGTGCTTCATGTCAAAAAGTGTGTATATATTATTGTTGATACTCGTATCCAAGATTGATAACAAAATCGAAAAATTAAAAGTATTTTCTATTAAAAAAACTATATTTTTGTTTAACATACTGACCAGTATCAGTTTAGAGTTAGTAGTGGAAACAATAGAATTTAAATTAACTGCTCTACTTTGCATACATATGTCAGTAATTAATTATATAAATTAATATTGTAATTAACAGTATTTGAATTTCAGTTCTTAAAGTGAAGACTTATATATAATGTATAAATTGTTTGTACTCTGTGTAACTCACAGTGCATGCAAAAAAGCATGAATTATGTAACAACCCGCAAAAAATATTGGCAAAGTATTCAGGCCGTGTTTCATTTTCATTTTCAGGCAGTGTTGTTTCCTCCAGGTCAACCACACAATAAATTTCTGGCAAAGTAGACAGATATGATTATTTGTACATAGTTAACTGTGTATATAATATCTAACCTGGGTACTTGGATAGGTCTCTTTGATGTAGGTAAAAACCTAGATGTAGTACATGTGGTAAAAATGATAAAATAATATATTTGATTAAAACAATATCATTGACTTCTAATTTCGTGTGAAGTAATAATGTATTGACTTTAATGGAAAGGTATGAAAATCAAACACTGTAATCCTTAGGACTGGTATAAAAAACATTTAATGTCTCGTGTACTTAACAATCTTACGTATGTGTGTAACGTTAAAATTCTTTCTGCAAAAATTAAAATATAAATTTTCCAGGTCTCTAAATACATTTATTGTTACTTGGTGCTCTGTTAAAGACTTTAAGAAGTGTAACATGTTAAAGACACTAATATTAAGACACAGTTGTGTGAAAATCAATTATTCTGATATTAATTATTAGTTTTTTAACTCGAGTCTTTATTATTATTACGCAGAACAGTTGCATTCATTAGAATTTAGTTACAATTTTACAACTCTATCTTCTTGATTGTCTTTTCCAATAATGAAATAATGTATTGCTATACAATTGTCATTTTGTTTACAGTATTGAAAAATTGTGTTAAGACACACTATTTTTGCAAGTTGAGCAACACTGGTGAAGATTATATCCCCTTAAGTTATTCAATTTAATAAATTATTTGGTTGCATACAAATTTTTATCTTTGAAGAAAATAATGGACTGAACTGAGTTGTTCAACAGTAAGTAGTTTTTGGACATGAAAAGTGTTGAGGCCATTAATACTGATCTCATAGTTGTCTGCAGTTCACTGGTACCGAACACCCCAATTAAGTGGTATGACTGTGTTAAGCCAGGCACAATCATGACCAGGCAGGTCTTGAAATGTGCAGTACTATAATCTGCATAGACATTGTTTCAGCTTGTGTAAAGCGTTGTCTAACTGTAAAGGCGGTTTGCTTGCTTACACTATATAGGTCTGAGCAACACCACTCTAATGGTGCTTTTCAAGTGGCACTGATGGCTCCAGCTAACACTGAACACAGGCAATAGCCAGTATCTGGGTTTCCCTTTGTTACTATTTTGTATATACAATAGAATCATTAAATAATCTATGAATTAGCTGAATAACTTTATGAATTCATTTCTTGTAGAACATTTCTATGTCAAAATACGGTACAGACTTTGTACATAAAATAGTTGTCTGGATATCAGAATGTTGTGTATATTTAGAATTTTTAATTTAATTTTATCAGTTGCTGGTTGTATTAATAGTGCTGTTAAAACAGTTATAACTGAATTTGGAGATATTAACAGTTTGCAAGAAGTAAACCAAGAATACTCCAGAGATAGTGTTAATAGGTTAGTGATGGTTTGAAATAGAAGCCAGAAAATCTGCCAGGAAATCCAGCTAATTTATCATGTACCAGTATTGATAATTATTCATGTATAATTATTTTATAATGTGTAATGCTTACATTAAAGAGCGCACAAATTACAAAAAGTTCTTTTTATCATGTTATTAAAATAAGGGACTGTAAAATCACAAATTTAATTGAAGCATATTATTTTGATTTTTTTTAATTAGCTAAATAAAATAAAAACTTGTAATCACAAAATCTGCCTGTTACATGGATTTGTCTTTCCTAAGATGCACTATAAGTTATTGTCTTTGTAATTTGAACTATAAGCAGTTGTTGGGATGAATGTTAATTAATTACGTTTGGTTCATTTTATATAAGAATAATTATAAAGTAGATTTTATCATTTCCAGTATACAGATTACCCTGGGAATGTCTCAAAATGGAAATGTGACACTCAACAATAAAGCAAGGATTGTAAAAAATAAAATATCACACATACAGTGGCAATGTTATCACATTATGATAACACTGTCAAATTCAGCACTAGTATTGCACTTATGTGATTTGATATGAACAACTGGAAATCGGGTCCTAGGAAACTCAAAGCAACAGTAACATGAAAAATATTGGATACATGGTGATTATACAGTGTAAAACATTAAATAATGGTATTTTTATTGGATGAAAGATTCTTGAAGGCATTGCACAGTTATGACATAAAGAGACAATGGATGGTTTTATGTTAAGTAAAGACCGACCGAAGTTTTGGTTTCGGCCAAAAATTGGCCGAAACTTCGGCTCGGCCGAAACTAGCGTTCATTAGTTGTTGGATGAAATCGGGTCATGTTCGGAACGGATTCAGTCGCCTATACCGCTTGACCTCAGTTCACCGGCCGGCGTTTAATTGTTAGGTGTGTCTGTTGTCGCGCCAATGGTAAGTATTTTGTTTGTTTTTGTCAAAGACCAACCAAAGTTTCGGTTTCGGTTTCGGCCAAAAATGCTGGTTTCGGCCGAAACTAGAAGAGGGGCCGAATATTCGGTTATGGTTTCGGTTTCGGCTGAAAATCGTGTTTCGGTCGGACACTAATGTTAAGGAATGTGCTGTGAAGCAATTAAACATTACTTTTACTATTGTTTTTGTAACCTAAAAATTGGAGATTCGAACTCTTGGTTTCTATAGTGCAGTGTTTGTGTAGCTTGAGTTCTGTGTCATTACTCACAGTATTGTGGTACAATGTACACTCCTGCTTGTTGTACACTCCAGCTTCATGTGTATTTTCCAGTATCAGTTAGGGTACAATTAAAAATTTGAAAAATGTGCAAGATAAATGAGTCTATATTAATACAATAAAACACACACGCACAGACTTTAGAATTTGATTTAGTTTCTGATATCCTTAGCAATATGACCAACCTTTTGGCATCATGTACATGTAAGTGAGCTGACATATACTGGTACACAGTTGCTAATAAAATACCTGGTATTTTAGCTAACATTCAGGTAATAGTGCGGTACCATTTTTTTCCTTCAACAACCATGAGATGCAGAATAGGGGCAGGTAACGTATGATATTATTAAACATACAATGCAGCTTGTGTATATCTGATAGGACATGATGTGAGTTTTCATGCTTTGGAATAATTATTTTTTTTCTTTCCTGAGTGTAATGTACTAATAGGGTTTGTTTTTATGCACGTAATGTAGTAGTATCATTTTGAATCATAAATGGCTTTCAAAGTTAGTTGTACTGTATTTAAAAATCTGAACTCAACAATAATTTTATGTTTATGTACTGAATCACATTACTTTTGTTGTGTTACAAATGGACGGGTTTTAAAAAGATAATACAGTATTGGTGCAGTTATCAAATATGGTCGGAAACAAACTCTTTATTTATTTATACAATTAATACCATTGTTCACCCACATTATGGTGTGCCATCCTAAGTGGCTAGCCTGATGTGAAAGCTCCGAGTCCTTTAGCAGTTATAAATAACCAAAAGCTTCTAAACTATTCACAAGGTTTTTTTACATCTTGTATCAAAATATTAATATATGACATACACATGCAATCTTAATCAGTCTTCAATGGGTCCTCTAGTAATTTTAGGAAAACAACAAGGCACACTTGTTAACAGTCTTTTTTACATGCTTCTGAGCTGAAGGATTCTTTTTTTTTGTTCACAGTTTAACAAATTTTCTCTTCATTCTTCATCCCCTTCAATTATATCTTCATTCTGACAGAAACAATCCTAAGACTTCTGCCCACTCAAACTGCACGCTAGGCACAAAATATATTTATAAGCTGCATTAATTCTTTTTTAGTTATGTTTTGTACTACAATTACGAAGATGGCGAGGGATCCAATTAGAACGGCACTTCATAGAATGGCAGTCTAAATATTAATTGTACAAATAAAATATGGCAATAATTATGCTGAAAAAATATTGCCTTTGTTAGAACTGTCAAATTGATGAACAAATTTAATTAATTTATTACAAACATTACCACGTTTGTAGAAAATAGAAAGTTTTTGCTTGTGTGTTCACAATTTTTTATATAACACAATTCAATTTAAAGTTTGTCAAAAACAGCTCTGATGATAATGGACAATGTTTGAGCCAATAAAATGTTTATATAAACAAAAACTAAAATAAATATTTGCGTTTGGAAGCATATTTTTAATAATATATAATGTATATGTATATTGTTGTATAGTCACAAAACATCAACTACTGTGACTGGCGTATATAATATTTAAGTTTGCACTTGAAGAATTATACTAAATCATGGGGGGGGGGTTAATAATGTGTCTATAAGTTAATTATTGGCTTTCCTTGTTAAGCAATGTAAATATTTATTGGAAGTATATACTTTTATTTAGATTTCACCAAACATAGAGATTTCCTATTATGTACATAGTCCTACTAATATACTTTTGTTAGAATGTTATAGATGAACACTGATGTGAAGGCTGATGTCAATGTATGTATTGGTATTATGGTGTGGGATCACAATATGTGTAATGCCATTAATGCAGTCACCATGTGCACCTTCACTTTCCTGTACATTATAATATCTCTTACATTAAACATTTAATGGCTTACAACAAATGCACTTTACGCACGAGTAAGAGATATTAGTGCTATATGATCAATGAAGACATGTTTTACAAAATAAAGTATGGAATGCTGTAGGGCAAACAGTGTTAAGACACTTCCATTTTTAAAGGAATCAGAATTACTAATAATGATGTTATGATTAGAATATATGAACCAACGATGAGATAAATCTTGCAGTAAAATAAAAGAAATCTGTAGCAGGTCAATTTACTTACAAAAGAAATAATTCTTAAAAGAACTTTTGTATAAACTATCTTTATTGCTAGGCTTAAAGAATAATGGTAATTTAAATCATGTACAGATGCTCAAATAGTAATTTCATAGATAAATTTATATATTGTTGTCAAGAGTTAAGAATTATAACTTTTTGAGAGCAAATGGAGGAAATTTGATAGTTTTGTAAAGTAAATATTGAGAATAAGTAAAATTTGTAAAATAAATTAGAGTCATTACTTCTGTTAAGACTTGAGTAATAGGAAGAACTTAAATACAAAAAGGTAGACAATTTAATTTAATACAAAATTAATTATTTATCAGGTTGTGGTATGATGATTCCTTCTTTAACCGTTGACCCAGTGCCACTGGGACTAGAACTAATGCTTGATTTTAAGCTTTGATCAAATTTTCTTTCCTCACTGCTTACCTTATCCTCACTTTTAGAATCAACTACAGGCTTTATTATACCACCCGTCTCCTTTGGTTCTGGACTGGCTACTACATCTGTTTCACCTATCTTTGATTCTTTGTTATTTTGACTCATTTTTGATGTAGATTGATTTTCAGTTGTAGACACTTCTAATGTCTTAATTATATTAGTGTCAAACTGAGTACCTGGCAGTTTTGATTTATCTTCTTGCTTTATTTCATTTAGTTTTCTCGTTCCTTCTGCCTCTGCATTTTGCACATTAATTAGATCATTTCTTGTTTTTCCTTCTGATGCAGGCAGCAGAATACTTTTTTCACCCTGTCCTAATTCTGAAGAATCAGATCTTCCTTTATCTTCCTCCTCATGTTGACTGGGTTTAGAGGTCACATTATCTTTTTTATCTTCTACATTATTTGTTACGACTTGCCCTTTACTTCCACTTTCTTCAGATGCTACATTTTTAGATGTAGTCGTTTTGATAACATCACTAATATCTGTACTTTCTTTTTCAGCACCTTCATTCTTATGATTAGTTGTAACTTTAGATGAGCCTAAAACTTCATTAACACTTGAAAGAACTACAGAATCATTAACATTAGAACTTTGTTTTTTATCAGTTTCTTTTGATTTAGGTTCGTTATCACTGATAAGAGTGCTTACTTTATCTTGACTTTTCTCAGTAGGTTTGTTTTTAATGTCAGTCTCTTTTCCTGAATGTTTTACTTCAGTTGTAGATTCACTTTTTAATTCATGTACTGCCTTCTCAGTAGGTTCAATTTTGATTTCTCTTTCAGGCTCATCTTTCTGCTGTATTTTTGTAGTCTCTTTCTCCATGCACTCAGTTGTTTCCTTTTCTATTTGAACAGTTTTGTCATCATCTACTGATTTTTCCATATTTTCAGAATCTGCTGTACTTACAGGCTGTTCTTTCTCTACGCATGTATGCTCACTAATTTTCAATGTTTCAGTTATAGGCTGTTCACTAGTTTTCAGTTTTTCAGTTACTTTACTTTCTATATTTGCACTTTCTTTAATATCTTTGTCAGTGCTAGTTACTTTATTCTCTAATTTATCATCTGTATGTTCTATATCAGTGCCATTAATATCATGTTGTTTTACTTTTGTACCTGTTTCACTATCAGGTTTCTTTTCTTTCACTACAGGTTTATCAAGATCGTCTGACTGTCCCTCACTGCTTGTTTGATTAGAATTTAAATCCATTTCTTCTCCATCTTCAGTTGGACTTTTGATACTGTCACCACCTTGTTCGTCTGGGCTTGCTTGAATACCATTCACATTTTCAGTACTCAGTTCAACTGCTTCATAATTAACAGCTTCCTTTTCCTTTTCTTTTGTGGCAACTTTTTGTGAACCACTTTTCTGTGACTTGTCCGCATGTCTTTCTTTTAAACTGCGGTGCTGGTCTTTCGTAGACTTCTTTTCATCTCTTGGACTGATCTTGGGGTCTGTTGGAGTCCTCTGGCGTTCAATTCTTGTTTCAGATGGTTGGCGCCTGTCTCTGGATGTCTTACGTGATGTGTTTGAACTGCTGCAGTAACCATCTTCACCCTGAATAAAATTTTGAAACCATATATTAAAAACTGAAATTAATAATCATTCAAATTATTTTAGTTAAGGAATTTGTATATATTTGTAATTTATACACATTCCTTGTACTGAATATCTCTAATACTTTGTTAATAATATACTCGTAGTTACTAAAGTTTTTTTCCACATTCATTCAGTATTCTCTGTTTGTTCTGTTAATGTTCAGTTAGTATTCATTAGTTTAATTTATGGATGCACACATAATGGTGCAAGTAAAAGTTTTAGGACATATCACAGTACTATTTTGCAAAGAAAGTATAATGCACTTGCTACCAGCATCTTCAAAAACAAGGCTGTCAAGCTAATACTTATACCAGACTGCTACATGCATACTGTATCTACTTCTCACAGCTAAGAAAAGTCACTTTTTATTTACTTTACCCTTATATTATAAAATATAATATATGAAAGGAGTATTTGACCAATAATTAAAACCACAGTTTTTAAGTTTATATTGGAAATGCAAGTTTTATTATCATATCATAGTAGAAACCTGTGTGTGTGTGTGTGTGCGCGCGCGCGCGCACATCCACACATGTGTGCGATAGTGTGGATGTGTGTGAACATATTTGAAACACTAAAAAAAAATAAGCGAATGTTTATTAAATTTAGAACTTTATGCTCAAGCTGTAACATTAAGGTTTTGATTAAAGTCAGTTGAATGAAAATAAGTGTAGTCAAAGGATGTGGTTTAATGATTTTGTTTAAAATTGTTGTATTTTTTGAAGTTTTGATATGTTTAATATTCAGCAGTTTTTATGTGTTTCTTAACAAGACAACGTGAAGTCAGTGAGGCTTGGTGGGGTGTTGTCAATATGAAATACTAATTTCAGTTCTTGGATTTCGTTGTCCATGACGTGTCCGTTACTTAACTAAATATCACTATTGTTTGACGACTCGGAACACTAAGTTTTTTATAAGTAAAATCGTAAAGATTTACCGTACAGCCTAAACCGGCTTTCAAAAAGGTGAAACCCGGTTTAGGCTGTAAGGCAAATCTTTACGATTTTACTTATAAAAAACTTAGTGTTCCGAGTCATCAAACAATAGTGATATTTAACTAATTTCAGACATTACTTTACATTATAATAACAAATTATGCAGCTTGTATGTGGGTTGTTTGACAAAAACTTGATCTTGTTATGCTGGTACATATAATGATATTGATCTACATCAGCTCAGAAGTTTTTGTCAGCTATTTTATCTATGTTAGCAGTCTTCATAACAACTTTGTCATATTTTGTTGCTTCTCTGCTATGTACAATTTTCCCTCGAACGAGGCCTTTCGGTTTTGTAACCATTATCAAGTTCTTCCTACAACAAAAGGAAGAACACATGTCGTGTTCTTGTGTCAGAACGAATGTGACATGTCGTGTTTTGTTGTAGGAAGAACTTGATAATGGTTGCGAAACCGAAAGGCCTCGTTCGAGGGAAAATTGTACATAGCAGTAGAAGCTATGTGTCAGAACGAATGTGACATGTCGTGTTTTGTTGTAGGAAGAACTTGATAATGGTTGGGAAACTGAAAGCCCTTGTTCGAGGGAAAATTGTACATAGCAGAGAAGCAACAAAATACGACAAAGTTGTCAGAAGTTTTTACTTAAGTGAGTAACGCAGTCCTATTATTTGATTCATTTTGTTTTATTTGTCTCCAAGTCACGTTTATTAATTAATTAGAATTAATATTAGGCATTACCTGTATTAACTTTCCGTCTTGTGACTTACTGTTTTAATTTCTAAAACGACGCGTTTCGAGGATAAATCCTCATCTTCAGGTTTTTAATATTATAAACACATCAAATTCACCCGAACGTGAATACATCATATTCACCCTATCATGCATACATGAACGCTGTGGAGGAATATGAGATACACAAGGCTTCTAAGTTACAAGCGGACCAACTACTTAATGATAAAGTTTCGTTTCGATCTAATCTACTGTACAACACGGCCATCGATATCGATGTGTCCACGGGAAATGATAACGGTCATACAAGATAAAGTACAACAGTTAATCGTTAGCAACGAGACGATGCGCATCGGACTGTGCCGAGATTATATCAGTGTAAAATTATGTGTGGTGTTTTTATGTGTTTTAAGTAATTGACGACCCCGTTCGGGTGAATTTGATGTTTTTATAATCATTAAAAACCTGAAGATGAGGATTTATCCTCGAAACGCGTCGTTTTAGAAATTAAAACAGATAAGTCACAAGACGGAAAGTTAATACAGGTAATGCCTAATATTAATTCTAATAAGCTATTATTTGATTATCATATATCTCTTATATATTATTTTGTTCTTACATATGACACCTGTGACTGAAAACCTTCAGAAATAAAATTCAAGTGTAAAATTCAAATGGAATCTAAAGTTACTGTGGGTTTAACTGGATGTGAGATCAGTTTTTATATGTCGTAAGTTGAAACATGTTGCCAGTAACAACTACTAGTAAGTGAATCATTATGTGATAAGTTATGTGGTAAGCAGCTGTGATTCTGCTTTTAAAACTAAATTTTTAGATTCATAATTATTGGGTCTTTGGATATCATTCTGAGGTGTTAAGATATGAATATTCTGAAATTCTGAATAGGCTTTAAAGTTCCTTATCCTTCACTTCAGATTTCGTAGTGAGCAGAAAATGTTAATTTAAGTTCACCACCTCATTATATAGATAATTTAATTTTTGAAAAAACATTCCAATTTTTCTTAAATTATATGTAACATGTGAATACCTTGAACATCCTTCAAGGTGTGTCCTAGACTTTAAAGGTGGATAACCATGTAAAAGCTAAATCAGCTTATTTTCTAACAAAAGCATGCAATTTCTAATAACATTAAGATAGTATGAAGTATCCTAACATTTCAGAAAGTTGCAATCATCAAATAACCTTGTTTTCCTTAAATTGGGGTAACATATATTTTCTTTAGAAACAATTTAATTTAGGCTCTAAATCAGTTTCAATCAAGACTGTTACAGTAACAGTTTCTGTGATAGTATATATTTTTCACAGTCCTTTTAAAATTCAAAGAACAATATCAATTTAATTTGTAATAAATTCAGAGTTTCATTTTTGGTGTTAAAAAATTCATTCATTTATAAAGAATTTACTTTATACTACAATACTTTACTTACACTTCATTGTTCATTTACTTTGTATACTTACTCAGAATTATAAGAGTGGCTTGTGTAGAAAAACCAGTTTCCTTTTCATTCTACCAGGATAAAGCATAATTATTTAACTCCTCTAAATGACAATAACACAAAATGTACAGGACTGCAGGAAGGGAAGCAATAAAGAAACTAAAAATAAATAAATAAATAGAAAGCTCTATTCAGATGACAGCAGCATATTGTATTTATAAGTCAGTTGAATACAACTATCTGAAGTAAATAAAACAAAGATTAAATCAATTTATGCAATAATGTTTTGATACATACTTTTTTTTTAGAACATACAACATTGAATCGAATGTTACACAATTTTGTATGCTGTACAGTCCTACAGGCAGATTTTGACTAGCAAACATGTATTACATATATATCTTTTTGAGAACAAATGACATTTCTATTTTACCTGATTTTCATCTATAATAAAAACGAAACCACAATAATATGAATGCATTCAAAATGTAAATTCATTCAGAGAAGCTAGTTCTGAGAAATTTCAAACATGCATTTATGTGTTTACGATTCAGGCAACACTGTAGTACAGATTTAATCACAGTTATTTCTGGACGATTTCTTTAAAAATTCTTTCAAGAATACTTCAGTTGGAGCAGTACTTATCAGTGTGGAAAATAAACGCAATTGCTGAAACTGGTTGATCACATGCACTGTGCTTCTGCTAACTCTAACCTGGCGAGCCAGTAAACAAAAAGCAGATTAGTCAATGGTAATTTTTAAGTCCAGTTGGATAGTATTCCAAAATAAAAATACTAAATAAAATGTGGACATATATGGCTTACTGAGAAATTTAATAACAGAGTAGCATGAAATAAGGAAAAAGTGGAGAAGGGACAAAATGTGATTTATGAAAACCATAGCAGATATTGGGTAGCTCATAAATCAAAGAAACACAACTTTTGTAAAATTATTTACCCAAAGTAGTTTTTGTACTTTCTTCAGAGCTAAGAAAAAGAAGTGTTATCCCTAAAATTCTATGGTACATCACGATGCAATAATCACATGTTTTGGCACTTGATTCCTTTTTTGTGGTCATTATTGCATGCTTTAATAGCATATAGATTCGTTTGTGGTTTGAGATAGAACTGAGATTATAAGTAAAAGGAGATATAAATTGTTGGAAATTTCTTTCTTTTCTATATTTCAAGAGTTATGCACTGCTCCTTCTGCTCTGGTTTAATTCATGTTAATGTATACAGTATCATAACATCCATGTATATGTAGGGTATGTTTTTTCAACCTCATTCGTGTTTTACTAAGGTGATGGGAAACCTGAACTGCAATAAATTGCCCAAATGTTTCAACCATAAGTTCTCAAGTCAGTCTAAAATGAACAGTATGATTACTGTTAAGTAGCTGGGTAAGATAATTTAATTTTATTATATTTTATATCATTAACTAACATAGAAAAGAATATGGATGACACTCATGGCACCAATCTGCCTGCAGGATAACAATAAATAACAAAATAATGAACAGAAACAAAGAAGCCACAGCCACATTAATATTATGTAATCATAACCAAAAACAAGAACATTATGTCTGCATACCCATGCACTGCAGTATTAGCATGCCAGACAGATTGAAGTTTGTAATATATTGAAGTTTATCTACAAAAGGTAACAATAGACTTTACATGTATGGTACTCTACTGAGATTAATATGTATATACATGTGTACATACGTGCCTACTATAAATATATAAATTTAAATAGCATGTATAAATTTAATAATAAAGAAAACTGATTAATGAGTTACATATAAAAGCTTTAAAATTTTAAGATAAATATTTGTTGATTACATTAGTTTTATAAAAAATTCTTACACTAGTGTTTTACTGAATTTCTTTGTGATTTTTATGCGTGTAATTGTATTTTGAACATATATTTTACAGGCTACATTAATTTTTTTCACAAAGTGAACAAAATTTAACAATTAAAAACTACCTATAACAAATATTAATGTGTGTGAATATAAAAATGCTTCTTTATTACAATTATACAAAATTATTTTTATGTCCGCTTATTTCTATTAATTAGAAATTTTTTTACACATTTGTTACCCTAACTTTTGCATCATTGAAAATTAATATAGTTTTGAAAACTTTTAAGTACTGGTACTTTTTGAATGCTAATATAAACATTATGAAAAAACTATGAAGTAAACTATTACTTAAAAATTATGTAAGATGTTTCGTGATATTGAAAATTAATATTGTGTCGTGTACTGTGTATACTAGTAACTTCTGTACACATATTTGTATAACTATATTATAAAATAAATTTCAGGTATTCCAATGAATATGTTCCTGTTTTTAAAAATAAATTGTTTAATGTTTGTACGCAAGCAATTAAATTAAAAATTTGGAAAATTTTCAGATTGTAATTTTTATAAAGTATGACAATTGAGAAATATAAACATTCTCAATTTAAACAAAATATGAATTAAGTAAATAATTTATTGTGGTATAATTGTGTAGAACAATGCAATTTAACTTGTTTTTGGAAAATAACTTTTTAATTAACTTACGGACCATACTTTCAGTGTGTTATTAAAATATTGCTTTAACACAATCAATTTAAAATGAAGGGACTTTAGCTTTTCTGCTAGATAATTTGTATATTATCATGACCTGCAATCTATTTAGAAAATACTGCACTTAGTTTCTTAAACTTTCCTTATTTTGTAACATTGAAAACTATTGGAACAATGATACATTTTGAAGTGTGAAGTCAATTAAAAAATTGAATTTAAAAAAAAATTTCTACAGTACATCATCAATGTCATAAAATTAACAGGTTACAAGTAACTTATAATGACATAAATGTCCTTTCTCTGCAAAAATATTATAGCTCTGACTTTCTAACTACATATATAAAATCACCATTGTTTATACTGTATAAAAATTATCATGTTTAACATATAAATATTCTGTTAAAAATTAAAACTAACTAAGTAGTTTCTCTATTATTGTCAAGGAAAAACAAATGTGCATTGCAAGTTAACAATTTGACTAAATTCTGTGCTACTAACATACAATATATATTTTTCAAATAAATTATATGTATAATAAACTATTAATAACAAAGATGCTATTTTCAAACAACAAAATAAAGCTGTTTTAATAATTAATTATCAGATAACAATTGCAGCAGGTTTTTGATTTCAAGTTAATAAAACTGAAAATGTTCACACTCTATTGGTGCGTGTGTGTTTGTGTATGTGTATAAAACAAGTAAAAACTAGGTGCAAAAATATAACACAACATGATGTTGCCTCCAACAAACGTCTGTATGCCACACCGTGTGTGTCTGTATCACATTATAATTCAACCACTTATCTATTGAATTGGTTATAGATTTCTCAACAGTATTAACATTTATTTAGTAAACACTAAGTTTACTTTAAACAGTTTATAAGTTACCAGGTGTATGATAACAGTAAACTATTCCTACCCTCAGACAGGACGAAGAAGATGAGACCCTAGAATTTTTTAAAAACTGAAACCTCCATAGCTGGGGACAAGCGGTACCAAAGGTTAGAAGGCACAAGTGTTTTACCAGTGTTTTAAGTGTCTGCCCTTGGCTTCATGAATTTGTACAGATTTAGTGGATTATGTAACAAAAAAATGTTATATGATCTTGTATGGAAAAAATTATCTGCTTAAGGAAAACTTTACAGTGTTATATTGCTGAACTTGTTGAAGCAGTATGTTGACTGTATTACAAACATTATAGGCATCTTTGACTTTCGCAAAACTCTCAGCAATCATAATACAGACTGCATCTGCACTATACCAGAACGAGTCACCAAAGATACTTGGTTTTTTTTTATAACTAGAAGTGTAAAGTTCATGGATAGTGTTAAAAATTAAGGCCTGACAGATAGAAGTTAAAGAAGACTTCAACATGACATACCACATACCACATTTTTTCAATTTAGAAATAAACATTATAATAGAGACTGTAGTTGAAATTAATGCAGCTTCAACAATGTATTAACACATCAGAGCTCATGGCAATTATATAAAGGGCAAGGGCCAAATTATGCATTCTGTTTGATTTATCAATACTGATAAATTGATAAGTTATTACTAGATATAGATAGATATTGATACTGAAAAGCTTGGTAGATGTCTTTATATTTATTATGGCAATGTTACACCAGTTGTCATCAGTGATGTAGTGGCTTATAATAATATTAATGAAAATGTTATTTGCAATAGTTAAATTCAGTACTTTAACATTTGCAATCTGTTGCACTTCTTCAGTTGTCAGTGCACATGATTCCAAAGTGTGGTATGATGGGTTATAATCCATCTCATGGTATATTATTGTCACAGTATCCAGTTGGGGTCAGTGTTTACCCAACTCTTACAGTCATCTAATCTACAGACCTCATTAACTAGAGACCTCATCAACCTAGTGGTTTAGGTGTACAATTAACCACAGTTCCCTAATTGTGTAACATACTGTAGTAATAAAATAATCTATCTTGGTCTAATTGAATGTGAGCCCTGTCAAGAGGTAATCTTAACATTGATCCGATTCTATAATCTGATTTTAATGTTAATTTTGATTCCTGACTGTGAAAAAAATTATGTAATAAAGGTACTGTTGAGAAAATCCAAAAACATTCAATTTGAGTAGGTAGCATGGTTTGTAGTGATAGATGATAGGAGTGTACCGCATGTGAGCTTTTAACTGTCAATGGATCCATCCAATGAGCTGGGTGGCTTGTGCAAAGGGCTCTGTGAAAACAACAAGCAAAGCAGTGATATACACCAAAGCTACTGAACAATTAAGCCTTGATATAAACAGCAAAATTAAGCCTATAAATTCTATACATAATAATGATAATACATATAGCATAATGTACTTACCTACGGAGTCAGTAATAGTTGAGAGACAATTGTTATGCCAATTGTATCAGCCAAAAAATGCTGAATGTTTATTATTATTATTTTTTAATTGTACTAACCCTTGTGACATTAGCGGCAATGAGCATTTATTAGATAATTTAAAGCAACGGACACACATACAAAAGAATCACTTTATTGATAAACCAATAATATGCATTGGTTAAGCATACATAAAATTTTTGCTTCCTATTCGGTCATAAAATTTCTACATGGCATAGCTGAGTTTATAGTCCCCCCCTACCTCTCTTTGTGTGTAGGTATATGTGTATGTGAAAATCACTTCGTTTCCCATCACGATATATAGGCCTTACTTTTAATTTGAAATTTGTTCAACTTTTCTCTGCTAATGACTCAGACCTTGAGACATCTGAAGACTGTTACTGTGTTTTGAAATTGAAAAGTAATTTCAGATTAGTTTTAAAAATTCTGCTGTTGTATTCTATTTCCACTGATCATCAGAGCTTTGAGATTTTAAAGTAACAAAACTTCCAGTCCCCCATGCTCCAGAAATATTTGATTCATATGGCTATTTTTATCATGATAGAGGGTAAAAATTGGTAATGATGAGAAGCTGAAATGTTTCTACCAAAATTGACAACATTTTCAGACTAAACCAGTACTTACTATGATTTTTTCACCTAGAGAATTGGCAAATTTTAAACTTGAAAAACAAGTTTGGATTGGTATCCAAGTCACTTATTTTAAAGTTTGACTTTTATCCAAATTTTAAAGTGTTCAAGAAACCCACTCACTGCATGTATTATTTTATAGATAACCTGGGTTTTAATATTTAGGACCACAAAAGGGTCTCTAGTGGACTTGTAGGGCAACTAGAAGTGTTTATAGTCCTTACATGATATGGGGATAGGGATATGGGGGATGTTAGGGTGTTTACTACTAGGAAAGGAGAAGTTATAAATAAGATCAAATGCTAATGATGGAATGTATCATTAAAAATTTAATTGTAACAATATCCATGGCAGTATGTCAGTTGTCTTTAACATGACAAATAAATACACAATGCCCTAGACAGGAATGGGTGACCATTAAAAACTAAAATCTAATTTATAGTTAATTATGGGTGAAATTAAAAACTAATTTATTATTTCAGCAGAAGACAGTAAAATTTGTTGCTTGGAGTATTTATAATCAACTACAGCTAACTTCTCATTATATTTTATTAATTATTACTATTTCTTTAATCCAAAAGAATGAAATTCGGAGAAAGATATTTTGGAGTCCCTGCCAATTTTAATCAATGGTTTTTCCTTTTATACTTAGATGTACCTAAAAATAGACATGCCAAAGTCCACACACACATACACACATTTATTTATGTAGACATACCTTTATGGCTATACTTTTTACTACTTACTAACAGTAATGTCTATCATAAAGTCAATTCAAACACAATCACTGTCTAGCATAATAAACGAATAATCAACAGAATAGAAAAAGTTAAGAAGTTATTGACATATTTATAGGTAACTATAACTTAAATTGGTGTAGGTTCAGATAACCTCAAATAGGTAGCCTATAATTTGTGTAGTACTCTTGCTAAACTTTTTAGCATCACTAATATGTACATGACACTTATAAAAAAATTACATTCTTATAACTATGTATTCAGACTAGAAATAAAATCAAAATGAATTTTAAATCAAAATTAGGACTTGATAACCAATATTATACTTCTCAACGATTTTAAGATAGATGTTTCTTTGTAAGAAGCTGGTGTATTTTTAGTCATTAGTATTGGTAACAGACTGAATAATAATCACATAGAGAACCTGGAATAACACAAATTTATAGTTGTGGGATGACGAGTAAACAGAGACCAAACTGTAAAGTTTTAAGGTAAATATTTTCAAATATGGACAGCTGGAAGCACTTAGCTGTATCATACCTGTAACCTAACTTAATGTAACTTAACCTCCTACTAATCTGACTTGAAGAAAAAGTGAACATTGCAAAGGCAAATTTTGTGAAGATGTTGCATATTTTGTACAACTGGACAGTTCAAAAAAGAAGTATTCATTTAGGTTCTAATATCTATGAAACATTTTTCAGTTACTACCAGGGATGGATTAACCATTAGGCTGACTAGGCTGTAGCCTAGGGCGTGGCACTTTGGGGGGTGCAAAATTTTAGCTAAAAATAATAAAATTTTATAGCTAAATGTAAAATTGGTAATAAGTTACCAATACTGTATGTTTTACAGGATAAAAATTTGAAGAAAAGAAGAAAAAGCGATCTGAAGCAAAACCACTGTTGAATTATTTGAAAACGTTTAACTTAGAATCAATGTTTCCTAATGTTGAGATAGCTTTGCGCATTTTCCTTACTATGCCCGTCACTAACTGCAGTGACGAAAGATCTTTTTCAGCTTTGAAGAGGGTGAAGAAGGGTAGCCTATGGGAGGTGAGGTGGGGGGGTGCTAAAATATAATTAGCCTAGGGCGCCAAGATACCTTAATCCGGCCCTGGTTACTACATATAGCAAAAAATAATAATGAAAAATGGACAACATTTGTGCACACAAAAGACGTTAAGACAAAAGAAACAGAGGGACAGCTTCACATCAGTTAAAAGTGAAAAGATACTGAACACATGTGAAGAAAGATTATTAATAAAAGTATGAAAATTAAGAAAACTGAGAACTTTTTAACTGTAGAAAGAAAATAACTTTTGTGGTACAGGAATGTGAAGAAAATAATTGGGGGGGGGTTGAAAGAATACCAAAGAAAATGGTTGGCTATAATTGAAATGGTTAAATGGATTCAGGAAGTGTAAAGTAATATAGCAGCAAGGGGCTTAGAACAGACTATTGTGGAAGCTGAGATGCGGGATGTGGCAGGAGCCCCCGCAATTTTGTAATTGTAATAGCATTCAGAACCAACAATACCATGAAAAAACACATCAACGATACAAACAAGGACATGGACAAATACAATAGAACAGGTGTCTACAAATTAAATTGTAATAACTGCAATAGTTTCTACATAGGCCAGACGGGAAGATCTTTTTCATCCCGTTACTCTGAACACTTAAAGGTTCTTTCCAACAACAATATACATTCTGCGTTTGCCACATACATACACACACATAACCATAGCTACACCAACATAGATACTAATCTTGAAATATTACACCTCTTACCCAAAGGGCGAAAACTCAACACAGCTGAACAGTATGAAATATACAAACACCACACAACACAACCAAACAACATACTAAATGACCAATTGCAATATAAATCACATACACTTTTCGACACAGTTATACACAAAACAAACAATAATTCGAATCCCCGCGCCAATCCCCTTCCTCTATACACCACCCCCACTATACCTTCCAACCAACAAAGGTTACTAGGTACTGGCAGTCTGTCGCAAAGCTGAAGAAGGCGAACACGATGCCGAAATGCGTTCTACATACAAAACAGACAAGTAAGTTTCACTTGAGAAAGTTTTCAATATTATATAAAGTGTAGTGCAGTGAAAGAAGATGATGAACAAACAAGACAACTATAGACTTCACTTTATAAATTCTCATCCAGGCAAAGGAACATTTGTTGTTTTAAAGCACAAGGAATAAGCTAAGGTACTTTACCACCAATCCATTAAGTGAGAAAAATCACGGCGGTCACAACAATCCTTATTAGAGAAACATGTAGGAGATGCTAAGCTAAATTAAACTAACGTGATAATACACCTATTATTAGTGTAGATATTGTAGAATACTGGTATGCATGTTTGAAGCTATTATAATTTGAATGAATAAACAATTATTTAAATCTTCTGTAAGGGAGAAAGTTGAAGTTAACGAATAGGTCTATATTTTGTTTTATGCATACTATATTATTATGTTTTATATATTAACAATTCAATCATAAATATTATTACATATTTTTGTTTAGCTGTTATCTTTTAACAGGCGAATTATGGCACCTTGGCAGCCTGTCTGAATTACACATAACCTAACTTAATGTAACCTCACTTACAGCTAAAACTAGACTTGTGTACTGTTAGTTGATAAATTCACAAAATAGACTTGAGATGACAGCCCTGATCCTGAAGATGTCTGTGATAAATAACATGTCTTATCACTTATCGTATAACTATGAAAACTTACTTTATAGTTGTTTTGATCCAAAAGGATCTAAACCGTTACAAGTTACTGGCAGTCTGTCTCACCGCAGATGAAGGCACACATCATGCCGAAACGCGTACAGGAGGAAACAAAGTAAGTTTCACAAGTGAAAGTTTAATAATCTATATTAACTTACTTTATGTTTGTGTTTGATGAAAGAGTATCTAAATGAAATTACATTTCAGTAAGAAATTAAACAGATGGACACCAAAATAGCATGCAGCTGTAAAACACTGATTGTGTGCAAAGGCAACAGAGGTGGAAGATATCATTCGACATACAGATTGTAAGTGTGTTTGTATAATATTTAGATAGTTAAGGGTATATGTGTGTTTATACTTGTTTCAGCTTCTCCTTTCTCTGGTTGAACATCCTTTTGGTATGTTTTAGTCATTTTCTCCATCACTTGTAATCTGTAATTTTTTCTAATAGGTTCTGCTCAATTTTTATATCAGAAATTGAACAAGCTATCAAATTGTTTTATAAAGGGTGAGAAATAGAAAACTGGTCCACTGCATAGCATGTACCATGCAAATATTTTTTATGAAGAAGGTAAATGAAAATATGAATTCTTGGATTTCGTTGTCCATGACGTATCCGTTACTTAACTAAATATAATTATTTCACTACCGACTCTCACTGCCAACAACAAGATGGACAGTGCTACCAGCGGCAACCTCTGAAGAAGCTTTTTTAAAAGCAAAAACCGGTTCAGGTTATAAGGTAAAACTTTTACGTTTTTACCCATAATAAGTTTTGTGTTCCGAGTCGGTAGTGAAATAATTATATGAACCGTTAATATTAATCTTCGTTGGTGGTATTTATATTTTTATCTTACAAAAGATGCTGAATTTTTCGGTGCAGTACTATAAGTATTTTTCTTTTTGAGTAAAGTAAATGCACTTAATTAATATACACTTGAAGCAAAACTCTACTGTCAGTGGCCCTTTCAGTGCTTTGAATACTCATTTCAATTTCATCCTAAGTGTACTTATTTGTACAATAATGCTTTTTGTTCAAGAAAACCAACAGGTAAAGATCAAATGGAGCTAAATTTGAGGAATATCCAGTCCATCGACTTTGAAGACAACTCTTTCTCCTGCGAAAGCTTTATGGTTATGGATCAATGAATCACAAAACAAATAATGTTTTCTATTATAGAAAGAGGGACTTCTACATTCTCATGCTCAATCAACTAGGTATAGAATTCTAATATAGAATTATAAGATTCTAAAGTTTACCTCTGTGTTAACACTCCACAAAGCTAATGGCTTTTGAGTCAAGAAAATGTCCTCACATTATGATTACCAGACAAAATACAATATAGGGTAATCTGTTTTTTCATAATCAAGTGGTTTCTTGTTCAACTAGTAAAGGCTTCCTGTAACTCGGTGTCTCATATTTAGTGAATTGGAATGTTAAGATACATCAGACTATGCTTCATCACTAATAAAATACAGTACTAGGTCTAACTCATCAACAGGGATGTTTTAAGAAGCCAGTAATTCAAATGAAATGTAACCCTCATTTCCTCCTTCTGATGTTGTATATAAGTTGCAACTAGACAGTACAATCTTAAATTCAAAGAATAAAATAATTCATGAGTTTTTTTTTTTAATTTTAATGTTTCCCATGTTTTGATTTATCCAATTCACAAAAAGAATTTATATAAGAGCAGCTGGCCAGTTTTAGAGTTGCTTGCCTTGTACAATTGCCTATGTGGAAGACACACAATAAAACAACAGAAACCTAAGGACAACTTCAGTTAGTAATAGAAGTACCTGAGAAGACTAATGAAGAAGTGTTTTATCAGTCAATCCAACAGCATCATTTAGCAGGAAACGTAATAATCCACTAGCACATATTTATCTGTGTATTTAGGTAGTGAAGTTTATAGTGACTTAATAATTCCAAATAGCACTATAATATTGACGACTCGGAACACAAAGTTTTTTATAAGTAAAAACGTAAAGTTTTACCTTACAGCCTAAACCGGCTTTCACCTATAGAAGGCTTCATCAGAGGCCTTTTTTACTTATAAAAAACTTTGTGTTCCGAGTCGTCAATATTATAGTGATATTTAGTTAAGTAACGGACACGTCATGGACAACGAAATCCAAGAATTTAATAATTCCAAAAATCAAAGGAAGATCCTCCAAATTAACAAAACTAGATCCATAAATATATTAAAAATGCTTTGTACTCTAAAGCAGTTGACTCCCATCTGACTAAAAACGTATGTTTGCTCATTCTGCCATGCATATTTGAAAAGCAGGCATTCGGAAAAGAGATGTACCAAAACTTCAGGATATCAAAATGTGGGGAGCTGGAGGATGTTTAGAATTAAGTGGACAGTCAAATTTATCAACATAATATTAAGCAGACAAGTGGAACTTATTAGTACTATATAATACAGATAGATATCTTGTTTAGGCCCCTCAATGAAGAATGTACAGATAATGGTGGAGGGCAAATTTGGCAGATGAAGAGGAACAGGTAGGAAAAGTTAAGAACAGGAGGATTTGGAAATGAATCAACAAAGTCTAGTAAGTTGAAAGAATACAATGAACTTTTAAATACATTAAAAGCATAGAACATACAGCAGTTTGCTCAGTTACTTGGTCTAACCTTATTATAGATATTATGTAGGAGAGGAGAGAAGTAACTGCTTTTTTATAAATATCACTATTGTTTGACGACTCGGAACACAAGTTTTTTATAAGTAAAATCGTAAAGATTTACCTTACAGTCTAAACCGGCTTTCACCTTTAGAAGGCTTCATCAGAGGCTGCCGTAGGTAGCGCTGTCCGTCTTGTTGTTGGCGACGGGATAGATTTTCGAAAGATCGATGCTGTGTGTGTGTGTGGTGAGATGTGTTCGAATAATGCATGCGATTTGAATTGTGTCTGTTTGTTTAGGATGTCGTTTTTATTTGTTTTTGTGTGTTTGTATATTTCTAATTGTTCTAGAGTGTCTAGTTTTCGGCCTTTTGTGTGTACGTGTAGAATGTTCATGTTATTGTCGATGTTTTTATATGTGTGGTTTGCTTCAATGAGGTGGTTTGCAAAGGTGGATTCTGTAGTGGTGTGGAGTGCCTTTGTGTGTTCAATGTATCTCTGTTTGAAGCTACGTCCTGTCTGGCCTATATAGAATTTATTGAAATTTGAGCAATTTAGCTTGTATACACCGGGTAGATCGAATTTGTTTTGTGCTTTGTGCGTGCGTTTTGATAGTGTGTGTTCTATTTTGTTAGTAGTTTTGTAAGCGATTCTGTATCCTGCTTTTTTGAATTTGTGGGCAATTTTTTCAGTTTGTTTGTTGATGTATGTTAGTGTTATGAATTTGTTGTTTTCTGTCTTTGTCTGTTGTTTGTTTTGTGTTTTGTGTAGGAGTTTACTGACTATTGTTCTGTCATATCCGTTAGATTCTGCTAGATATTTTATCGTGTTTAGTTCGTCTTTGTAGTCTTTTTCATCTAAGGGGATGTTGTTAAGTCTATGTATCATGGTTCTAAAAGCAGTTAGTTTGTGTTGTGTTGGGTGATTGGAGGTGTTGTTTATTAGTGTTTATTTGCTTTTTTATGTTTATTTCATGAAATTTTAGAAGACATAACTATTTTGTGATGCAACATTCCTGGGTGATAAGGGAAGGAAACTACAAATGCTTGTAAAATTTGTAGGTTTGTTAAAGTGAGAAGAATCTTCTTTGTCTGATACCCACTGCCAATGTGGAAAATCCTCTGTTATTGTAGCTACTTTGTCGGAGGCCTGGGAAGATAGTGAAGATAGTGCAAATAAACTTTTAAAAGGTGTGATAAACTTTTGTTTTTTTCGTGCAGTCCATTGATTAATGAAAATTTAGGAGAGATATAATTGAATGGAGAAGAAACTAGTAAATACGTAACAGAATATGGTACTCCAAAGACACAGTATAAGCTACATTTTTAGGAAAGGAAGAAGATATTAACATTTTTAGAATACCTACATTAGGAAGACAATTACAGGAACATGAATTCATGTATGAAGGAATGGAGAAGAAATTACAAAAAAACACATTTAAAACAAATGCATTGTTATAAAAATTATATACAAATAGATCACATAACAGATAACAAATAGTAAAGGTGACAGATTAGACATTTGGGGAATTCAAAACTTTCCACTTAGGTGTTTTAGTTGTTGCCAAAAACTGGTTAAACTCTGATACAGAAATCAAAGCTAATTCATTCTTGTTCAATCTAAAATGACAACACGATCCTATTACTGCATAAACACTTTCCTTTGTATGGTTGAAAGCAGCAAGCAGCAACACAAGTAATCTACTGTAATCTCTAAATGAGATTCAAGGACTTGGCAAACACAAACCTTCCAGTACGTACAGACAGATTTAAAATCTTAACAAACAAGAACAAGTTCATCGTGCAGAAGCAGAAACAATCGTGACATCACAGTTGTTAGCCAACCATTGTTGTTATCTGTTGTGTTCATTGTCAAAGTTCAAAATAGGCAAACTGTAGACTGGTGCTGTTGACTAGTTCTGAAGTTTGCAGTTGGTAATACAGATATGTATCACATATTTCCATGTGTTATTTGCATAGGTATGTTGTAAATATACAACATTGCTATATTGATACTTACAATCTCATATGCATCTGGAAAATATAAGATGGATGTTTGTGTTTATGATATTTATATTTTTCCTATTAATGATCCCCATATGAATGACAAAATTCTGAATACATATTTTTTTCTATATATACAAACCCTACTTGGAAAAACAAAGTAATAAGATCAATAAATTGGTGACTTTATTGCGTGTGGTAGTAATTTACATATTTATTTGCCTCTAATTTTGACAGATATAAACATTAAGAACTATTATAACCAAATAATGAGGGCAAATGCCTAACAACTAAGAAAAAAAGTTACACCACTTTTTTCCTACCCACCATCCTTTAATTTATAATTTATTCGTACTTAAATGGCTGTTACTTTGTACTTGAATGCATTGTATCCCTTAAAGGTCATGTAACATGTTTGTGAAGGTAATTTTTGTTAATTATTAGTTTAAATTTCAAACACACAATGTTTCATTATTTGATAGTGGCGTAAACATCAGTGAAGAGTTCTACATAGACCTGCTCATGAAATATTAGATGGGGACTGTGAAACTAAAAACCAATTACATGAATCTACTTTATTATTAAGTAAAGATAATGTGAAAAGCTGTCTAAAGTGACAAGTTAATTCATGATTATGTGAGATCATGCATATTCACTATACGATTAGAGTTTGGTTCCTCCAGTAATAATCATGTGCAATTCACAAATACAGTACATGAATGTTCAATATTGACTTGTTTGATGAGGAATAGATTCTTATTATACAAAAAATATTACAGATAATTTTGCTGAAGAAGGATTGGGAAAGAATAAGAAATGCTTAATGTTTAATATATACGGAATAAGATGAGCACTCTGATTTATACATTTCTTTTGATTAAATGGTGGGTTGTTTATGATATTGCAAACAATGTGCTTTGAGTGGACAGAAAAATAAATCACAGCACAAAGAAACAGTTTTAGCATTTATTGTCTGCTGTGTATGCCTGTAAGTGTTTTTTACCACTTTCATCCTTAAACAAAGCAACTGCAGACATTCCATCCGGTAAAGGAAGGGGTTCACTTACCTTCAGTGCTGACAAACTCTCACTAATGTTACTTACCTCTAATACTCTGATATTAGAGTAAAGAGTTGAATATGCGTTGTTAATATGTGACAAATTGTCAAAGGTATTATGTCTGCCCACTAAACTTGCATTAATATAAGGGTTGTCAGGTGTCTTATCACTTTCTGTGTTAATATTGTTATCATTATCTAAGTCACAATTAGACTGGTCAAATGAGTTTTCACTTTGTATTGATTTTATTCCAGAATTGATTCTGTCATTCACCACTTTCTTTATGGCTAGTTTAAAAACATTTTTAAAATCAATTTTAGTATTTTTAGAGGCAATTCCATTTTGAGATGATAGATTGGCGTTATTTCTGTCATCATGATCTGTTACAGCAGAATGTCTGCTAAAATAGTTACTGTCATCATCACTATCATCATCAAAGTGCCCCACCTGTGATCCTGATGCTAGTTGCTCACTACTTGCTTTGCTGGCACCGCTGCTCATTTGTTTTAAATACTCTTTGTCATCAAATATTTTCTTCTCGCCACCGCCTGGTCTATGTTTAACATTTTCAAATGATCCTATTTTACTCTGTGCTTTAACTTCCAATTTTTGATCCTCTATCTGTGTTAAAAAAAAAAATTAAAAAAAAATTATTTAACTTCATGTAAATTTTTTACATGAATATATGACTTAAAATATAAAAATGTTATAACTGTAATGATATAACAATAATAATAATAATAATAATAATAATAATAATAATGCCAGTGTGGTTATTAAATATAATTTGCTACAAAAATACATAAACAACTGTAATTATGAAGGGTGATACAAAAGCTGTAATTCTGTAACTTGATTAGCAGGGGTGAAAACTGTAGTAATCAGCTTTAGACATGGTCTGCCTGCATTTGTGGCAATATATGATTTATAGTATTTTGGTTTTGACTAACCCAAGTTCATTAATAGTTATTTAAGTATAGAAATAAATGATGGGGTACCCCCAAAACAAATAAATTTTGAAGGAAAAGTATCAAAACTTGAGTATGCAATTCTGGTCCAGAAGCTTCTTACATTATAGCTCATTCAAAGAAAAATGGCATATATCCTTCAGTAGCTGTCATGCACAGTCATGTTCCTTTATGGTGACAGATTCAGTGCTGTGTGAAAAGCTTCCGTAGTAGAGAGACTCAATGAGATGTCTAGTTGTACTAACAAAACATGGCGCTGTGCATTAGGGTGGAACGAAAAAATCAAGTTTGGATTTTTAATTTGTAATAGCAAGGAAAAGTTCCCTTTTGGTGTAGATAAGATAAAAAAAGATATGAAAAATATTGGAGCACGTCTTGAGGTGCCGCAAGGACGATAAATTTTCATAAAATTCCAATTTTTGCTACACTTTTAAGTTTTTTTAAGAAGTTGTCAAACTTTTTTTTTATTTCAAATACTGTCAAAAAAGCAGTTTTATATAAAAAAAGACATACAATTTTTTTTTAACTTTTTGGATTATGTCTTGAGGTGCTGCAAGAGCGGTAAAGTTTTATAAAAACACACTTTTTGTAACTTTTTCAAAGAATTTTACGTGTCTCGATTATACAATAAAAAGTTAATGTTGATATAGCTACCACAAGCGCTTTGAAGAAGAAAGAAGCAAGAAAAAGTAAAGAACTACAGAGAACAGTTAAGTTTAATCAAGAATGGACAAAAAATACTAGTGTATCAGAAACGGTTACTGACGACAATGACAGGTCTGAAGAGGCAAACCAACCAGGTCCTTCAAATATACAAGAAGAGATAAATCTACCAGGCCCTTCAAAACTGAAAAAAGAGAAAAAGATAAGCACTCAAATGCGTATTAAATTGCCATCTGTAGCTTCCATTTGTGACCGTACCGGAATATCAGATAGAGCTGCTGCAGCTATAACTAGTGCTGCTTTACAGGACTTGGGTGTAATCACAGGGGAAGACAAAGCCAAAGTAACAGACAGGATGAAAATTAGACGAGCAAGATCAAAAAATCGAAGAGATCTCATTAATGACAGTCTTTATGATCAGATAACCGAAAATAGAGGATTGTTTTTTGATGGAAGAAGAGACAAAACAATTGTTCAAGAAAAGAAAGGAATTAAGTTGTACAAAAAAGTTATTTCAGAAGAGCACGTTTCACTAATAGAGGAACCAAACTCAAAGTTTTTAGGCCACGTAACACCTAAATCTGGCACTGAAAAAGACATAGCAGCAGTATACTGGAGTTTCTTTAAGATAGAGAACACAACGAACAACTTTTGAACTTTACTGCTATTGGGTGTGATGGAACCGTTGTAAACACTGGACATAATAATGGTGTGATTTCTTTGATGGAAAATGAAATAAGAAGACCTTTACAATGGTTAGTTTGTTTGTTCCATGGAAATGAGCTACCTTTGCGACATCTTTTTTGTCATTTAGATGGTAAAACAAAGGGACCCAATGAGTTTAAAGGCGAAATAGGTCAGCAGCTGGAAAACTGTGCTAATCTTCCTGTGGTTACTTTCTTGCCAATTGAAAATAACCTTCCTCTTTTGGAGAACATAAATGATTTAAGTACAGATCAGAAGTATTTATTGGATATGTGTATCGCTGTATCAAGTGGAAATTGCTCACTAGATTTATCTTTAAGAAACCCTGGAAAACTTGCTCACTCCAGG
This sequence comes from Magicicada septendecula, assembly GCA_034769895.1. NCBI lineage: Eukaryota > Metazoa > Arthropoda > Insecta > Hemiptera > Cicadidae > Magicicada > Magicicada septendecula. The sequence continues at coordinate 470,752,744 of CM068373.1, forward strand.
TGGCTTACATTAGCAAACCGTATACTTAGATTGTATGTGGCAACTGAAAATCCAACTGAAAACCTTAAGACTCTGGCTGAGTACATTGTGAAAGTGTATGCACCTGTGTGGTTTAACATTAAGTTAAAACCTTCATGTACTTATGGTTCCAAACATCTGTTTAAGCTTATCTCATATTCACGCTATCTCTCTGATGATTTCAAGAACGTTCTAGACCCGGTTATTCAAAGAAATGGGTACTTTGCTGCTGCAGAAAATCTCCTTTTGTCCATGCTATGTGATGAGCGCAAAAATGTAAGAGAACTTGGTTTACGACGTGTTTTAAAAGCAAGAACAGAAAGTAGAGGTGGAGTCAGGAAGTTTAAAGTTCCAAAGAAAAACTTTGACGCAAAGGATTACATCGACATGATCTCATGGGCTGAAAATGACGTAACTGAACCCCCCTTGGTAAAACATGTTTCCATTGACTCTCTCAAAGACTTTATAAGGAAGACATCTGAAGCTCAACCAAATAGTAAAGTGGACCCGCTTATCGACTTTCCCCGGTTTCCTTGTCACACGCAAGCAGTGGAAAGAGCTGTGAAACTGGTGACCGAATCGGCTCAAAATGTCTGTGGTTCAATCGCAAGAGAAGGATATATAAGAGCAAAAATTGACTCACGTGAGAACATGCCAAAATTTGATACAAAAAACAGTTTAATGTGTCAATGAAGTAGAAACAAACATTTTGCAGCTGTAACATTTGTAATTATTAACGGTTTTTTAAATCATAAAAAATGAACTTTCAATGTCTTTAAAGTGTATTATGATATTTTTTTACGTGTGCTCTAATAAAAAAAATATATAATTGATTTGACGAGCTTTTATTTCAACCTTATTTACTACTATTTGTAACAACCAAAATGTTCGCAAAAGTTTCAAAATTAGCAAAAATACAAACTTTTTGACATTAAAAAATATTTTTTTATTATTATTATATTTTGTAATTAATAATTTTTTCCAATTCTAATGCTTAAATATGTATTTACAACTATCTTTTGTAACATTATATGTACGAGAAAACCATAAAAAATAATTTATCAAAGTTTATAATTTTTCAATATTTTAAATTTTTTTACAAACTTTAAGCTCTTTGCGGCACCTCAAGATGTTGTAGTATAGCAACCAAATTTTTTTTCTTCTTTTTGAACCTAAAAGGCAACTTTTCCCCACTATTACAAAACTAAAAAAAAAAAAAAAAAAAAAAAAATTAAAAAAAGGCCATTTTCGTTCCACCCTACTGTGCATGCTGCTGTCACCTAGCGTGCCAGCCACCATAAAATAACACGATTTGTACAGAAGCTGATTGTGATATGTAAATACAATGAAAATAGTGTGTCTTCATTTCTCTCTAGTTTTCCATTACATGAGAAGGGTAAGTTAAATACACTTTGTGTATTGTGTACAGATTTTAAGAGAAAATTATAAGGAATACAACAGTTTACATAACAACAGAATACAAAGTTTCCCCAGTTTATTGTAAATTTTTTGGGGGGAACTATTATAGAGTAAACTAGCCACATGACTTAAAAAAAAAAAAATTTATTTGAAAACATTTTGTTAATTTTGTACATCAGCAAGAAATTTAGAGACAAAAGATAAAATTTTATTTTTTATTTTAAAGTGATTTTGATATGAGCACTTGTTTTCTCATGATAATGAGTTAATTATAAAGGAGAAGTACACTGCTCAGATGTTATACTAACATGCAGAAGTGACTGTACTTACATGCCAATGGGCAAAGAGCAGTACAAACCAGCACTTTTTCTCACATGCCAGTTACCTTTCGACAAATTGTATCAATGTTCATGATATGGCTCTCAAACAGCATTTGCAATAGGGAAATGCAACAAAATACGGAAACTAATTAGTTCAAAATATATTGCGTGCCAGATAGATTTTGGTGACAAAATATTCTGCCCCCAAAATGGTGATTAACAGCAAACAAAATCATTATTATACATTGGAAACTGTCAATTGTGTTCACTGTCTAACTACCTGACAAAATTATGATGATTAAATAAAAGTCATTAGTCAACACAATTTGAAAAAGGTTTCATATCTTTATAAAATATGAGAAGACAATCACCAGAACTAATTTGATAAATTTAGTCACCTTGCTGAAATTATTCATTGTGCGTGGTCTCCAAGTTGCATTAATTAATTGAGAATAGATAGATACCTGATTATATTTTCCTCCATGCAACTTCGGTTGTTAGGTACAAAACGGTTCATGCATTTTCAGTGTACCTAATGACCGAAGTTGTGTGAAGGAAAATATAATCAGGTATCTACCTATTTTAAATTGTTGAAGTTGTTTTTTAATATATCAGTATTTATTTTTATGTTAAACTCATATAAAAACAGAACTGTAAACTTTAAATGCTGAAAACAGGGCTAAAATATTTTAATTGTATTATTGTACTGTAATACAGAACAGAGTATAGCCAAAAAGTATACATATGTGTAAGAGATTGATATCATGTGTACATTACAAAATTAACAGACCTAGATTTTATGGACATACAGTAATAAACTGTGGACATAATACAGGTGGCTAACAACAGGTGGGAACTGTGCTGCAAAGAATGAAGATTGACATTTGACATTTTATGGATACAGTGAAGTAGATAAGAATAAAGTAGTTAAAAATACCCTTGTATACATGAGGACTGATTCACAAACCTTTCCAGAAGAATAATGTATTCATGTCATTCATGTACTGTCAGTACGCATGGTGTAAATCTAGCATGACATAAATGCAGAATTTAGTATGCTTTAGCATAAAAGTTATGGTAGTATGAAAGTTTAAATGAATCTAGAAAATGTGAACAGACAAAAAATTGGATTGCTATTTCATACTGTTATTCAGGTGATTTAGTGATTTTGTACATGCTTCATACTGGTATTTATTGGGGTTTAAAAATTAGTTACAGTTTTCATCCATTCAATCGATTTTATCTTCAGCCTGTAAGTCTGTTTAAAAGTATACACAGGCCTACTTATCAGCCATTTATCAACAGTGGAAGATTCAAACTAACAGTGGCAAAGTGGATACCAATGTTATGCCGATATGACAAAATTCACAGTGTACCAGAAAACTACATTTGCAATTCAGGAATGGAATGTTCTTTACCCAGTGGAAGTGTACATATTTTGTAATAAATATTGTTATATTTTTAGTAATAAATATGAAGCCAACAGTTCAGCTTCATACTGTCTGCACTTGGAGTACAACAGTGTTAATGGTGAGTTACTCAACAAAAACAAGTTGTATATAATAATTAGAAATGAGTCAGAAACTGATAACAGTTCTATAAATGTGACAGACTGGAAGAGGGAAACAAGACATCCTATTACATGTAAATATTCAGGAGAAGAGTGAATTGTCATAAATGTACACTTTTGATATTACTGAATGCTGTACATATGGAGTGATCATTCTCTAAGCACAATGTGCCTTGATGTACCAAATTTTATCATAGATTCTTCAAAACAATTTACTAAGAAATCTGAATTATCAGGCCTTTCAATAATTTCTTTACTGACAAATTAACACAAACCTTAGTCATGAGTATTTGTTGTTTATAAACTGAATGCTTTAAGAGCAGACCAAAAATACTGTTTACAAGATATTTTGACGCACTGATCACACAAACTTCTACTTTTCGTGATGACATAAGTCAAGAAGGCATTTCAGATTTTGCATCACCCTTTTTTTTAACACACCACAGTGGAAAAATGTTACTAAAACATATATATATATATATATATATATATATATATATATATATATATATATATAGTAGCATTCAAACATATTGTAACTACTATTTTCTTGTGCTTGCTAAGTAGTGTTTATAATCTGTTATATTTAAACTAAATATAAATGCTTTTAGAATAAAAAAACTTAAAAACATAATTTCATTGCTTTATCTAATACACAATATATTGACTAGTACCTTTTTTATTTTTAAAAATATTTACTTGATCATGCTTCTGTGGAAAAAACTAATTTTTTGGAACTTGATTCCTTGAATTCAAAAACGATTCTTTAGTGATTTAATTGCCATGACAGTTTTGATCATTCGACATAAGAATAAAAATTATTTGTAAATATAAACAAAAATAGTTTTAAAAGTTACATACTTGGCAGCATAGTCATTTTTATCTCAGTATTTTTTTAGATACAAAAACTTTTCAGTTATTAAACATGATAAATATAAGAAATTACCATATACGAACATAATGGTAAATTATGCTTAATTATAAATTATAATGGTATATACGTAGCCAACCATCTGTATTTAAAATCTTGTATTTATAAACCATTAAAGCTGGAAATTATAAGTAATTTGATTTTTCATTATGCATTAACATCCATTTTTATATTATAGTATATTATCAAAAGCAATGGAGTTCCTTCACCAATAATGAAAATAACTGAAACTTAGGCCTATTGTAATGAAATTAGTACGCATTTTTTGATTTTAATGTTTCATTTTACAAATAAAGATGTGAAATATACAGCTATATTGTATTTAATACAGGTACAAAAATTTTAAATTGACAGTCCTCTACAAGACAATCATATGATATTAGAAGTGACATTATATAACCACAACCAAACAGACTTTATTGGCATGCAACTGTTTCATAATAAGGATCAAATTAATAAAATACATTGTATTTTTAATGTAAACTCCATTCAATTTTAACATTTTTAATTATGTATTACGTGTTTTTAATGGAAGTTTTATTGTTAAATTGTTATTACACTCTTTTTACATGTTACCAGCAGTGTGAAGTACCAGCTGGTAATAGTTCCTTATCTACCATTAATATCAATAACGGATTTTAACTATATAATTGTGAATATAGAACTCAGGTAGCAGTATATAATTTTCAAAGTCTTATTGTATGCTTCTTAAACATATTATATATTAAACCTAGCAGCAGTGTACAGAGTGAACCAGAAGTTATACCCATTGAATGATAACGATAACCTAATACGAAAATAGTAGCCCTATAATGACAGTATCATCAGGATAACGACTTTCAGTTCATTCTGTATATTTTAAAGTTTTACATCCATTTCATGAATTATAAACTTACCTTTGATATACTTTTAACATAAAATAAAATTTATTAACTGCTTAAATTACTTACATTATTTAATTAACATAATTATTTCTAAGTTTAAATGACTAAACTTGTACACACATCTGTATACATGGTAAGATGTTTTACACAAATGTTATTGACTGATTAATGTATTAAGTGTAATTTTATAATACAAGTGAAGAGTTAATATGTTAAACTTAAAACTATGTTAGCACTTGGAGTGTCAGTGCATGCATTGTGAACATTATTCATTTAGACATAGTGCACTCTACAGGTGTTATTCTCAAATGATATGTATCTATACTAGCGTTTCATGAAAAAGGTTATATTAACTAGTTCACAGGTACCGGTACTTTTTATATTTAAAAATATACCAGAAAGACAAAAAATGCCCAAGTTAGGATGTGAATGTTCAATCATTTCTGAATCTCATAATTGTAATACGCGTATAGTTGAAGTAGCAATTAACTAAGAACAGACTGGAACAAGAATTATTTGCAACATTCCTTGATGAGATTAAACAAATATTTTTTCAGGAGGTGAAGATTTATTGTAAGAGTAACATGAGCTGATCCACAATCTATCCCCAAAATTAGTTAACAAGTTCCATAATGCTCAATTGGTTGGGGTGTTTGGCATTTAGAAGAGTTCTTGATTCATACACTTGTATGGTAAGAATTTTTAGTAACAAAACTACTCTAGATCAACCAGCACATTTGATTGATGTTATTTTGAATTTTATGTACATTATTGATACAATTATCTCCAAGAATATTTTGCCCGTTCTATGATATGGACCTTTTGGAAAACGTGAAATACTAAAAAAACTAGATGAATTGCGAAGACTTGTCTCAACAAATTGAAAAGCAAAGCTGGATAAACAGTGACTATACAGCTAAATTTTACAAAAACACGGAAGTGTAATGGCTTGTCATTTTACTGTTTAATCTGGCTTTAGAGGACAAATTTTAAAGAATTTCTGTGCTGGGCCTTGGCTTTTAGAAGTGGGTGCAAAATTGACCATTCTAGCTTTCGATAATGACGCCGTCGTGTTCATGTCAGAAGATCAAGCCAGTCTAAAGAATTTAGATGAAGTCTTAATAAGCTGATCAGGTGGGACTGCAGGTGAACAACTATACAAGTACATATTTAGTTGCTGAAGATACTTGGGGGAATGTCCGTTACTTAACTAAATATAATTATTTCACTACCGACTCGGAACACAAAGTTTTTTATGGGTAAAAATGTAAAAGTTTTACCTTATAACCTGAACCGGTTTTTGCTTTTAAAAAGCTTCTTCAGAGGATGGCGCTGGGAACACTGTCCGTCTTGTTGTTGGCGGTGGTATTGATTTTCGAAAGGTCGATGTGTGTGTGGGGTGTGATATGTTCGAATAATGTGTGTGATTTGGATTGTGTCACACACATTATTCGAACATATCACACCCCACACACACATTGACCTTTCGAAAATCGATACCGCCGCCAACAACAAGACGGACAGTGTTCCCAGCGCCAGCCTCTGAAGAAGCTTTTTAAAAGCAAAAACCGGTTCAGGTTATAAGGTAAAACTTTTACGTTTTCACCCACAAGAAACTTTGTGTCCGAGTCGGTAGTGAAATAATTATATTTAGAAAATACATTACAAGTTGAAGACCATACACTCACAAGAAGTGATACATTGAAATAACTGACTACCACAATTAATCAGTATGATGTGGAAGAAACAGAAACTGACTCAAGGTATTAAGTGGTAAATGGTAGATATTACTGGACTCTTCAAAATCTCCTAAAAAACACAATTTTTTCAGGGAAATCAAAATAAAACTCTACGAAAGTGTTACAGAAATGGTGATGGTGGTAACAGTGTGAACTAGTGTTGTTACATAGATCAGAAATATGGGTATGGAGCAAAATATCTGAAAGAAAACTCCATGACCTTCGAAAACAATATTTTCAGGACAATTTTTAGTCAAGTATATAAAGGGGATTGAAGACTATAAACAAACACTGGACTAGAGACAAAGACTTCAGCAATGTGATCAAATACTGAAAGAGGTAACTTCCTAAGGAAAGAGAGAAAGATTAGGTGTAATGTTGGCCATAATGGAAGATGAACAGAGATAATGACAATTTGTGGGCATGGCCAAAAACCTACTAAAGTTTGAGTGAGCACTTAGGTAAGCTATGATGTGGCATCATTTACTACTGAGGATGTGACAGTACAGAATGGATAGAATGTCAGATGTTAATATTAATTAAATGTGGTTGTCAACCAAACAGTGTTGTTGCTGTAAGATTTCTTGTTCAGTTTTTCACAAAAATATGCAAATGATACAAAAGGTTTCTGCTTTAGTGAAACTTTGAAATTTAAGTGATTGGATGATAGAAAAAGATTGAACATTCTGAAAAATTCCGATTTGATATTATTTTTAACAATTCTTTATAAATATAGTGTTGTCCACTGTAGAATTTTAAATAAGCATTGTCTTTTTTCAGAAAAGTGCTGACATTAATTACTCTGGATACACATAACAGCTACATAAACAATAGCTATTATAAACTACTGTTTTCAGTTTTTATAACACTTCATGCAGGCTTATAGTAGCACAATATACTATTCAAAACTAGAATAAAAGTATGGCATTATATTCTTACTAGTTTGGACTACATAATATGTTATTTGTTTAAATTTTTTAGCACTAGAAGACATGTTTGCCTAGTGTTCAGTATATATCTGAGTTGAAATGATTTCATGATAGTCACTGTAGAAGCAGCAGCAGGTAATGGGGTTTGAACAAAATTAAGTTAAGTCAGTAATTGGTCAATCAATATATATCACTCAAATCAAGGAGCAACAAACAAAATGTTTGAAGATAAAAGTTTAGACATTATAAACGAAGTAAAGCAAGTGTACTGAGGAGAATCAAAAGTTCTGATATGAATATATCATAACCTGACATAGGCAGTTGTGTAACTAAAAATTACAAAAATTAAAGCTGTTAAATACATAACTAAAGTGTTATAAAATAATTTAAATATATTGTTTACATTAAATAATAAAAATAGTTATGTGTAATATGGTCTTGAATAAAGTTTGGTACTGCAGATGCGATAGAAAACAATATGTAAGTGTTTACAACTGTGCAATAAAATAACTATATTTCTTTATACATGGCATACTAATTGTATGCAAATTACTGAATTTAATAGTATTAATATATTAGTCCAAAGTACATGTATAGAAAGACTTTTTATGATGAACAAGAACGTTGCAGATGGAGAAGCAGACCCAGGAAAAGATGGATAGGTTATGTAAAGGACAACTTAAAAAGAATGGAAGCAGGTAGACAGAGGACAAAGGCGGATGACAGAGAGGAAGAAACTGTTGATGTCTGGAGGCCATGGCCCTACAAACGTTGAGAAAGTAACACATTATTAGTATTGATATTTTATAGTAATTATTACTATCACATATAAAAATAAAAGAGACAGCAATTTAGCAATGCTGAATGTTAAATGCTGAATCATAACTTCATAATTCTTTTCATTATACATAAATATTCGCATTTTATATTGCTTACAAAGTGATATTTGAACATATAATACTTAAAAATATAATTAAGTATTGCAGATTGTATGCAAGTATTTTTAATTATGTGGTGGTAAACGGGAATTATTTTGATAATACTAAATGTTTAAATCAATCAAACAGTTACCTTCTTCTGTAACTGTGAATTATATGTACAGGTTTTATTCAAAGTACAGGGTGAGCCATGTGCGCTTGACAAAAATGCATTTTTTAATCATTTCTAGTGATGAAAGGTTTTGTAAGTTTTGGTCAGTAACTGGACACAATTTTACAATATTTTTCAGTATTTTGAGAAAATTCATTTGTCACCATCAGACCTTGTGTATGTTTGGGCAATACAGAAATAATTAATACACATATAAATATTTGTTTCTGTACAAGTAACTCTTCATGTTCCTTGTAATATTTGTGCGGTATATATTATATTATCAAATAATAAATTAAGTCTGCAAGTGTATTTTTCTGAATGTTATTTTCAAAAATATACTTGCAAAAATACTTTATTATTTGATAATTTAATATGTAACGCACAAATATTTTTGGAATACTGGTATTTTAATTATATCTTATCATCATCATCATCATCCGCCAGGATTAAATCAAGGAAGGTTAGTTCCGGCCTCTATCAGGCAAAGATTAGAGCTGGTCACTCCACCACTTCCTCGCTGATATCCCACACCTCTCCGTCCCCTTGCTTATAATTCCATAGTTGTTTGGGGATGCGACAGTCATCCATTTGGCACAGATGTTCCCACCAATTCAGCCCATACTGGGCAATCCTGTCGGGTATACTCATAGTATTCAGTTCTTGCCATATATACCTGTTTCTTCTATGATCGTGGAGAGTATATGCTGCCACGTGCCTGAGAAATCTCATTTCAGCCGCTTGGATGTGACTGGCTTGGCCTTTCGTTACAGTCCGATTCTCAAACCCTAAAGAAGTGTGGGAAGGGCCATCACCTTGTAGAATTTTAGGCGTGTTTCTTTACTTTCTGACATAAGAGTTTGCCCGATGGTCCCACACGTACGGTTGAACTTATGCAACTTATTCAGAATGTCGTTGCTTAAATTGTAAGACACACTGCAGCCCAGGTATTCAAAACTGCTGATTTGTTCCAGGACAGTACCACCTATAACAATTTTTTCCTGTACGGGATCAGTTCCACAAAAAGCCATGACCTTGTTCCTAAGTGTGGATATGTGTAATCCAGAGTCTTTGCAGATTCGATTTAACAAATGTATACCCATCTGCAACCTGTTTTCCGAGTCTAACAGAATAGCCTGATCATCTGCAAACAACAAAGTGTCAATTGCAGAGTGGCCAATCATAAAATGCTCTGGAAGATGCATCTGCCAGTTTTGTAAGACATCGTCAATATATAAATTAAAAAGAGAAGGTGACAATGGACACCCTTGTTGTACTCCACAATTGATCAGGCCAACTCTAGGAGCTGTTCTTGGTCTCCCTGCTTTTATTAAGATTTTATTCTCCACATAAAGACTGTATAGCTCTAATTACATGTTGTGGGATCCCTTTACTTTCCATTATTGCCCATAGTTTGCTCTGATTCACCCTGTCAAACACCTTCTCGAAATTATATCTTATATCTTATTAATATATGTAAGTACATTAGTATATATTAAGAACATATATAAGTTCTAGTTTCAGTTTGTAGTTTGAAAGATCATACATGAGACAATATCTGACATTTCAACAAAACTGTAGTTAGCCATTTTTGACCGTTACATGATAAGCAATGAGTAAAGAAACAGAAGCAAAGGGAATTTAAGAACTGTTTTTAAGCAAAGTAACTGACAGTATTATTTAATTAAACTACACATGTTATAACTGGATTCACTAAAGCAAACAGATTATTTATAAATCTAAACATGTCATTATCATTTTGTATTATTTCAAAATTTTTATTAATACTTGTGATTCAAATTGTGATGTGTAAATAGTTGCAGTTGAAGTTACTATATGTTATTAATTTAATTGAAAATTGATCCTTTAATTTATTTTAAAAAAGGCTTAAAATTTACAGAGGTATTAGTGATTAAAAAATTAAAGTAGTAACCAATTTGAAATTTGAGATTGCAAAATGACTAAGTTTTTTTTTTATTAAATAAAAATCATATTCACATGTGTACCAGATTTCATTCAAATATCTCAATCTCTTCTTGGGATATAAAAGTTTTCCTTAAAAACACAAAATGGCCTCCAGACGGAAAACAAATGTTTCCGGATCTATGTTTATATGAACCTGTTTCTTTATTTTCACCAGTAGAACACACCCTAAAAGTTTCTCCATTTCTTCGTGAATCACCCTGTACATATATATGTAATAATTATTATACTTTATGTAACATGCATGCACGCACGTGCGTGCGCGCGCGCGCGCGCACACACACACACACACACACACAACATTCACACAAAACAAACAATACATGTCCTATTGATAACAATAAATTTTATTAAAATGTTAATACAGATGTTTTAAAATTGTATCCTATTAATGAACAATCCTCACAGAAACTGGCATCATTTATTAATTCATGGTCACTACTGAAATTTTAGTATTAATTCACAGTGTCAAGACACTTATGGGTAACTCTGTATTTTAGCTGATTATACATGGTGTTCCTAAGAATATTTACTTCTTAAATTTATTTCAATTAGTTTGTATACAGTACAGAGTCTTATAACCAACACTAAGATTACAGTATAACAATGGTTGATCTAGACAATAACAGTACATTTAAATCCCATTTATTAAAACCATACACAACCGTTTGTATGATTACACAAACACATTTATCTACTTTGTAGCTTTTTAGCCTGATCATAGACTACTCTGAAAGTACTGAAGACTGAAACTAAACAGTGGTGAGTGAAACTACATAGCAGTTTATGTAGCTTGTCTGTAAACACTACATCTATGTTTCCAAGTGGAAGCAAGACTGGTGGTGCATATGATAAATAATTGATTTTAAACTGTCCCATTTTAATTGTTGAATTTTTTTGTAAACATAGTTCTAGAGTGTATGTAAAATCTACTCTAAAATCAATATACTAACACTTAACAAGTAAAAGACTCTAGAAATATGTTTCTGTTGTGGCTTTAATAAAATGGACTCAGCATTACCTTGAACCTTGAAATTATAAATGTAATTGGCAAGTCTTGATATTACTGATAATAAAATATTTCAAATATTAAATTACAAATCGACATAAATCAAATGATGTTAATTGTTAATTAATAATAAAAATTAGATTAAATATATTAGTAGTAGTTAATATGATTGGCGTGTGCTTGGTTAAAAATTATTTCAATCAAATATTAAACTAGCTTGTTCTTTGTTCATGTATATATAGAACAGCTGATTGTGTAATGGGTCTAAATTTATTTAATTATTGGTATGTTTGTCAGAGCCTATACTGTTAAATTAGTTTTGTAAATTATTTTTTATATCACAACACTTAAATAAATTTACATACACAAGTCATACATAACTAATCTTCCTATGTGCATTTTGAAGTTACTACACAGCAGTGCATCTTATTAGTGACTATGGCCTGAACAGACCATCAAACCATGTGAATGTACTTGACTATTCAATTAGGTAGTACTGTGCCTACAGTTATTCATTACTGAAAAAATCTATGAAAACAATAAATATGTTTCAGAATTATGAATGCACTATACACTACAATTTCATCAAAATTGTACATTTACTACTGAATGTTTGCATAACTAGATGTTGATAATAATCACAATCATGCAGTCATCATGCACTGTATAACAATAATACAGTGGTCACAAAACTAGTGTGCATTTGTGGTTTGTTAGTGCATTCACAAAACTTCTACAAAGTCATGCAACACTTACCAGTAAGTACATCCTTTGAACTTAACTAAGTTTTCTCAAATAATTCTGTGACAATAAATAAATTTTATATGATGATTACACTTTATTGAATATAGAACTGTAGATGTTTCACATTTTAGGAGCAATATATTATTTTATTTTTAATTAATTTATTATTCTCAGTATTGAATGACAGTCTATCTCATGGAAACATTTCTGTGCATACCATTATGTTATCTGTTAATAGCTTATGAATTATTTTTTGTGTTCATTGTAATCTTAATAATGTAAACAGTACAGTGATAGTTTTTAAATAATGTACTATCATTATATGTGTACATATTATATATTGTTTTGGGTTCAGTCCTGCTTTGTTTTATTCTTATTCTCCCAGAATGGATTTTCGAAAAGTTTGTGCACATTCATCTCTGTCATTCTCAGGCAGTTGACTCTTCCTTGATGCTCTATGATAGAATGGGAATGGCTGAAGTGAGTCTGCTGAAACACCACGAAAAGTCTTCAAGGGAGCATAAGCCCAGTGCAATATAGGACTCGCCAGAGAATAAAAGATCATATTCTGGTCATGAAAACCTAAGAACTCTATTATGTATATCTCACATATAAAAATTCTAAGAAAATTAAATATGTAACTGGTCAGAATTTTTATCTGACCAATTTCAGATTAAATTGGCAGAATTAAATGGGAGAGAGTATGATTAATAAGACTCTCTTATCAAATGAGTTTTTCTAAACTGGTTAAGCTTCGTCATTATACATTCTTAATAAAAATACACCCACACAAATTCAAAAGAAGTAGAAGTAAAAGGTTAGGAAGAAATGCTCATGTTGCATCTCATTGTTTACTTCTCATTCATGAGTGCATTTTGTTTATCTTTAATTACCGACATGTCTTTACAAACAGTATAGCTCCTTTGATTCAGTAGCAAATACATAATTAAGAAAGATGACTTGAGAGCAGTGCAAACAATCCAAGTAAAAAATAATTTAAAAAAAAATTGTCGATACATTGATTAATAATTTATCTTCAGCTGTTTAGTTTGCCTGGGTATTAATTAGTCTGTTATAATGATGAACCTTTTCTGTGACTGGAAAACTTTACTGTAAAGTCATTGGTAAATCTTATATACTAAAGTAATCTGAATCATTTTAAGTACACATCTCATATATGAGGTACACATCTCATATGTAAAATTAAATATTTGTTTGCATTTGTATAATGACAATTTTCAATGAAATTGACGAATAAAGTAATGAAACAAATATTATTTATGACATATGTATTAATTAACTGAGTTGTTAAACTTAGACAGGTACACAAGCTTCAATAAAGGACTGAAAAAATTTTGAATTCAACAAAAACCGCAATAGAAAATCCACAGATATACCAGTATATAGAAAATCCCCAGAGTTATGGAAATTTATATCTCTATTGAATTTTAAACAAACTAAATTTATAAAATTAATAACAAGAGTATACTTGTAATGTTGTATTTGAAAGTTCACAAAAGCTATATACGAAACGGAACAGATAGAGCAGTCATGATTCTGGATGCTGAATTCTTTTTGTACCTAATTTCATTTACATTTCCTGGATCAAAAATTTGTTCTAGTTCCATTTCATTACTCACTTGCCTGTGCCATGCAACGCTTACCAGTAAGCTCATCCATTGAACTTCACTAAGTTTTCTCAAATAATCCTGTGACAATAAGTAAAAATTGTAGATGATGTATACGATTATATATAAAACTGTAGATGTTTCACAATTTAAGAATTACATATTGTTTTATTAAAAATTAATTTATTATTTTCAGTACTGAACTAGTCTGTTCCCTTGAAAACGTTTCTGCACATGGCATTACATAATCTTTTAATGGCTTATGAGTTAATTTCTTGTGTTCATTGTAATCTTAATACTGTAAACAGGTAGGTGGACAGGCATTCATCATCATAATCATTATCATCATCATCATCACCATTCTCTCTCTCTCTCTCTCTTTATGGAAACATGTGTATAGTTTGGTAGAAAGTTTTTGTAACACTCTTTAGTAACGATTTTCAAACAGTATTTTGACTTGGAACACTAGTATTTTAGATAAAAATAAAAAATGTACCTTATTGACTGAGCCAGCTTTTGCTTGTGAGTTTCACAAAGGCTGCTGTCAGTTCTGTTTTTGGAGATGGCACCATTGTTTGAAATATTTTGTGTGTATGTGTGTGTGTTCAAATAGTATTTAAATTGTGCCATTTGTTTAGAATGTTATTTCCATGTATTTTGTGAGTTTGTATATTTCCAGTTGTTCGAATGTTCTAGTTTTTGGCCCTTTCCATATTAGTTGAAGTGTAGGATTTCCATGTTGTTGATGTTTGGGTATGTGTGGTCTGCTTCAATGAGATAGTTAGCAAAAGTGGATTCAGTGTGGTTGTTGATATATGTGAATGTTATGAATTTGTTGTTGTTTTCTGCCTTTGTCTGTTGTTTGTTTTGGGTTTTGCATAGGAGTTTGTTAACCATGCACTCTCAAGAAATGAAACTCTTAGTACTCCTAGCGGCAGCCTCTGATGAAGTTCACAGCGAAAGAAAGCTAGCTCAGCCAATAAGGTACAAATTACAAAAAAAAATAATTTTTTTTCTAAAATACTGGTGTTCCAGTTCAAATTGGTGTTTGCAAATCATTTGTGATACTTGGACACATCATGAACAACAAAACTCAAGAATTCAATCTTCAATGGTTGTTAGTGCTTTACAAGATCGATAAAAGTTGGATGGTGTTACTGCTAGGGTGGGAAATGTGATTGCTGTAACAAGTAAATTGATAAAAATGCCTGTTTCTTGATATTATCATATGAACCTAAAGTTTTCCTCAAAACTGTAGATGCATTTAGAGAGAAAAATGCATGAAGATATGACCACATTAATATACATTTTTTGCTGATGCTCCTGTGTTTCTTATTCTTATCAATTCTATTATTTCTTTGATACTTTCTTATCAATCATATATATTGACAGCAGATTTTAGATCATGCTTATGTGTCATTTAACACCATAAACCTATTGTTTGTGTACTGACTGACAATGACAATTAGTGTACTTTTATATTTGCTCACACTTAATACACATGTCAACTCATTTAGTCACTGCAATTATTTGCTGGCCTCTAGTTCAAACAACTGAATAGGTAAAAGTTATGAAGATATGAAATATCAACATTTTAATAACATTTACTTTGTAATTACTCTTTATTTACATCAAATAAATTGTAAATACATTATTTGTAAAATATGGTGCAG
Source organism: Magicicada septendecula (assembly GCA_034769895.1). Classification (NCBI taxonomy): domain Eukaryota; kingdom Metazoa; phylum Arthropoda; class Insecta; order Hemiptera; family Cicadidae; genus Magicicada; species Magicicada septendecula. The sequence goes on from CM068373.1 coordinate 470,768,680, forward strand.
CAAAATATTAAGTGTGCTTTACGCATTATTCTTGTTGATGTTACATTTATGTTTAATAAATACAAAGTACAAATTCTATACTTAACAGACTGAAATCAGAAAAGTTACAGAAACTGAACTAAAGTAGGTTGCACTGTTAATTTAAGCAACAAATAAAAATGGAGAAATACTTAAGACAAATAGTAAATAAACTGCATCACTTTGATCATAGGTTCAAACACACTAACATTCTTCACTACTAAAATACAAATATATTATCACCATCATCAACATCATCATGTGTTCTGCCATTTGGCAGGTCTCAGTCGCTACTACTGTCTTCATTCATTACAGGCATAAGCTTTCATCTGTTCATATATACATTCCTACACCAATTTAAATCACTTTCTTAATAAATTCAATAATTTGAAGTAAATTGAAGAATGCAGTTTGTTTTAATTTTGCATACCATCTTCAAGGACTGATCATGTCCTATTTGTTGCACTGAAAAAGGAGACATATTCAGGCCTCAAAGACAAAATGTAAAGTTCTTGATATGTGATTGTATTAAATTGGTGTAATAATAATTTACATTAAGAGTAATATAGTGAGAATGTGTGAAACAATGCTAATAATATTTCAATCTGTGCCAGTTTCCTTGCAGGGCAGTTATTTTGTATACAAGTAATACTAACAAACCCATACAATTGATAAAAACAATTTTAATATTCACATTTTGATAAAGAATAAACAATCAATCTATTGTAAAAATCAATGCAACAATTAATAAACGGTTTTTCTTACATGATATATTTCTAAAAAATACAGGAGGCATTTCTTAAAATGAAATACAGTAAACATCTTAACTTTACTATAAAAAAATAATTTTTGCTAGTTGAATACATATGACTAACAGATGGCATACCAATAAATTGTATTATACTCAGTGTATAGATGTTCTGATAAAAATTATATTATAACATTTCCTTTTTTCATTGCGCGCACACACACAATCTTCAAGAGGTCAGAGTTATTGACAGAATCAGATTCAACTGTATGAAGTTAAAAGAAAACATACAAATGATTGCAGTTAATTGGATAACAATAGTTAATTTCAAAAATACAGGTTACTTGTTGATCTTGAAATAAACTATTTTTGTTAGTTTTGAATTAATTTCTTTTTTTTCTTTCTTTGTAACATGTTTCTAATTGTCAAAACAGATTATATCAGTTCAAATTAATGTTTCTCTTACTAACTAAAGTAATAATTCACAAACTTTCTTGCTCTGGGAACCCTTAAAAACTTTTGAAACCTTGAGGAATATTTGTCTTTCCTAGTAACAGTGATGTTATGAAATATGTAAAAGAGCAAGAAATATTAATTAAAATATTTATTTTTTGTTGTATTTGAAATCTAATCTTTATAATGTAATTAATTAATATGAGACTTATGCTTGTTTTTTTTTTTACAATTAATGTACTTAGGGTAAGTTTAAATAAAATAATTGTCTGTAGTGATCAAGGAATTTTGTGAACTTGGGGTCTAGACCTGGAGAATCTTTCTTGGGATTCACTGCTGGATATTATTGATGGACTGCTAGGAATTAATGTTGGATGCTCAGTGTATGTTACACTGAGCAACACAAAGTAAAGGTAATGTTACTATAGATAAGAACATCAGTACGGTCAGGAACGAAGCAACTTCTTTAGATAGTCCAAGTTTTTGATAGTAAAAAATTGGTGCTATTAATACTGTATGTATTGGAACTCATGACTAATTGGAAATAACTGTTTTGAGAGTTCTTGTTACTTGATAGTCACTTGAATTTTATTATTTTTAATTTTATCTTCATCTCTTTAAATATGTAATTGTGGTATCATGTATGAACTTTAATTTTACTTTGTACAATCAAATACAAAGTTTCATAGTCATCTATAAAATTATATTATACGATTGATGTGTCAACTTATCCATTTTCCCTGCAATATACAACTGCACAATTGAAATGCTTTACACGTTACAAGTATTTTAAACCTGCCAAGTATTTATTGATATTATTAATATACCAGTACCCTATTCATATTTTTTATACCATATACCATATCATTTACCACATCATACAAGTCTTAGTTTTCTTAGTTCAAATGTGTAACATTGTAGGAATATATGTTTTGCATGTTTTTTTAGTAAATTTGTTTTTGGAAAAACTTGTTCGTGGATTTTTCACTTCTACATCTAGTTTAAGACTACAAAATATAAACAAACATGGTTTGCACATTTCCTGGCTGTTGGTGAATAGGTAGTAACAGTAAATCATTATGTTTTTGTTTTACTGGTACTATACTTTGTGCCACTACAACCATCTATTTTTTTTATATCGTCATGTATGGAATATAATTTAATAATGTATCCATAGAAATAAAAACAACCAATTTACACACACTACTATACATACAGTCTTGCTCTGCTAGCTGGCTGCTAGGAGCACTGTAATTATAGTAAATGCAAAATATTCTGCAAGCTTCATAATGTATGTTTGCTAGACTGTGATGCAACCAAGTAACGTTAGTACTACTGAATTTTTATTAAAGTGGGTATTTGTTGTGTTTATGAAGAAACTGATGCTTCTACAGCACAGACTGATAGGCTGAAAACCTATGTTAACTATAAAATGCCAGATAGACTGTCATTTACTCCAGCTGATGATCAGCAATGTATAGAGGAGGAGATTCAAAACAATTTGTCCTCTGGACATTCATTTCAGGGCCGTCGCATGGGTGGGGCGACCGGGGCGGTCGCCCTGGTCGCCTAGGCCAGGGGGGCACCGCGCCTTAAAAGAAAGTTAAAAATCAACAAAATATAAGGAATTCAGGTTTTGTTGGTAAATGAATTTTCAAAAAATGAATGTTATGTTGATTCAGATATTTTAATGATGGTCAGGCTAATAAATGAGAAAATGAAAACAAGTAAAACACTTTGTCACATTTCGTAGTATTTATTTCGTTATTAAGAAATTTTACTTTCTTAAAGTACTACCATAGTTTACTGTAGTTACTATTGAATATTATGATTTTACTTCCATGTTCCTTAAGGAAATGGAAGTATGGTGATGGCAAAAAAAAATTGTGTTCGAGATTATTGCAGATTCTGATTGTACTACACTCAAAACATGAAAAAAGTCGTTTTTCGAAAAGTGTCTGCGTGTCTGTCTGTAGATTTTTTTTCTATGGCAAACGATAACAGCCGCAAATTCAAACAGAATCAAATCATTTTTTGCATACAGTCCTGATTTGTAGAGTACTCACTACCTATTGTTTTTGGTGAAGACTGGTTGAGGGAAAGGGGTAGTTTACCTGCAACGGTTTTTTTTTGTCAAGGGTAATTTTGTTTGTTTGGCAAACAATAACAGCCGCAAATTCAAACAGAATCAAATAATGTTTCACATACAGCCCTGAATTGTAGAGTTCTCAAGATCTGTTGATTTTGGTAAAGATCGGTTAAGGGAAAAGGGGTAGTTTACCTGCAACGTTTTATGTTTTAACAAGGGTATTTTCTATGGCAAACGATAACAGCCGCAAATTCAAACAGAATCAAATGATGTTTTGCATACAGCCCTATATTGTAGAGTTCTCAATACCTATTGGTGTTGGTGAAGATCGGTTAAGGGAAAGGGGTAGTTTACCTGCAACGTTTTATGTTTTAAAAGGGTTTTTTATATGGCAAACGATAAGAGCCGCAAATTCAGACAGAATCAAATAAGTTTTTGCATACAGCCCTGTTTTGTTGAGTACTAAAGACCTATTGTTTTTGGTGAAGATCGGTTAAGGGAAAGGGGTAGTTTACCTGCCACGTTTTTTGTTTTATCAAGGGTATTTTATATGGCAAATGATAACAGCCGCAAATTCAAACAGAATCACATAATATTTTGCATACAGCCCTGAAATGTAGAGTTCTCAAGACCTGTTGGTTTTGGTGAAGATCGGTTAAGGGAATAGGGTAGTTTACCTGTAACATTTTATGTTTTATCAAGGGTAATTTTTTTTATGACGAACGATAACTGCCGTACATTAAAACAGAATTAACTACTCTTCTGCATACCTTTTTGAATTATACAGAACTTAAGGTTTGTTGATTTTGTTGAAGATCGGTTAAGGGAAAGGGGTAGTTTACCTGCAACATTTTATGTTTTAACAAGGGTATTTTTTCTATGACGAACGATAACTGCCGTAAATTCAAAGAGAATCAAATAATGTTTTGCATACAGCCCTGAATTGTAGAGTTCTCAAGACCTATTGTTTTTGGTGAAGATCGGTTAATGGAATAGGGTAGTTTACCAGCAACGTTTTATGTTTTATCAAGGGTGTTTTCTATGGCAAACGATAAGAGCCGTAAATTCAAACAGAATCAAATAATTGTTTGCATACAAGCCTGTATTGTAGAGTTCTCAATACCTATTGGTGTTGATGAAGATCGGTTAAGGGAAAGGGGTAGTTTATCAGCAACATTTTATGTTTTAACAAGGGAAATTTTTTATATGACGAACGATAACTGCCGTAAATTCAAACAGAATCAACTAGGTTTTTGCATACCTTTTTGAACTAAAGAGAACTCAAGGTCTGTTGATTTTGTTGAAGATCGGTTAAGGGAAGGGGTAGTTTATCAGCAACATTTTATGTTTTAAAAAGGGTAATTTTTTTTATGATGAACGATAACTGCCGAAAATTCAGAGAGAATCAAATAATTTTTTGCACCCTTTCCTGTGTTGCAGAGAGCTCAAGGTCTATTGATTTTGGTGAAGATCGGTTAATGGAAAGGGGTAGTTTACCTGCAACATTTTATGTTGTAACAAGAGAAATGTTTCCATGACGAACGATAACTGCTGCACATTCAAACAGAATCAAATATTTTTTTGCATGCATCCTGAATTGTAGAAGAGGACTGAAGGCCTATTGACTTTGGTGAAGATCGGTTAAGAGAAAGGGGTAGTTTACCTGCAACATTTTATGTTTTAACAAGAGTGAAGTACTTAATTTTGATAAATAAAGTATCCTGATAAGAAGCTCATAGTAATCCACTGTAGAAATGTAGATGAAATATCTATAAATTAAGAGGTTAGGTGAACGGGGTGGGGGTAATTTTCTATTAATGAAAATTATAGTTGAAGATGGAGGGTAGAATTTGTTATATGTGTACTATGTTATCAGCAACAAAGATGTAGTTTTTTGTTAAAATTCCTTCCCAGGCTGTTTAGCCGTAGTCCAATGTTTTCTGCAAAACCAGACGTTTCGGCAGTGCCATCGACTGCCATCATCAGTGAAAATCGACTGCGAAAACGTGAGGTGGTATACGTTAGTTACCACAGTACTGTGGTTAAGGCTGAAGCAATAAGTAGAAAGAAGTAGTTTCTATGGAAACATTTCATTGCGAATATGATTTTAAATATAAATCTTAGAACATGGAAGTCATGTATGGTTCTCCATACTGATATTTTATTTTTATGTTTAAACCACAAAAGTCATTCACTTTAAAAACTGAAATAATATGGACTTAACTTATTTTACGATTATGACTTCATATATCTTGTTTATAACAGGACAGGACCAGACCTGCTTATTTTTTATAACATGTGATCCTCAGTTCTCTTCTATTGTAGTGAAAAGGGACGTATACTGACTAACCTCTCACTAATATGAGAGAGTAGGCTACGACCGGCCATTGTTTGGGGGGGGGGCTGGTAAAATCTTGGCCCTGGGCGCCTACAACCCTCGTTACGGCCCTGATTCATATATATATATATATATATATATATGTGAACACACAATTTATTAATAAATATTTAGTGACAAAGAGATGACAAATGAATTACTCTTATGCGCCTATTTTCTACTTTCTAGTTCATCATCTTCCTTGTGAAAACATATAAACAACGTAATGGTACAGATTTATTATTTCTTAACTGCTGTTTAATGTTATCTTCTAAAATATGTGTGTGTGTGTGTGTGTGTGTGTGTGTGTGCTTGTATGTGTGGACTTGTCGTGTGACTGTTGGCAATAACAATGACAATAACATTCTACATACAATATTTCCTTTAACATTATTGTATATACTTAACTTAGTTCAAACTGTCGCATAGTTTAAAATGCTCATAAAAATATAGTGTAGGTTTTTATACATAACTAATAATTTGCAGAATTCTATTAGTGTTGTAAAATTTATTACAAAACAGAAAACAATTTATTACTTTTGTTTAAGGTTATTACACAAGTAATTTGTAACCTACAAGATAATGTTTCACAATAGTTTGACAATATGCAAGTAATATAATGCTCGTAAGTTTGACAGTTGACCTAGTTAAATTGAGACAGTTATTTGAATTGTATTTCAAAAAACCCATCAGCGACAATTTTGTTGAGCTTCTTTATGTATAAACAAAGATTACTATAAATGGTAATAAATATGGTATGCACACCTATGAATTTTATTAAACCTGATATGTCCATAGTAATAAAATTGTAATTTCTAGCGGTTTATTGAATAAATAGCTCATTTGCAAGAAAAAAAAACTAATTATATATGTTAAATTTTAATCTAACATACACAATTGATGTTAAAATAACAAACAGATAACAGATAAAAAACCTACCATGACATACAGTTTAATATTTGATATTTCCTTACTTTACAATGACGTATGCTGATTTAAGTTGGTTTGTCAAATTTAGGACTCAGAAAATCTGAATAAAAAAGATTCAATCTGGTGACCGTTTACAGCCTAGAGATATTGGAGGAGGGGGGTCTATAAATTTCTGGTACACTAGAACTGAACAACAAGTAACAGCCTTTCGGATAGTAGCCAGCACTATTGTGAGCCGGCTTTACAGGGGCTAATTACATGTTCAGACAATGTGTAGATTTTCAACTGATATACTCTGTTTTAGTGGCATCTACAGTTGATGTCCTCTAGAGGTAGAGAACAAGTAACGAAATTATCTACACAACAGTCAGCAGACCAACTACAAGAGTCTACTGGTATATAACAAACAAACCAGTCCTTTTCAGGAACCCAATCACCACTAAAACACTTTGAATTGTTCAATTTGTGCTCACATACCCTATTGTGCTTCAAAATACATTACTTGTATACTCTGAGAACCAATGATCGCTATATATACACATAATTTCTTTGTAAGTAACTCACAAAGTTTTTTGCAGGATTCTTGTATAAGATGCATATTATCAAATTATAATTACTTCAACAAAAGTAATTATAATTTGATTATATATATTTTCACTACATATTTGATTACATATAATTTGATTTTGTGTGTGTGTGTGTGTGTGTGTGTATGTGTGTGTGTTTAAAAATAAGTAATTTACATTTTACGTCTACATATAATTAATAAACATATTTCTTAAATATTACGAACCTATTGTAATGTTTATAATCTTTGAGAAAATATTTATAGGCATATATTTTATTTTCCGTAGCTTTGTCTACTTTTCATGTACCATCTTACTAGATTCTATAATTAAGATTTTCTGAGCCTTTTGTTTGCTTTTTGAAATATCAATTTTCAGTAAGATGTTAATATGAAATATGTGTCCTGTAAAGAAAACTAAATATGCGTGTACACATATGTATACGAGTATTCTTGTGAAAGTATACTTTGTATGTTATTAAAGACACTTCAGTAACTGAAAAAATAAAAAAAACTTATTAGAAGAGTGACATTTGAAAACATTAATATCTTATTCTGTTTCTTCACAGTGCACATTTCAAAGCTCCTATATACAAGTGACTGTTACTCTAAATCTGTTCAAAAATATATAATCATCTGTTTTCATCAATATACTTTTTTAACTGTTAAAAATTAAATGAACTACTGGTTCCATCTGTTTAAAATAATTCCTTAATTTGTACAGTCAGTGATATGTTTACAATATTAGCCTACTTTTAAATGAAATGTTTTACATAGAGTTATAGAAATAATTTTTATACGCTAGTACACTCTGTGATTTAAGAGTTTATCATGTGCATGTTATTTGAATTTGATCCCATGTACCTGATGTACTATTTACTTCTTATGAGGAATGGAATGAACATTCCATAAGGAATTCTATAACATCACAAATCTAAAAAGCTAATATAGCTGTGTAAGCTTTTATTAAAAATAATGAATTTTAAATATAAAATAACAGTTCAACTATTTTGTAATAAATAGCATTGTCATGACACTGCCATTTTTGTTTCACATCAGCTGATTGCTACGTTCTGGATTAGGCGCCTTCAGTGTCTCCACCATTATCAAGTCTTATTTTATGGACGGAGATTGGTGGAGACATTGAAAGGTCTCATTCAGAACAAAAGGGTTAGGTAGATTAGTAACAAAAAGTGAACAGTGGCTGGTGACAATTAATATCTTAGTGAAAGCACTGTTGTGTATATACGTTGTACATAGTTGACTATAGAAACACATCTGTATGGTCAGTCCAATATTTAAAAAGAAAACAAACTGAAGAAAAATCAGTCAGATTGTTTTTATTTGTACTGTTTTCATCATCATTTGTTCACTACAGAATTCAACTTTTTGTTTGAATGTTATAGTGGGTTCATCAATATACAAAAATGACTAACACATTTATGATGTTGATTTGTATATGTGTTCTTTTATTGGGTGAATGAATTCTACTAAACTATTACTATTATTTTTTATAATAAGTAAATGATCTGGATAATCTGTTTAAAAAATACAGTACCCAAGATCTGTTTTTAAATTAAACATGTAAATATAGATTCTTTTCAATATTGGACCATCATCATTCATCACAGACCTTAGTGTTTTTTTTTTATGTATATATGTAAAGAAGTTATAAGAAAACATTCATAACTTCTTTTATACTCTAACTTAAGCCCTTAAAAATTTAATCATATATATATTTTTTAACAAGGCTAATATGCTACATTAGTGTTCTTTTTATAATTCATAAACTGACTAAATCTCTTTTAGAGATGCAAACAGAACTTTCAAGTAGAGTTTGCAGGTGATAAATAAAAATATTGTTATTATTTTTTATTTTATAAACACAGATAAATGTGTAAATAAGCATGTTATTATTTGTGTTAAACATGTTACAAAATATACATACTTATTTAATTTTGTTGTTATAATTAAAGCATATTAACTAATAACTATGAATTTCTTCAATTGTTTGTGTGTGTCTCAAAAAAGTGTATAGGCCTACTCTCAATATTTGAAGTCTGTTATAAAACTGAAGAGAATTTCAATCTCAGTATTAAGACAATTACTATTCTAGGTATATAAAAACTAATTCTTAAACAAAATTGTTTGTTATTTCCTCCAGGTTGAATACATGTATTTACTTTGCTAAAAACCGTATTTTTTAGGATCAGTTGACTTGATCCATCCAATACAATAGCTGTGGTTGATTTTGAAACGAATTAGAACATGTTTAAGTTTACGTGATACTTACATCTCCTGGGTTCCCCTCCTGTGATCCTCCATCGTTCTAAACACAATAATTTCAAAAGTCTCAAAACACAAAGCACAAAAGTTAAAAACAAAACAGAAAAGAAAACACATTCGAAATTGGCTTACTCAGAAAATAATCTTGATAAATAATGATTGTAGTTTGTATCAAATACTTTATTAAAATGGATTTAATAGAAGCTGTAAACTGGAAGTATTTAACATTTCAATTAGATATATCAAATTTTTATAATTTTTCAAATATATCAAAACTTTTTAAGTGTGTTTAGCACTTTTCAGTGAGAAACACTTTTACACATAAAATTATAATCCCTTCTCATTGGTTAATGTCATACAAAGATGACATTGCCATGTGTACTTATGGACATCATATCAAATTGGTGAGTTTACACCAACTTTTTAATTTTTTAAATAAACGAAGCATTTACATTATATGAGTATTTATTTTACTTAATCAAGTGTGTTATATAAATATTAACAGACACAATTTTATTAATTTCATAGTTTACTTTTAATGGATTATATTATTTTAATCTGAACTGTTTAATTGTTGGCTTTTACTTGATGCAAATTTCTTACAGACTGAATTTTTGGCATACATCCTTTCACTTATAATGTATACTTGTTGGTATCTATAATATACAGAAACCATACAGTGATAATGTTTGGAAAATAATTAAAAAAATATAATAATAATAATAAATCATAATAAACATTTGGGATTGGTAAATTTCCAAGGCATCTTTTATAACATGTAGAATAATAAAACATTACATGAACCTATACAATATCTTCAAATAAATACACTGCAAGTAGGATAATGTTAAAGAATCACATTCTTTATTATGTATCTTACTGAAATCAACAGAATCTGTGTCACAATGACAAGAGGGTGCAGTGAGCCCAACTTTGTTTATTGTATTTATGGATGAGATTATGAAGTAGTGTGCACATAAGAGTAGGAAATTATAAGTAGAAACCAGCATCAGAACGTACTTTGGTAAACAATCTACACATCTGGCATGGATTAAGTCCAGTATAAAAATTAATTTACTAAAAATGTAAGTAGTGCAACCAGGCAGGTCGACTGATAAGAGAGAACTGAACAAGAATCTAGTTCAATAGAGTTAGTGAACAAGTGTCATTCTGAGTAGCTAGACCCAATAGTAAAAGCAAATAAAAGACAAAACATGAACATAAGTGAAAGAATCAAAAAGAAACTATGTACTTACTGTATGGCATGAAGAATAAATTTTTGTGCAGTAGAGAAATATCAGACAAACTAAGGTGGCATACTGTATCCAGCTCGGTTCTTATAAGTGGTTGTGAGTCTCAAAGACTTGTCAAAAGGAAAGAAGAGTGAAATACAGTCATTTGAACTGAAATGTTAACAAAGAGTGGAAGTAGTGTCTAGTAAAAAACTGAACTAGTAAAAAAAAAACATACACATACACAAAGAGAAGAACTCAAAGATAAAACTATTTTATGGAAATCACTGAAGAAGAACTATTGAGTTGGTGAGGACACTGTTAGTGTGACTTAGTTTATTTTAATGTCTGACTGAAATATAACACTATATTTCACCCCCTGCTCAGCAGGTTCACCTAATGGACCTGAGGAGTTTCATGTTAAGGGTTATCTTTCTTTGGCCAGTGGGGAAGTGATACGGTTACCACATATCACCTTTGTGTTGTGACACTGAGTTTTGCTTATACATTTTTGGCAGACCTTTGTACATTAATTCAGAGCTACACTGTACTTCTTACTGTTACAGAGGCAGCTGTAAAATTACATTAAAAAATAAAAAGGAATATCAGAAGTGCATATTTTATCAACAACAAGAATGTATAGCAGAGTTTGGATGTACATGAAAAAGTGATTTATTTCTATATTGAAGATATAATAAAAAGAAGAAATAAGATTTATTTCTTGCATAATAACAAATTATTAATTTATTGTTATTTTATGATAAATTCTCTATTAATAACATTATTTTCACCATGTTGTAGGATTAATTTAATTAGCTTTTATTTAATGATAATCACAATTTTAAATTGTTCAGTGGTCATTTACACTCTGTTTATAATGATTATTTTCTGAGATTGACATTAGCTAGGCAGGGATAGGAGCTAGATTATTAATTAACACGTATATACAAACAAATAGCATTCGTTAATCACATCTTGTACATAACTAGGTCGTACCAGTACCTTTATTCTGACATAACTACACTTGAAGTATACACATATGTAATACATAAACCACAAATATGCAAGACCAAAACAAGCATTACAAGTAAGGGGACAATATGCAAATTCAAAAACTGACAAGATTAAGAAAAACTGTCTCGAGTCCACAACAAGCAGTAACATGCATGTTACATGATTATTGATTTACAATGACCAATAATAATTCTCTATAAAGCTAATTAGTAAAACCAGTCACTTCATTTAGAACTGTACACTGACAGTGCTAACCTACTACGGTACTAATGAAAATATTTAAATACTATCTAAATACAATTCTGTAACATTCTGACCATGCAAATTGGAAGGTCTCTCCAATTTTATTAAGACAAAATTGTGTAGAGATTAAACTAAAAAAAAAGTATAATCAAACAATTAAAAACAAGCAGTCTTCAGTAATAAAAATGAAGTTCTGTAGAATAAACAGAAGTTTCACACACACATTTTTCTTCTTAGGTCTAACATAAATGACCATCACATTTGTAGCTATCAGTACACTCAAGTTAAATAAACATTACCTTTTTAATTTTTATTCTTAAATATACTGATTAGGTAATTTGCCAAAAATTTCAATTTCAATTTTGTTATTAAGTTTAATTTTACTGTATTTAAAATGTAGTAACAGTTAAATGTTTTGTTACTGGGTAATGAATGCATACTTGCTTTTTTAGTTCATTACTTCTTTTTCATTTGGGATGTGTATGAATAAGATCTGAATTAAAACACCTTTGTGATGGATTTTTGTTTACTTGTTACATCACTATTGATGAATCTTAGATATAATACATGCATGCGTGTATGTGTGTGTGTGTGTGTGTGTGTGTGTGTTGTGATATTTAAGGGTAAAACAAAAACAAAGGGTTTACTTCATTATTAATTCATTATTAATGATTTACTATTTATTTTGTTTATTTGATTATTTTAATTAACTATACAATACCCTTGTTAATTGTGGTAGCAATGGCAATACAGGTTATGTGAATGTGTATACCAAAGTGTTTAAGAATAAAATGTGCATAGTACATAAAAAAACTGTTCTCTATCTTGCAGTGAATCATTATCATCACTATCTTTCCTAGAGTATGGCTAGCTTGAACTTCAGTGTTCAGCTCAGTGGTTTCAATTCACAGGTAGACACCAATAACAAATGTTATGACTGTGTTTATACTCCTTGTCTATGTCTGTTTTCATACTTCATACTGTTTTCATAATATTCCTGTTCATCATATTCTCTTAGTAATATTATTAAAAAAAAAATTAATGTATTCAAAAGGAAACTATTGGCCACTGCAAATATCTGAAAAAAATACAAAATACAAAAGTGAACTAAACCCGAAAAGTACCATAACAACCATATCTGCATTCTGAAACTGATTTCACATAGCTGTCCACAAATACCACAGCAATAAACTGGTAAAAATTTGTTGAAAAATAAATATTTTCTAACAGTTTTTCTTGCCACTGCTGAAAACAAAGTCGAGTCACTGTCTAAAGTAACAATACTTTGTTAAAAAAAACACATTAAAATTTCTGTAGTTCAAATATGTTATACAATGTACAGTATTTAGCTGTTTCTTTATGTGTATGGATTTAAATACAATGATGGCACTTGTTTGCCCCAATCAGAGAAAACATTTCAACTGTTGTTTTCTCATCTCTGAGAAGGTAAGTTTTCTACTTTCGCTGCCTGTGTATCTTCCTCTCTTCTCCTCTTTCTCTTTTTCTCTCTCTCTTTCCCCCAAACACTCATGCTCACAAAGTTGATCTGATCTATTTTGTCGTGAACTGGATTCAAGCAAATTCATTTTATAGGCAAGTTTCATAGAAAGATGGGAAACAATACTTGAAGCCTCTAAGCATTATTTCTTTGGTCACTGAAACAATGTACCACTTTATCAAGGTGTCTCAGTCATGTCACTGTAGTAACTGTTTCTTTAGTAACTTGAAAATAACAGGAGATGTAACGATGTAATAATAAATCTGTAACAATGTAAGCAATTCTATTCCTGTGTGTGATGCTATCAAATTATGTTATTAAATTATTATAGGCACTTTACAATGAATTTGAGTTTAATATATTTTTATCACAAAAAATAATAAAAATACATTTTCATAAAAAGTGTTTTATTAGTACAAATAAAATCTTTGTGAAATGATAGGTTTCTAAGGTACTAAGTGATGTAGTATGAAAACATTTTCTGTGCAAATCAGAACCATACAAAGTATATCCTGCCACATGCTGCTTGAATAGGACTGGGCTGGGGTTTCATTAAAGAGCGATTCTGAGAGCCACAGAGAAGTGTGGGGAGGACCATCAACTTGCAGAATTTCAGGTGTTTCTTTACTTGTTGGTTTTAGAGTCCTCCTAATGGTTCTCCACATATGGTTGTTGTGCAGCTTCTTCACCACATCATTGTTTGTAATGTAAGCTACATTACAGCCCACATATTCAAAATGACTGACCTGCTCGGAACAGTACCATCTACAACAATGACTGACCTGCTCAGAACAGTACCATCTACAACAATGACTGACCTGCTCAGAACAGTACCATCTACAACAATGACTGACCTGCTCAGAACAGTACCATCTACAACAATGACTGACCTGCTCAGAACAGTACCATCTACAACAATGACTGACCTGCTCAGAACAGTACCATCTACAACAATGACTGACCTGCTCAGAACAGTACCATCTACAACAATGACTGACCTGCTCGGAACAGTACCATCTACAACAATGACTGACCTGCTCGGAACAGTACCATCTACAACAATGACTGACCTGCTCGGAACAGTACCATCTACAACAATGACTGACCTGCTCGGAACAGTACCATCTACAACAATGACTGACCTGCTCGGAACAGTACCATCTACAACAATGACTGACCTGCTCGGAACAGTACCATCTACAACAATGACTGACCTGCTCGGAACAGTACCATCTACAACAATGACTGACCTGCTCGGAACAGTACCATCTACAACAATGACTGACCTGCTCGGAACAGTACCATCTACAACAATGACTGACCTGCTCGGAACAGTACCATCTACAACAATGACTGACCTGCTCGGAACAGTACCATCTACAACAATGACTGACCTGCTCGGAACAGTACCATCTACAACAATGACTGACCTGCTCGGAACAGTACCATCTACAACAATGACTGACCTGCTCGGAACAGTACCATCTACAACAATGACTGACCTGCTCGGAACAGTACCATCTACAACAATGACTGACCTGCTCGGAACAGTACCATCTACAACAATGACTGACCTGCTCGGAACAGTACCATCTACAACAATGACTGACCTGCTCGGAACAGTACCATCTACAACAATGACTGACCTGCTCGGAACAGTACCATCTACAACAATGACTGACCTGCTTGGAACAGTACCATCTACAACAATGACTGACCTGCTCAGAACAGTACCATCTACAACAATGACTGACCGGCTCAGAACAGTACCATCTACAACAATGACTGACCTGCTCAGAACAGTACCATCTACAACAATGACTGACCTGCTCAGAACAGTACCATCTACAACAATTTTTGCTCATATGGGATCAGATCTATGAAAAGCCATCTCCTTAGTCTCTGTAATCCAAAATCCTTGCAGACTCGATTCAAAGAGTGCACAGACATATGCAAACCACTTTCCAAGTTCAACAGAATAGCCTGGTCATCAGCAAATAACATGCTAACTGTAGAGTTACTGATCATAAAACATTCTGGAAGGTTCATCTGCCAAGTGTGTATGACTACTGTATATATAAATAAAAAAGCCTGGATTTTGTTATCCATGATGCGTCCAATGTTATCAACTAATTATATAAAATAATACTGATGCAGAACTCAAATTATTATTATTGATAAAAATGGTTAAATTTTTACCTTACTGCCTAAACTAGGTTTTGCTCATTAGAGATTCGTCAGAGGCCCAGTAACGAGCAAACGCTAGTAAGGTCAAAATTTACCAATTTTTATCAATAATAGTTTGTGTTCTGCATCAGTATTATTTTATATAATTTGTCAATAAAAAAAGGTAAAAGATTAATGAGCACCCTTGTCATACTCCACAACTAATTAGATTCACACTAGGAATTGTGCTCGGTCTTCCTGTTTCAATAAAGATTTTGTTTTCCACATAAAGACTTTGTATGGCTCTAATAAGCTGTCATGGGATCTGTTTCTTTGCCATTATTGCCCATAGCCTAACCATATGCTCTATCAAATGCCTTTCTAAAGTTGATGAAAGCTATGTAAGTGGGAAACTGGTATTCTCTGTGGTTTTCGATGACCTGGGTTATTGTGAAGATGCAATCTAAACATGATCTGCCCTTCCTGAAACTATGCTGGGTGTTTGAGAGAATAGTGTCTGTTATTGCATTCAGTCGTCTTGCCAGAACAGATGCTTACAATTTGTAAGACATGTTAAGTAGGCTGAAGATTCTACAGTTATCACAGTCATTATGATCTCCTTTCTTGAATATTGTGACTATCTTTGACATATCCCAATCTTTGGGAATACGACCAGTGGTCCAGCACAGATGAATAAAGTTCCACGCAGCAAGGCTGGCACATACTTTATAATATTGTTAATGGAATAAATCCGCTTATAGTCCAAGCCACGTATTTTATAATCAACTAAACGCTATGTAACTCACTGTCTGTGGCTTAAGTAAATGTCTTTATACAATTGACATGTTTCGGGACACTTGTCCCATCATCAGAATATTTAAAAAAGTCTCTTCATACCATCATACGATGGCACAGTCATCAATATATTAAAAATATTAAAATCCACATAACACAAAACACAATTACACTACACAAAGTACGCACACACACATTTGTGTGCGTACTTTGTGTAGTGTAATTGTGTTTTGTGTTATGTGGATTTTAATATTTTTAATATATTGACGACTGTGCCATCGTATGATGGTATGAAGAGACTTTTTTAAATATTCTGATGATGGGACAAGTGTCCCGAAACATGTCAATTGCAGTGGCGGCTGGTGGTTGAAAATTTTGGGGGTTGCAGTTGTGGGTTGGATGGTATTAAATTGTTTAAATAGAAAATGCAAAAATATCACTAAGTTTATATGACTGAATGATAAAGTTAGTATTGTTTTATTTAATTCAAAATTATGACTTATATGGTAATATAACATTTTCTGTGTAACAGCATCCAAAAAATGTATTGAAATTATTTTGAAATTAGTTAACGTAATAACAGGCCTATTTATTTTAGTATTAATTCACTTTAGATAAACTATTTTACTGTGTAGACATAATTAATATTGAAAAATATAGTTATACTTGGGAATAATTTTGTCACTTACCATTATTTGAAAAGAAAATCCATCCGCCTTTCTTTCAGACTGGCAAATTTTTCAATCACCTTCTGATTGAAATCAGGAATTTCCATGATCAGGTCCCTTTCTATTGAGAGCATAGCCAATGCAGACAACCTCTCTTGTGACGTGGTGTTTCTTAGAAATGTCTTTATTGTTTTAAGCGTCGAAAAACATCTTTCTGCTCCAGAAGAGGTCATTGGTATTGTAATCAAAATTTCTAAGAATTTTACAGCTTCACTAAAAGTTTCTTCTAACTTATTGTCTTTGAAAAAAGAGTACAAACTAACAGCCCCTGACAGTCTTCTAAAATCCGTTGCACTATAGATTGTTGCACGTTCCGTACAGAGTTTTTTAAAATTGAGAAAATTGTAAGCGTTGCATATAGTTTTTACAGTGTCTTCTGGAAATTTAGAATCATAATCTGGAAACTTTTCTGACATGAACAATGATGGCTCGTGAATCTAAACCGTTCCTTTATTTGGCATATAATCACATCACATGCTTCCTTCGCCTGTCTCTTCCACTCGGTTTTGTCAATCTTCCTTTTCTTTGGAGGTGAACTTTGTGATGACTGTTGTGGCTCTCCAGTGTCTGTGTCAATATTATTTCTGATTTTCAACACATTTTCTTCAAAACTTGTAAGAGACCGTTTTATAACAGTGAGATCAATATCTACTTTCTGGAGCTGATTAAAGAGTATGTCAGTAAGTGGCATAATTTTTCTAAAAAATGAGAGCCAAAAAATAAAGTTTTGACTTACTAAAACTTTTAAGTGGCCAGAAGCCTGTGAAAGAGTACTGTCATTTTTTATGTGATCAGAATCTAATATTGTTTTCATGCAATGTATTAGGTCCTGCCTGTGATCATAAATTGTTGTGACACTTCTCGATTGAAAGTTCCATCTGGTAGGTACAGATCTGGGTAACCGCTTTTTTACTACTGCATCTAGTATTGATGTTCTTTGCGGACTAACTGAGAAAAAAGCGCGAAGACCTTGAACATTGGCAAAGAAAACTCGAACTTCCCTGTTTATTGATGATGTGCATGACAATGAACATATTGGGCATCGGCATAACAATTTTTTACAATTGCATGTACACCACTAGAAGTTCCAGCCATTACAGATGCTCCATCATATGTCTGTGCAATGAGCTTTTGGGGAGTTTCATTTATTTTGTGGTGTTTTAACTCATCAAGAATACATGATGCTAAGGCCCTGGCATCACGACGAGAAGGGTTAAGAAAAGTCCAGAATCTTTCTACAGGTCTGTTTTTTGCTATGTACGTATAGATAACAGCTACTTGGTATAAATTAGACACATCGCTGGTTTCATCAGCAATAACAGCTAAAAAATTTGCTTGTTTAATTTCATCTGAAATTCTTTCGTGACAGACTTCTAGCATTATTTGTAGTAATTCATTTTGAATGGTTTTAGAAGTACCCCTAAATACTGTTGAAGTTTCAAGATGGTTTTTTAAAACTGTATCTAGCTCTGCACTAAAATCTATTAAACCTCTAAAAATTCCTGGATTATTTGATTCTTTAGACTCATCGTGGCCTCTTAAAGCTACTTCAAACACACAACAGAAACGAATACAGTTGATAATAATACTTAGCATATATCTATTCTGCTTAACTTGTTCATTGTGAGCTCCAATATTTCTCCTATAAGCTGTATCTAGTTGTTCTGCTATGTTAGTTGTTCCTAACAATGCTAACTGTAAACTATTTTTTATGTGGGTACCTGAAGCCTCATGTTTTTTAGTTCTGTCATTAAAATGGTTTAAGTCTTTAAATCCAGTCTTAGTCCAAGTCTCCTCCCCTCCAAACAATATACAAGGAAAGCAAAATAATGCAATTTTAGTGTCACACCCACATAACCAGGAATATTTATTGTATAAGTCTGTTTTAAATTTACGATTAAAAATTCTATTACCTGACTTTACAGTTTGATTAAAACTTGAAAGATCTGGTCTAGGTCTACCTACTCTCTTAATTTCAATTTTTTTCCTCAATTGGACGCAAACTGAACGGTGTTTTCGTTAAGTTTTCGACAGAATTCATTGCGTCCTACGAGTTATATATAACGAATATCTTACACTATGACGCCTTAATCCTTTAATATGCACTATTATTTATATTTAACAATGAATTGTACTAACACTTAACTAACACTAACAATAAACTTCACAAAAAATTCGACCGACACTAATGAACTGAACTAATAAAACAACATAACCATACAAATTCGAACTGTCGCACCACGTGTTATTTACCAACATACTGGTGGCGCCGTGACTGACAAGCGGAGTTTGCAGTCCCTAATCACACCAGGAGAAGCTATAGCGATGTAATAGGAACATCCTAGTGTAGCCAGCCAGAACACAGCTACACTGTGTTTCTCCATATACAAGCGCGTCACAGCTGGTGTACACACCCGTAGTACACCGCGGCGAGAGCGTGTACGGTTTTCATTAAGTGCTCTGCACTTTTCAATCAACAAATGATTAATTACGATTATTTAGCTTGAAAACACTTATTAATTATTGTTTTTTTCATAATTTTATAATTTAAAATACAGTTTATGGGGGATTTACAGGATTAAAAATACAATTAAATTTACAGGATTTAATGGGGGTTGTGCAACCGTGCAACCTAAGCACGGGCCGCCACTGGTCAATTGTATAAAGACATTTACTTAAGCCACAGACGGTGAGTTACATAGCGTTTAGTTGATACTTTATAAGCTTGAAATTCGGCCCATCAGTGAAGTGTACAGCTCCCGCCACTAGCCTGTGCGCGCAGAGCTTAGGCGCCTGGAACGGACGGGGGGTGGAGAGGGGCACCTTTTCTACAAACATTGGATGACTCATGCGGCAATTGTGCGAGAAATGGTCACGAACGCTGGAGTGACTCACCACGATTTATGTTTTCAGAGTGAGTAGTATGATTGTGGCCGCGCGCACAGGCTAGTGGCGGCAGCTGTATATTCCTTTGGGACACCAGGAGAGGTGATCTGCCTAGTGTTCTTGATGAGAGAGAGAGAGAGAGAGAGAGAGAGAGAGAGAGAGAGGGGGGGGAGATATTTACTATCATTGATGTCTACAAATTTTGTTCCCTACAGTTGCTCCTGGGTCCACAGCTGCTCATAATATCTGGGCAATTCCTTCTCTGTGATCTTGCTGATCTTCATATTATCTCTTCCTGTCTGATTTAAATGGCATAATATTTGGAAGCCTTGTCCTGTCTACCCTGCACATCATGGTCCATAACACTGGTCAACATGGTTTTTTTCACAAGAAAACTAAATGGTGAGTCTATTTATTTTTTCATCCTGAATTCAGAGATGTAATTAAAATTTTTTCATCAGGCATAGATACAGTGTGGGGTAGTTAGTTTTTAAAACTGGATTTTAGAATTCTTTCTGACCTGCCATGGAAATCTTTGACTTATATCTACCAGTTTTACTCAAGATGTATTTAAGGAAATGATGTGTTGTGTTTTGTTGAATTACCAAAAGACAAGCCTATGAAGGTTTATTCATGTTTTGACATGTTGAGACCTGATAAGATGTGGCCTTGTGGTATAAGGGAGTAGTTAGCACGATATTTTACTTACTTTCTCTTTAGAAGTGTATTGTTTGTGGTGTAATATTGTGTTTTGTTTGTTTTAATTATGCCAAGAAAATATGTAAATTATCCAGACAATATCTGCTAATTTGTGGTGAACTAACTTTCACGTCTTAGAGGCAAGATTTCACACACTTGTAAAAAATTGTTATGCACTTTACTACGGCTGTTACATAACCAAATTTGCCACCTGCAATGAGTCTGTCTTACATAGTGAAGATCTTCCTGTACCAGTATATCCAGATATGATCTTAAGTGATAACTGGACCAGACAACTTTAGAAATCTATGTAGATAGATTCATCACATAAGATTCACAAGACTCTTACTTTCCAAACCAACAAGCTCTTAATGATCTGGTTCAGTATTTAAACCTGTCTAAACAACAATCTGAACTTTTAACTTTCAGGCTCAAAGGATGAAAACTACTCCAGAAAGATATAAGAATATACAGTTATCTTAGCTGCCATAGTGATTTCAAAGATTACTTCTCTGAAGAAGGTAGGTATAGTGTTTTGTAATAATATTTGTTCTGTTATGGAGACAGGCATCAACAGGTATCAGCATTGATGTGACAGGTTGTCAGATTGAGACAGGTATCAACATTTTAATATTGATGTGAAAGATAAGTCCATAGTGACATAAAAGATTGCGATTGTCACTAACAGATGGCGGGAGCACCTCTACCGGCTTCGAAGGAAACGCATATGGCCGATTCGACACGTCACTCATAAGTTGTTTCATGGAAGAATGAAGCGTGTGTGATGGTACAAGTCTGGTACAATCTTACTTTTATAAAAATATGGTCCAAAAAACCATAATTATTGTATTTATTTCCTAACAATTATTTGGTAATAAATTTTGTAATATTTCATAATCCCTTATAAAGTTTTGGTGAGTGGACTATATAATATTTTATACAACGCAGATTGGAATTGACAGGATTTCGATCGCATTCATTGTAAAACTGCAAACATAGCAAAAAACCGTGTGCCACATATAGCGATAACGAGCCTAGCCCTGATGACGTCAGCTGAAGGAATGCATATTTCTGTAAACAACTCGAGGCTTGGCTATACGAACAAAAGACTGGTGACGTAGTTTTTGCCCCACCTACGCAATGTTTAACAAAGACTCTGTGTCATTTTCGCCTGGACAGTGAACGGAGCCGGTCGGCACATCACGCGGCCGGCAGAGATTCACTGAGTGTGGATTTTTAACTTTTACACCACCAAAAGTGGTTGAATAACTATTATCAAAATATCGGAAATGTTGGGGCGGTAAACAGGCTTGAACGGGTGTCATCGGCCAAGGGATCGGTAATTACGTGCGGCTAAAATCTGCCAAAGTGTTTTCGAGGGGGGGCACTATGGTGTGGGCCCGAAGATGAAGTAAAACGACCAGATTGTGCACAATGGACTGATCTAAGCAGTACGGTGAGACCTGTCCAAAAAAATTGGTGAGACCGGTCCAATATTTATATCATTCAAGTTCATAACTAAATTCAAATGAACAATTCAAAATTAATTCAATAAACAATTAAATTAAAATGAGCTCATAAAATAACAAATTTGTACCAGAGAATGAGAGGGAGAGAGAGAGAGAGAGAGAGAGAGAGAGAGAGAGAGAGAGAGAGAGAGAGAGAGAGAGAGAGAGAGAGAGAGAGAGCGTGAACTAAATAATTTACCAAGTGCTGGGTTGTGCAAATATTTATTGTTTATCATGTTTAGTATACCGTATTTGTAACCAATGTTTATTTTGGAGGGTCAAAAAATGTAATTATTATTTATGTTCAGATAAATGGGACTACGCCCCGAGGCGTAAAACGTGCATGTTTGGCACACTTTTTTTTATGGATATATGGGAATATGTCTTTTGTGAGTAGTGTTTGAATAAAGGGTAATGTCATTGGTAAAAAATTACAAGCACGAGTGAGTTATTTCAGGTAACACATTTTGCTATTACTGGTTCGTTAACACGAATCCTGGACCGCAAGGTAAGCCTAATCTCATATGTTGTTGTACAGTGAGGCAACATGGCGCCCGAGTAAATATCAAAATAATTGCTTCTCAAAAATAATTAATTGGCAGTAATTTGTAGAATCACATGTGTGCAGTCTGTGTTGTCATCAGATTCAGAAAAGGAGGATGATCCTTCTCCGGGAGGAACTTCTCCAAAAAGAAATACTAATCCCAGATCTTTTGCGGGAGCTGCTAAATATAAAACCCGCTTCAACGCTGCCTGGCAAGTAAAGTATCCTGTATCTGCAATTGCTGATGATCTATCTGGATCTGCCTTTCGGTGTGATGTGTGTGCACGAACTTTGTCCTGTGGACATCAAGGTGAGGCAGATATCAAAAGACACGTTGACTCCGATGCTCATAAGAAGTTTATGAAATCTAGTAAAAAACCGGCCTAAAATATCTTATGTATTCAGCAGACCTAAGGATGATCGAACAATGGAAAAAGTAAGTAGCCTAATGTTTATGTATTGTAGTTATAAATTATTATTCACTGGCATTAGTTAAAAACGTATTTCTTTACCTATCAAAGGCACCAAAAACTTATTTCCTTACCGATCGACCACATTTCGCACTCTAACCTATGAAGTGGACGACGCTAGGCGATGTTCAGCTGTTAAATTAGTGATCGACTGCGATATATCGATTGATGTTCATAAGGTTATTTAACGATAGGTTAGGTGTTTCATGATATGGTAATTTTAAAACGTGTGGTTGATAGGTAAAGAAGCACTGTTAAAAAATTTAATTTTGGCCAACCACATTTTATAATAGTTTTACCTTATTTTCAGGTTGGTAGAGCAGAAGTGAAAATAGCAACACTTCTTGCATGCCACAACATCCCAATTGCCACTGCTAGTCATTTGACTCCACTCTTCAAGGACATTTTCCCAGATTCTTCAGTAGCTCAGAATTATGCTTCAGGAAGGTATGTAAGAGAATGTGGTTATAAAAATAAATTTATGGAAACATGTGAGCAATAGAGGAGCATGAACCTTGTCACTGATTTACCCTAATTCGTTTACCATTCCTTCTTGCAGATGGAAAACTACATGCATTATGAATGGGGCTATTGCACCATACTTTCATTCTCAGTTGGTGCAACATATGCAGATTCATCCATATTCAGTTCTTGTAGATGGTTACATGACACTGGTCTTGAGAAATGAAACCCACTGACTGTACGCATCTTTGATATAAGATCATGGAAAGTTATGAGTCATTTTTTGGACATGTGCACCACCACAGGTACTGAAGCAGCAACAGCAGCCACAATTTATGACAAGATTCCAGAGGTACTAGTGAAAAACAGCATTCCCTGGATTAATTGTGTTGCTTTTGGTGTTGACAATACGAATGTAAATATAGGTGTTAGGAACTCCATCATGTCACGAGTCCTTCTTCAGAATAAGGATACTTACTTCATGGAGTGCCCCTGTCACCTAATACATAATATTGCAAGGAGAGCTGCAGACAAATTTCTTGAGAGAAGTGGGTTTGATGTAGAAGATATGTGTGTTGAGATCTACTATTATTTTGATAAGCGCAAATCAAATCTTAAAACATTTTGCTTATTTTGTGATGTTGAATATCACAAAGTAGTCAAACATGTAAACACTAGATGGTTGAATCTTGAGAGAGCAGTGGAGAGAATCCTTTCCTTGTTTGATGGACTGAAGAGTTACTTTTTGTTCAATTCTGAGAGTGAGCCACGTTTTAAAAGACTTAAAACGTTGTTCAATAATCCAATTCTGGAAGTGTATCTGCTCTTTTACAATGCAGTTCTGGCAATGTTCACTATTATTAACAAGTATCTTCAGAGGGAGGATCCATGTATCTTTGCTGCTTATCAATGTTTGCATGAATTTGTGAAAAAAGTTCTAGGTAAAATTCTCCCCCCTGAGAAAGTTAAAGAGGTTGAAGGTTCTGGATTCAAAGATCTCAAAGTTGATATAAGAGAAGATCAACTGAATGATGAGGAAATATTTATTGGGATTCCAACTCGACAAAAACTGACTACTCTGTTTCATTCGCCCTAAAGACTATGCTGAATTTTTAACGGCAGTTAGGCAGTTTTACCAGGAAGTAATTTCTGAGGCAACCAAGAAGTTACCATCGGACGACAACTTGCTGAAACATGCCAGATTTGTTGACTTTTTTGAGAAAAGTTCAGTTCAGTTTAGTGACGTAGAATTTTTTTCTCTTGAGGTACCGTAACATTCTTTCTCATATCCACCCAGTGACTGAGATGGAACAACTATACGATGAATTTGTGGGTTACAAAATTTTAAAACAAGACAGCATCCCTGAAGATGTATGGGAAAGTGCTAAAGTCCAAGATGAGGAGCAAGTAAGTCGGTACATTTACCGAATGGACGTAATTTGGGCATATTAATCTCAGATGAAACTAGCAAATAGAGAATTAAGGTATAAGAGGATATCTGAGGTTGCAAAATTGGTTTTGATAATTCCACATTCTAATGCTGGCGAAGAACGTGTTTTTTCTATGATACGGAAAAATAAAACAGCTTTTAGACCTTCAATGAAAAGATGCTTATCATCTGTCTTGACCATGAAAATGGCCATCCCTGAGCCATGCCACACATTCGAACCACCAAAAGAAGTGGTGGCTATGCTAAGAAAGGAACACATCAGTATAATAAAAGATTATATTAAGAGATTTGTATTGTTTGCAATTAAGTGCAACATTTGGTATATATTAACTTGTGTTCTGTTGTTTTCCACAAAACTGATGAATATTACATAAAAATAATTTGCATTATAATAAAAAGTGGTTTGATAATGATTAATTATGAAATAAATGGATATATAAAATAAATTTGTTGTCTCACTCATTTTCCGTGAATCTCACTCTTCCTGTCCAGTGATCTCACTCAGTTACTCTGGTGACCCTTGGCAGCTCTGTCTTGGAGTAGATGTACTTTAAAAGTTTGTTTGGGACACTGGTTCTCTATCGGTTGCACCTTCCTCCACCTATCAGGACTACTAATATTTGACATGAGGAGAAAAGAGCCAGGCTCGACATCATATCCTCTAAAAACCCCTTGTATTCTCTTCTAAATTGCACAGTTTTTCATTTACTAAAACAATCAATTATTGACTGAGATCCTGTAGAGCACCAAATATATTTATGAATCTCTTTACACGGAAAGAACACAGTGGTTATCCTAAAACTGTTGAATGCAGAAAAATCAATGAGACATCATCCTTTCCCATTTTCTGTTCTCCATGACTTCCCATTATAGGTTGTATAGAGAAATTTCCAACATGAGCATGAAAATTCCCTGATACTATTATATGATCATTTCTGTTTATGGTGGTGACAACTATCTGTAGGATCTCATAAAATTCTTCAGTCTTCTTGATGACCATCCTCCAGACTATATAAAGCTACCAATTTTGTGTACCCCCCTTACTGTTTTGTAACATGCTGTTAATGTTTATTAATTTACAAACAGATAGCTATGTACCCTACTTTTTCAGTAGTGTCTTTATCAGTACTATTACTCCAGCAGCTGCATGTATTCCAGCAGCTACACCACTGTATATTAATTTATAGTCCTCTAGATCTGGTAGGGTGTAATCCTCTTTCACCTTACCCTTGTACATGTCTGCAATTCCCATTGAATCTTCTCAAACTAACCAGTTTTAAGCAATGAGATCTGACCTGACTAGAAAGTATAATACAGGATAAACACATTTTTATATTGCTTCATGTGTGGCAGATGAGTAAATTATGCAGGCGATGTCTTGTTATTAGAATGTACGTTCATTTGCATTTTATGTTTATCCCACAGCCAACTATCCAGAGTAGACCAACGCAGTATTGAATCAAATCATTTCCTGGGTATCTGGCAATGCTAAATAGGGGTATAATTAATAAATATATACTTTGTCTACAGCCAGTGGTTATTTTCAGAAGTTGCACACAGCATCTTGTGTCCTGGTTTGTTGCATTGTCCAGCCTGAAGCTTGATGAATGCCAGGTTCAAACAAATGCAGGACAGGCATTTATACATCACAAGGAGATACAACACGCGTTCCCCTATGCATGAGTTGTACGAATGAGAGAAGTTCGTGGATTGCTTGAGCCAGTCTCCATGCTGGTGAATGGCTCCATTGCTCTCTTAAGGATTCACCTGCACACTAGTGTGGTTGAGAGGCTCAACTGCGGCTAGGTGTTGTTGGCTGGAATGATGAGCTACCACTCGCACAATTAGGCACTTGTATACAAAGTTTCCCATGCCTGGGTTTCAGGTCAACTGATGTGGAAAAGCAAATGTTGTCTGTGAAATTTTATTTGTGAATGCACTGGCCTGACCCCAGCTCCATCTGAGGTACAGGTCCATGGCTCCATTAAGGATTCACCCACAGGAGCTTAGAACATTACTGGTGTAGGAGACAGGTGCACCGGGATGGTGTGGGCCAGAATGGTTAGCTGCTGCACACAGCTGGATGGCTCCTGTAAGACAGCACTTGCAAAACTTGCGGGTTTCCTGTGTCATCGGTGACAGATCAGCTGAGATAACTCGAACTGAAACTGTCTGCTTAACTCTGCTGATGACAGATGCTAGATTAGATGCTTCCTTAAGGAGTTGCCTAACTTGGTGCCAGGCAGGATTCAGTAAATTTATGAATCACAGTATGCTGTTGGAAACAAATATGTTACTACAACAGGAATACAACTTGTAACTAGGCCTACTTATGGTTAAACAAACAGAATTATTACTGCTGCATACCACTATAGAAAAATTATTCCGATTAGCCCTTTCAAGCTTCACAGCTCATCGTCAGATCGGCATTGACAAGAGGAAGTAAAAACCAAACCCTTCACACCCCCACCCCTCCCCTCTGGCCGCACACAACAAGCTATAATTCAACTGTCCCTTCCCTACCTCCGAGCCCTCTCACCCTCCTCTGTACAGTTACATATTTTTCTAGCACATTCTTGTGTTTATGTGTTGTGTGTGTGTGTGTGTGAGACAGGGCTCGGAGGTGTGTGTGTGTGTGTGTGTACATTCTTTTTAAAACCTACCGCCTTTCTCATTTTCACTTGTGGGCGCGGTCACTCACCCTTATTTTAAAACATCCAATAGTCCTATGCAATTTAATTCTTAATGTTATCTATCCGTCCTCTTTAATTACTTTTATCTATCTCTTGTTATCTATCTTTTACTTTTTAATTATATTATAAAATATTTCTTCACTATCAAATTTAGTTTTAATATTCATTAAATTGTCTAACCCTTTTTCTCTTGCTTTCAATATTTCTAACTCCTCCCTAAGCTTCCTTTCAACTGTATTATTTTTTATTTTTAAAATTTCATAATAATACCAAAGAATTCACAAACTTATGGTTTTCTTCTATGAAATGTCTTGCATATAACGAATTTGTTGTTCTATTACCTTCTCAACGTTTGTGGTCAGACAATTTAAAATTAAAATTTAAATTGTGGTCAGACAACAATTTAAAATTAAAAATAAGAACGTGGTAGCTAAAAAAGTAAAAGAACAAAGCGAGAAGTTATGGATAAAATTAGAAATAAGGTCACTTTACGGCTTAGTTAATAAATATAATAGGGAATTAAATGAGAAACATATAGAATTAAGAATATACTTGTATGTAGAGCTAGAAGAAATATTATATAATTTTGGTTTGGGATACGTGGAAAAGAAAGTGGAAAATGAAAATAAAAAATGGTAGATAAGTTAAAGAAATTAATAAGAAAGAAAGAAATAAAAAAGGAACACCTCGCTAAAAATAACTATGAAAAAAGAGTAATAAACCTTACAAAGGTAACTTTCAATACAGAAGAAAAAGAAATGTTAGCAAAAGGCTTAAAATACGCGCCGCCACCAGAATTAAATCAAGAAAAAACAATTATTGATTGTGAAAGCATAATACAAAAACTAGGAAATTAAAATGATAAAAAACAAATAAGGTGGGAAGTAGGTAATGTAGTAGATAAAAGTTTGAAGAAAAATTTATGTAACTCAAAAAATGAACAGAAAATCAGATCAACTGTAAATAAACTAAAAAATAAAATAAAAAAGAATGATATTATAGTTACAAAGGCAGACAAAGGAAATACAATGGTGCTATTGAAAAAGGACGAATACATAAAGAAAACGGAAGAATTTATAAGTGAAGGACCATATGAAGAAATAAAGTATGATTATACAAGTAAGTACCAGTCAAGGATAAAACAAATGATGAAACAAATAACATTTATAGAAGAAATTAAGAAAAAGTATTTAAAGGAAAGTAATCCAACAGCACCAACTTTTAAAAGTCAGGTTAAAATACATAAAGAAGGAAAACCAATTAGACCGATTGTTTCTTTTATTAATGCACCTATTTATAAATTATCAAAGGAAGTTAGCAGAATACTGAAAGAGAAATATGAATTTGGGACAAAATACAGCATAGAAAATAATGTAAAATTGATAGAAAAACTAGAAAATATTAGAATTAATGAAAATACAAAATTGATATCACTGGATGTTAAGGACATGTTTACTAATATTACAGTAAATAAGGTTATTAAGTTAATAAGCAATAATAATATGGGAGAATACAGGTATAAAAAACAATTGATTAAAGTAGTTAAAGAATGTGTAAATCAAAACTATTGTAGGTTCAATAACAAGTTTTATATACAGGAAAAAGGATTACCTATGGGATCTTCATTATCACCTATTCTTGCAGAAATATACATGAATGATTTTGAAAAGCAATTAATAAATTCCTAAATACAACTATTTCATTAATGATTCAGAACACAAAGTTTTTTATGAGTAAAAACATAAAGTTTTACCTTACAACCTGAACCGGTTTTCACTTTTAAAAAGCTTCTTCAGAGGTTGCTGCTGGTAGCGCTGTCTGTCCTGTTGTGGGCGACGGAATCGAATTTTGAAAGATCAATGTTGTGTGTGTGGGGTGAGATATGTTCGAATAATGCATGCGATTTGAATTGTGTCTGTTCGTTTAGGATGTCGTTTTTATTTGTTTTCATGTGTTTGTATATTTCCAATTGTTCTAGAGTGTCTAGTTTTCAGCCTTTTGTGTGTACGTGTCAAATGTTCATGTTATTGCCGATGTTTTTGTATCTGTGGTTTGCGTTAATGAGGTGGTTTGCAAAGGTGGATTAAGTGTCTTTGTGTGTTCAATGTATCTAGAACACTCTAGAACAATTGGAAATATACAAACACACGAAAACAAATAAAAACGACATCCTAAACGAACAGACACAATTCAAATCGCACGCATTATTCGAACATATCTCACCTCACACACACAACATCGATTTTTGAAATTCAATTCCGTCGCCCACAACAGGACGGACAGCGCTACCAGCGGCTACCTCTGAAGAAGATTTTTAAAAGTGAAAACCGGTTCAGGTTGTAAGGTAAAACTTTATGTTTTTACTCATAAAAAACTTCGTGTTCCGAGTCGTTAATGAAATAGTTGTATTTAGTTAAGTAACGGACACATAATGGACAACGAAATCCAAGAATAATAAATTCCACTAAGTACAAAGACAACATAAAATTATGGACTAGATACGTTGATGATGTATTAGTAATTTGGGAAGGAAGCATAGAAGAAGTGCATGCGTTTATAAGTGAGGTAAATAATAAGGATAAAAACTTACAGTTTAAAGAAGAGATAGGAGATAAGAAAATAAATTACTTAGATGTAAACATAGAAATTAAAAATAATGAAAAACTACAGTTTGGGATATTTAGGAAAGAATAGTATTCTGATATAATTATACCAAGAGAGTCTTACCATCCTGATAGATATAAAATGGCGGCAATCAATTCATTTTGTTATAGAGCCCAGAAGTGTTAAAAAGAGATAGAAACAAAAGATAGGTAGTTAAAAACGATAAAGGGAATTGTAAGGAATAATAATTATAACACCAACATAGTGGATAAAGTTATGAAAAGTATTAATATACAAAAAGCTAAAATAGAACCAGAACAAAAGAATTATGCATGGTCATTGATATGTATAGGATCACATACTAGGAAAATTATAAAATGTTTTAATAAATACGGAGTAGATATAGCTACTAAAAAATGTGAACCGGTATTTGATAATATAAGGAATAAAAATATAGAAAAAATCCCAGTATTACAGAGAAGCGGAATTTATAAATTAAAATGTAAGGATTGCAACAAAGTGTACCTAGGTGAGACAGGACGGAAATTCATATGCAGGTTGTCTGACCACAAATGTGGAGAAGGTAATAGAACAACGAATTCGTTATATGCAAGAAATTTCATAGAAGAAAACCATAAGTTTGTGAATTCTTTGGTCTTATTATGAAATTTTAAAAATAGTAAATAATACAGTTGAATGGAAGCTTAGGGAGGAGTTAGAAATATTGAAAGAAAGAGAAAAAGGGTGAGATAATTTAATGAATATTAAAACTAAATTTGATAATGAAGAAATATTTTATAATATAATTAAAAAGTAAAAGATAGATAACAAGAGATACATAAAAGTAATTAAAGAGCATGGATAGATAACATTAAGAATTAAATTGCATAGGACTATTGGATGTTTTAAAATAAGGGTGAGTGACCCCGCCCACAAGTGTAAATGAGAAAGGCGGTAGGTTTTAAAAAGAATGCACACACACACACACACACACACACACACACACACACACACACACACACACACACACACACACACACACACACACACACACACACACACACACACACACACACACACACACACACACACACACACACACACACACACACACACACACACACACACACACACACACACACACACACACACACACACACACACACACACACACACACACACACACACACACACACACACACACACACACACACACACACACACACACACACACACACACACACACACACACACACACACACACACACACACACACGCACGCACGCACGCGCACACACACACACACACACACATGGAATGTGATAGAAAAATATGTAACTGTACAGATAGAGGTGACAGGGCTTGTAGGTAGAGAAGGGACAGTTGAATTATAGCTTGTTGTGTGTGGTCAGAGGGGAGGGTTGGGGGTGTGAAGTGTTTGGTTTTTACTTCAAGCTTGAAAGGGCTAATCAGAATAATTTTTCTATAGTGGTGTGCAACAGTAATAATTCTGATTGTGATTATAACCACTAACACAACTTTCTTCATTAAACTTATGGTTAAATAATAGGAATGACAGAACTAAGTAGGTGTCATGTTTACAAGAAAGTTTAAGGCTGCATTGTTTGAATTAAATAAATTCTCTAAGTTTACACTAAAAATTTCACAGTGCAACTGACAGTAAGCAAGCTGACTTAAGGTCAGTACATCTGTAATATAAAGAAATATTTTTAAATGATTAAATTTGTTCTTCGATGGTCAAATCAATCTTATTACTCCTTGTTCTCTATTGCCTATAAAATGAACGAACTTTAACCCAATTCAATAACAAATTTTCTTTCCAGTTTTGGATAGAAATAGAATAAATATAGTTAAAAAAATTTGTTGACAACATTTGTGTGGGATTAAATTCCTGATACTTTTATCAGTTAGTTAAAGAGTAGTACGCACATTATTTTTTTATACCAGCATGATTTATTATTACTGTGTAAAAAAATTAATATGAGTGAATGTGTGTGTGTGTGTGTGTGTGTGTGTGTGTGTGTGTGTGTGTGTGTGCATGGGTGTGTGGGGGGAGGTGGACAATTTGAAGCCATTTATTTTAATATTATAAATATCTTGTTGATTCATCCTCTTCGTTCACTTTTTTTAAATATTATTATATATAAAAAACTTTCACAAATGAACTTACTTTGGTTATCACTTTCACAAACGTTTCAAGGTGAGGTGCCTCTTCCTCAGTGTGAGTAAATACTGAATGTCATTGTTACAGAATAACAATTATGGACTATAGGTGTGTGTGGTGGGAATTGATGGTGGGAGGGAATTGGCGCTGAGGTTCAAATTTTGTGTTTGGATCAATGTATCAAATAGTGTATGTAATCTGTAATGTAATTGTTCATTTAATATGTTGTTTGGTTGTAGTGCGTGATATCTGTATATTTCAAATTGTTCAGCTGTGTTTAATTTTCTACTTTTTGGTAAGTAGTGTAATATTTCCATGTTGTGTTCTATGTTTGTGTAACTATGGTTTTCATGTTGTAAATGTGTGGCAAATGTGGAATGTATGTAATTTGTGGTGAGGGCTTTTACACGTTCTGAAAATCTGGAATAAAAAGATCTTCCCACCACACACACACCTATAGTCCATAATTGTTATTCTGTAACAACGACATTCAGTATTTACTCACACTGAGGAAGAGGCACATCACCTTGAAACGTTTGTGAATGTGATAACCAAAGTAAGTTCATTTGTGAAAGTTTTTTATATATAATAATATTTTAATATTAGTTCAGTTTAAAATTAACAAAACTACTTGTTAATACAATAATAATTAAATGTAAAAAAACAAATATTCATACAGTCACAGGAGAAATAAATGTACACCAACCTTAACAGCTCCACCCCCAGGTTTGTGTTTAATGTTGTCTGTGGACCCAATCTTTGGTTTGGCTTTGTCTTTGAAATCCAGTTTCATGCTTTCAATCTTCTTATCACCACCACCAGGTTTGTGGCTTGCATTGTCTAAGGAACCCACTTTGGATTTTGCAGTCCATTGTAATTTCACTTGGGTGATCTATTGAAACAAACAAACAAACAAAATGTATAAAGGCAATGAAAATTTTTTTTATGTTGACAAACCTTATTGAATGATAGATTCGGTAACATTTATGTTCAACCTTACCTGAACTCATTGTTCGGAAAAGTGCATGGGTTGCAATTAGATATTTAAAATTTAATGTTATGAAACAATGAAGATAAGATCTTACATTACAGTATAAATAAAATAAGCGATATCAGAAACTGGTAAAAATTTTTCCATCTTCTGCACTTGTTGGTAGTCTTAACTGTTTTGTATGAAGTTTCAGAACTTAACATTGGTATATGTCTGTAATTTTTGACATTTTATTCTTTCTATAATATTGGGAGGCATTAACTCTCAAAGCCCAATGGTTAAATTTCTGTTGTAATGACTTCTGACTTTGCTCAGAAAAAGACAAGCTCAAAGTGTTTTATAAGGTAATGTATATGATTGGTGTGGATGTCAATCACAACATGAATTCTTCTCCATTTTAACAGAATTGAGTAAAATCTTTGGCCAAACTTAAAAATGTTTTACTTTATAACCATGAACCATGGTTTACAACCATGTTTTACTTTAAGTATCTTTTAGATGCACTCATCACAGTAAAAATAAAATTATAAAATTTTTATGGGTTGTAGAAAATACATGCAAATCAGTTTGAAGATTTGGAACAAGGTATGGTAATATAATTCAAAGGTAAGGCATGGTATAAAAGTTCATAAATGACAAAAGTTATGGTAATGGCAAATAAATCTCAGACAGCAGATCAGTCAGTCAATCAGAAGATAACCGAACAAGTCACAAATCACACTTAGTGTCTAGATGTAATAGTGAAAACAAATGTTGGACAAGTTATTGACATAAACAAAAGAATTGTGAAATTACTCCATGTCATCAACAATAAATATGAAAAAAGAAGGGAGAAATATCAGACTAAACTAAGGTTGCAGTACAAAATATTGTTACCGAGTGGAGCTTACATATGATTCTGTATATGCATCACCTCCTTTTGAGCTTACACTTCTCAAGGGAGATGGAGAATGAAATACAGGTGTTTTTTAAAATGAAATATTTTTGAAGAGTTAGTTTGGCAGTTCTAGAACTTGTAATGTGGGGCTCAATAATAATAATTCCCACTTACTTTAGAAGGTGGGAACAGCAACCTTTATATTAATTTAATAATTTTATATTAAAAAAATTCGCAGTTAGTTATAATAATAAACAGTATACAGTGCACATTCCATATTTAATATGAAAATACTCATGTTTCTCGGAGCCTGCCCCTTCTCCCAGGCTAGTACCATCACTGCACACACAAGACTACATCTACTTTAGAATTCATTGGAGAAAACAGGTAAGTTAGTAAGGATACTTGAAAGAATGAATGAGATGGAAAGCTAGAATACAAAAGAAGAGAGGGAAGGGAAGAATTACAGATGGTTGGGATACACAACTCACAAAAATAAATTAAAAAAGGCAACAATTACACCAGACTGTTTTGGGTGAGGGCCAGAAAATATGGTCGAAGTTTCTGCTCATTTGAAAAGAAGGTATTCAGTCTAACAAAAAACGAGAGTTTTTTGGGATTATAAGAGTATTTATACATATAACATTTTCTGTATCAAACAAGTAGATTTGCATGATATAATATAACATTTATATAATATTATATAAATATTTAAGCTTTCTAATTGTCGAAGTTAAATTAAAAGTTTTTGTCTTTTGATTAGTCTTTATATATAAAAATTCAGTGTACGTCTGTAAATGTTCTTAAAACTTTTGAACCACTTATCCGATAGAGCTCATATTCGCAACATATGTTCGTGAGGTTCAGATTAAGGTTTACATGTGCCGAGTGTGATGTTGGCCCGAAGGGGGGGGGGTAAAAATTGGAAAAAATGAAAATACCGCATATGGGGTATAAAATTAAAAGGAATTTCCATGCAAGTAACAATTTTACATGCATGTATGCACTATTGAAAATTTTTGGGCTGTTGGGGGTGTCAGTTTGGCCAAGGGGGGTAAAAATTGGAAAAAATGAAAATACAGAATATGGGGTATCGAATTAAAGGAAATTTCGATGGAAGTAACAATTTTACATGCATGTATGCACTACTGAAAATTTTTGGGCCCTTGGGCTTAATAAATGGGCGGTTTGAGGGGGGTTGTCAAAAATGGAAAATATGAAAAACGGCAGGACCGATTTCAACCAACTTGCCAGAAATATTTTATGCAACGGGAGAAGCAATATAGGATAGGTGTTTTGGTCCATGTTGGGAGGTGGGGTGAAAAACACAGTGATTAAAAAACACAGTGGTAAATATAATACTGTATTTACATTTTGTTTAGTGGTGAATATAATACTCTATTTACATTTTGTGTAGGAATGTGCTGCAAACAACAAATCAATTACCGGCAATTCAATATAAACTCAATGGTAGGTTCTATTTTCATTTTGTTTAGGAATGTGCTGCAAACAACAAATCAATTAAAGGAAATTCAATATAACCGCAATGCTACGTGATGCATTTATAAAATTGTTACAATTAAAACGTTTTATTTTCATATATACATTTGTGAAATTTGTGATAGAAAAATGCCAAGAAGAGGGCGGGCAAACATCGGTCGAAAATCACAACATGCTCAAAACGAGCAGGCGCGACGACAAAGAAGAACGGAGGAACAACACTCTCAGGAGAATGAAAATATTAGGAATTTAAATGTACATTCACGCGCGCAAGAAAGTGGAGAGCAGCACAGTCAATGTTTAGAAGCAGACAGATTATGACACAGACAGGCACGTCAACGTTTAACTAATGAAAACAGAGGCCTTCATCTATTAGCAGAACGACAACGAATTCAAGTACAACGGGCATTAATAGCAGCATCATTTAACCGCCTTGCATTTGAATATGATCCAGAAATTGAGTACTCGTCACATTCAAAAATAATTATTGGAGATATGAATAAAGTATATCAATTTTTTCATGCATTAAAATTTAAAACTGAAACTCCTGGAATGTGTTGCGCTGCCGGAAAAGTTGTTTTACCAGAATTGCATCCACCGCCTGAACCATTAAATTCATTACTAATAGGTGATACTGCCGATTCCAAATTGTTTCTATGAAAAATACGAAAATTCAATTCTTGCTTCCAAATGACTCATTTGGCGCCAAGAAAATCGTTAGAAATAACGATGGTCGTCACTTCGATACCACATTCAAAATTCAAGGACAAGTGTATCACCAAATCGGCTCTTTACTTCCAATGCCAAATCAAGATCCAAAATTCTTGCAAATTTATTTCATGGGAGACGAAGCAGAGCAAGTTAACATTCGCTGCTATTACAATTGCATTGAAGAAATTACAGAAAGGGCCATTGTTGCATCTCTAGAAACGATGTTAAATGAAAGAAATCAGCTCATTCAATTATTCAAACACGCTTCGGAAAGAATGCAAAGTGATAATTACATGGTCGTGATCAAAGCCGACAAAAGTCCAGCTGGGAAACACACTGGTCGGTTTAATGCTCCAAACTATTAATGAAGTGGCCATTGTTATTGTTGGTGATCAATTTGCCCAGCGAGATATCAAAATTATGCGTCGCGATAATACTGTACAAACCATACATGATATTCATCGTTCATATGATGCTCTGCAATATCCACTTATTTTCTGGGAAGGAGAGGATGGCTATCATATTAATATCCAACAACGTAATCCTTCAACAGGTACAACCAACATTTACATTATTTACAACATTTACAGTATCTACAAATATTTACAACATGTAAGTAATTCTGTGTAACTAATTGTTTTTTATTTACAGGTGAAGAAACTAATAAAAAAGTTAGCTGCATGAACTATTACGCATATCGATTGATGATACGAGAACAGGCAGATAACCACATACTCAAATGTCGACACTTATTTCATCAGTATGTAGTGGACATGTACGCAAAAATAGAAAGTGAACGTTTGCGATACATTCGTTTTAATCAAGCACGATTGCGCACGGATGAATATATACATTTATGTGACGCTATTAACAATAACAATGATGCAAATATGAATATCAATGATCTGGGAAATATACAGGATACCATCTTCATATACAGGTAGTCCACGTCATATGCAAGAGTACATACAAGACGCTATGGCTTATGTTCGTGCTTATGGTCGGCCTGATCTGTTCATAACGTTCACTTGCAATCCAAAATGGGAAGAAATTACTAAACTGTTACTACCTGGACAAAAACCAATCGATCGTCATGATGTAACTGCAAGAGTGTTCAAACAAAAATTAAAATCTCTTATCGATTTTATTGTAAAGCATCATGTATTTGGAAAAACACGCTGCTGGATGTATTCAGTTGAGTGGCAGAAACGTGGGTTACCGCATGCACACATTTTAATTTGTTTAATTGAAAAAATTATACCAGAAGAAATTGATACAATTATCTCTGCTGAAATACTCAATGCAAATGTTGATCCAGAATTATTTGATATCGTAACAAGAAATATGATTCATGGTCCTGTGACGATTTAATATGCCTAAATCCCACAATAAAATTAAATAAAAAATTATAATACTAAAATAATTTAATAAGGTACAAAAGAACCCTTTCTCTATGCCCCAAACCGGTAGTAACATGCCGATTTGCCGATGTATCAGTTAATAAAATTAGATCTAAGAACATAGAAGACAACCACAAGTTTGTTAATCCTTTGGAAGAATACGAAATTGTAAAAGTAGTAAATAACACAGTTGAAAGGAAGCTTAGAGAGGAGTTAGAAATATTGAAAGAAAGAGAAAAAGGGTTAGACAATTTAATTAATATTAAAATTAAATTTGATAATGAAGAAATATTTTATAACATGATTAAGAAGTAAATGAGAGAGGGCAGATAGATAAGATTAAGAATTATATTTTATAGTACTAATTGGTTGTTTTAAAATAAGGGTGTGTGACTGACCCACGTGTGTGGAGAGGAAGAGGGTAGTTTAAAAGGATGCACACACACACACACACACACACACACACACACACACACACACACACACACACACACACACACACACACACACACACACACACACACACACACACACACACACACACACACACACACACACACACACACACACACAAGGAATTTACTAGAAAAATATGTAACTGTACAGATGGTGAGACAGAGTTTAGGGGGTGGGGAAGGGTCATTAATTTTTAGTTTGTTGTGGGTGAGCAGGGTGGAGGAGAGGGGTGAAGGGTTGGGTATTACATATTTTCTGTCTATTCCTGATCTGACGATGAGCTGTGAAGCTTGAAAGCGCTAATCGGAATAATTTTTATATAGTGGTGTGCAATATTGATCATTCTGATTGTGATTTCAACCACTAACACAAATTTCTTCATTAAGATGTTTTAAGTTTAATGAGTATAACACGCTAAAGTTAAATAAGCCCATTCTTCAGATGGCACAAAGTAAAGATTATTATTTTTAATATCATATACAGGAACACACAACTCGGATCCGAGGACAGTACAAGCTATGTTCGCCCATGACTTACACTAATTACAATTGTACAAAATGCGCAAATATTTTTATCATTAGTATACACATTACTAATTTTCTTCTATGATGCTAAAACAGTATGTAATAAAGAGATGTCATGGTCCAAAAAGGTGAGTGAATAAATCTACAAACCCCAGTCACAAAATTCCTCAATTCATGGGATCCTATTTAGTGTTTGTTTATATTTCAGATAGTTATGAGTTTGTGAATATTATGGCAGCCTGTTTAATTGACCTGAGCCAATTAACCAGGTTCCCGATATTATAATGTCGACCCGACGTTATAGTCCATGTGGTTCGATAAGTATGAATTCTCCGTGTATGGATAATGGTAGATGTACAAAGAAATTTCCAAAAAATTTTGTCACGGAAACAATCACTGGTATAGATGGTTATCCTTTGTATCGTCGAAGATCCAGAGAAAATGGTGGACAATTGTTTATGTTGAACTTGAGAAATAATGCAGATGAGGTTGAAATCGACAATAGGTGGGTGGTTCCATATTTGCCTTTATTATCTAAGACGTACAAAGCACACATAAATGTTGAATTCTGCAGTTCAGTGAAATCAATAAAGTATATATGTAAATACGTAAATAAAGGCAGTGATATGGCCGTATTTACTGTTCAAAATGTTAATGAAAATGACGAAATTACGCGCTATCAAATGGGCAGATACATAAGCAGCAATGAAGCCATTTGGCGTATTCTATCATTTCCCATACATGAACGAGATCCAGCAGTTATTCACTTGGCTATACATCTTGAAAATGAACAAAATATATTGGAGAGAGCATTAACGGCACCAAAAACATTAAATGAGATTTTTGAATTATTCAAACAGGAAAACATTTTTGGTGCATTTGCATGCACGTTACTTTATGATCAAGTTCCAACATATTTCACATTCAATAAAACATTAAAAAAATGGGAACCCAGGAAAAGAGGCACGCCAGTCGATGGTTATCCCGGTATTTTTTCAACAAATGCATTAGGAAGATTATACACTGTACATCCAAAACAACGAGAATGTTTTTATTTGCACTTGCTGTTAATTAATGTCCGTGCCCCAACATCATTTGAATATTTAAGGACCATTAATGGCCAATTATATGCATCAAATCATGACGCATGCCGAGGATTGCAACTGCTTGAAGACGATACACATTGGGATTTAACATTGGCTGATGCTTCGCGTACTTCATCAGCACACCAAATACGCAATTTGTTCACACTTTTATTAACCACATGCTTCCCAACAAAACCAGACGCTTTATGGGATAAATACAAAGATGCAATGAACGAAGACGTATTGCACCGATTGTGTACAATACAGCAAAATACCGACTTAAACTTCACGCCAGGGATTTATAATGAATCATTGGTTCTAATTGAGGACATTTGTTTGCAAATTGCTAATGAAGCACTTGCAAATTTAGGAATGCCTGCACCGAATCGGACAGCAAGCGATCTGTTTAATCGTGATATGCAACGAGAGCAGTCATACAATACAGACGAATTGATTGCATATGTTAACATTAATGAACCAAAATTGACACGACAACAAAAAACGGTTTACGATACAATTATGCATGCTGTTGATACTCAACAAGGCAGTTTCTTTTTCCTTGATGCACCAGGAGGAACTGGTAAGACATTTCTGATATCACTAATTTTGGCCAAAATACGTGCACAATGTCACATTGCCCTTGGAATTGCATCATCTGGAATTGCTGCTACTTTATTAGACGGTGGCAGGACTGCACATTCTGCCCTTAAACTGCCAATTAATATACAAACAAACGAAAACGCTGTTTGTAATGTTAAAAAACATTCCAGTATGGCTAAAGTCCTCCAAAGATGCTGTATCATCATCTGGGATGAATGCACAATGGCACATAAGCATTCATTGGAAGCCTTGGATAGAACGCTCAAAGATTTAAGTGGAAATGGCAGGCTATTTGGAGGTGCACTCATTTTGTTATTAGGCGATTTCCGACAAACGTTGCCAGTTATACCACGTTCGACATATGCAGACGAAATATATGCATGCCTAAAATCTTCAAATTTATGGCGAAACGTGCACACATTAAAATTAACAACTAACATGCGTGTAATGCTTCATAATGATCCTTTGGCTGACTCATTTTCTAAACAACTACTCAATATTGGAAATGGAACAATTGTTATGGATCAAAATACTCGAACAATTAATTTGCCGAATGGCTTCTGTAACATTATGGATACAAAAGAATTATTAATTAACAACGTGTTCCCAAATATTCGCGAAAATATCCGTGATCATCAATGGCTCAGCGAACGTGCGATACTGGCTGCAAAAAATGTTGATGTTGATGACATGAATATTAAAATACAAGACATGTTGCACGGCGAAGCAATTTCATTTAAGTCAATTGATACAGTCGTAGATGAAAACGAAGCTGTACATTTTCCAACGGAATTTCTTAATTCTCTGGACTTACCAGGTTTGTCACCACACAATTTAAAAGTAAAAATTGGTTCACCGATCATTTTACTGTGCAATCTCAATGCACCACGGCTGTGTAATGGAACGAGATTAGTCGTCAAAAAATTAATGGGGAATTTAATAGAGGCAACAATTCTAAACGGAAAATTCAAGGGTGATCATGTTTTGTTGCCAAGGATACCAATGATTCCCGCTGATTCAATAATTCAATTTAAATGTTTACAGTTTCCTATCCGGCTGGCCTTTGCTATGACTATAAATAAAGCGCAGGGTCAAACAATGAATATATGCGGGTTGGATTTAGAAACCCCATGTTTTTCACACGGTCAATTATATGTTGCGTGTTCCCGTGTTGGTCGACCATCAAATTTATTTGTTTACGCCCCCCAAGGCAAAACCACAAATATCGTTCATGATTTAGCTTTACGTTAAATATAAACATTGTTTTTTCAATTTTAATAATTTCATTTATTTTTATTTTTTCAAAACAATTATTATTGTCAAAATAAGCAAAAAATAAATTTCATGGAAAACAAATCATTTATATTATTACTCAATTAATATAAAAATACATGAAATGAATTTATTAATTTAAAGACAAAATGTTGTTTCTGTTAATAATAATGCTCCATGTATTTATCACTATGCTGCTTATAATATTCGTCTGTCACATGAAAACGTCCATCATCAGCCACCATCAACTTGTGCGAAGCCAAACATTCATCAATACCTGCCAATTAGATAACATTTGATGACAGTTATACTTCTATTAATTATTATGAAATTACAAAAATAAATATCTACATCATTTTTTTTGGCCTCAGCAAAATGAAAAAAAAAAAATTTAGAGGCAGGACAAAGTCTGCCGGGTCATCTAATATCAAATAAATTATAAATCGTACCAATAACTGTTTGTCTTTAACAAAGATTAATTTTCATTTATTGGTTTATGCTAAATAGAAAGTGAGACATGGCAACTTTAAGTAAAAGCCTGAGATCATAAAAATGCTATTTGCAAATTCACAAAAATATATGCTCACTTTACATGGGCCATATGCGCTCACTTTAAATGTAGAAATTTATAATAATGAAGAGCAATTCTTTAGATTTTTAAAATATGATAATGAGATCAACGGAATGTCATTAGAAATCAACAAGAAAATGTATACCTTCTTGTCTCCTCCACCAGGTGTGTAGGTATCATTCTTGGCAGCTATTCTAGGTTGTGCATGACTGAAGTCCAGTTTTCGACTTTCAATTTTCACATGTCCACCACCTGGCCTGTGGCTAGTGTTGTCGAAGGAACCAATTTTTGAACGCACAGTTTTCAGGTTGGGTGACGGTGCTGCACCAACCTGCACCTTGTTCATAGGAACCTCTGAAAACAACAAG
The DNA here is from genome assembly GCA_034769895.1 of Magicicada septendecula. NCBI lineage: Eukaryota > Metazoa > Arthropoda > Insecta > Hemiptera > Cicadidae > Magicicada > Magicicada septendecula. The sequence goes on from CM068373.1 coordinate 470,811,678, forward strand.
GAAAACAACTGCATAAAACTTCACACCCTGTAGTCACATTTATCTGCTAAAATGTAGCACTACATGAAATGACACTTTTCATAAGCACTGGTAAATACTTGGGGGTTTTGTATCTGTATATTCCATGTTTGTATGAAAGAAAATATATTAATTATTTGATTCAAGAGTGTGATGTGACAATAACAAGTTATTAGTGGACTAAATTATTATCATAATATAAATATTATGAAATAAATATCGTAAAATATTATTATAATATAAAATAAAATATATAATATTGTTTATAATTATATATTTATTTCCAAGATCTAAATAAAAAAAGAATGGAGAGGTTAAAATAGAAAAATGCATCTTTAAAATCCAAGATGTGCAGAGTATTTTTTTTTAGTGAAAGGATGAAGGTTGACCTTCAAAGAATGAATATAAAATATAGAACTAAATTGTTCAATAAGGCTATGGAGGTGATAATTAGTGCTAAGAATGACAGCTGTGATCGAAGTGAAATATTTGGATAAATAATAACAAACAATGAAGATCCAGAGCCAGAACGTAGTACACATGTTAACTTAAGTACTTATCGTAGACAGACTGGTATGGATACTTACTCTTTTTGTCTCCAGTGGATGGAGGTCCTTCCGGCGTTTTTGGAGAACCTTTCGTAGACTTGGTAGGTGAAGGCATGGAGAGTTTCTTAGGAGCAGGAATTTTCGACGGAGATTTGTTCGGCGAACCAAGGTCGCCATTTGTAGTCGGCGCTTCCTGAAAGTCGTAACAAAAATTACAGAGAGTTAGTAATTTACGACGAAAATAACTGAAAATCAGTAATGCAAATAATAGTTAAATGCAAACGAGAAATTTAAATTTTGTAAAACTGAAAGTTTTAGCACACTAATGTCTACAGATAAGAGTGTTAAACTTAGACGTTCGTGATAGTACTCATGGGCTCGGAAATAATAGTTGCACTAAAGTACTGAACGTACTTTTGATTTTAAAATTGAAATGTGTTTATGTCATTTAAACAAGTATTTTATCCTAGGCTAACACGTGGATGTTAGCATCCACTAATATAAAATGTGTAATCTCAAAATATCTATTATAGCCTACAATTTACAAAAGGTTTTGATGTATGACCGGATTCGTACACGACTAAACGTGAGTTTAGTTCTTGAGTTGTTCTCGATACGCTAATGATGTAATAAGAGGTTGCCGGTAATGTATGGTTTGGCAGATATTCGCGGAATTCCTGAGAAAGGTTGAAACCAACTGGTGAAAACCAAAGTGTACAAAGTAATGATTGGCTGAAGTGTTAGTTATAACAACTCAAGTGTTGGCAAATTCATGAACAAGGCACGATCACGTATTTGTGAATTTATATGGATGTTGTCGTGAATAAACCATTCTGGAACACAACAGAAAAATAAATACTTAGCACAACGTTGTAAGTTCGAGCACAGTGAAGACCTTACCACCAAAGTGAGCAAATTTCAATAAGAAGAAGAAGAAGAGGCAAGAAGGAGAATAAGATGGACATTTCCGCAGCTGAAAATAAAAACGATTGGTGTTTGTGACTGGTTCCGCGGCTAATTTTAATATCAAATGATACCGGACGTGCAAATTTAAATATTATAGGAAATTCATTTATTATTATATTTATTATAGGAAAATTTCGCACGCATTATTCGAACACATTTCACCACACACACACAGCTTCGATCTTTCGAATAACTATCCCGTCGCCAACAACAAGACGGACAACGCTACCTATGGCAGCCTCTGATGAAGCCTTCTAAAGGTGAAAGCCGGTTTAGGCTGTAAGGTAAAACTTTACGTTTTTACTTATAAAAAACTTAGTGTCAACACTATAGTGATATTTAAATATTATAATTAGTGAAGTACGTTTGTTTAGTTAAGCCAAGAGTACTTACATGTCTTTGTGTGGTTTCATCGACTCCGCTGTCGTGGTCTCCATCTGCAACAGAAAACGGAATTAATTAAAGCAGGTCAGACATCATGCCGACAAGGTGTAAGGCAACGTCTCTGCAAGCATTTTGTGTTATACACGATTACGTAAAATCATCACAAGAACGTTAATGTTCATGTCTGTCTTGTTTAATTCATGTACAGCTAATTAGTTACAGAATAAACTCAATTAGTGGCCTATTATTTATACACTACACATTGTGTTGCAACTTACGATGAGCGCTTTCGAGCATCTCGGCTCATCTCCAGATCGAAATCACTACAACTTACTTAGTGATCTAAGGAAACGCTTCCGGGTAGAGGCTAATATATACAAGGTGGAAGATTACTCACGCGTCGTGCTATCCCGTTTGCTTTTTGTAATTTGGAAGTTTACTTCCTCTGTTGAAATTATCATTTGTCGGGCTGGTTAGGCAGTGGTCTACTGCTTGCATTTAAGACAAGGCCTACACGATTCAGTGCAGACAGTGTGATAGTCTGTACGTCAGTACTAGGGCGAATTGACGGACGCCGCCGTACCAATTTCTTCAATCGTTTCTACACTGAAGATGCCCTCCGATGGTGGGGCCAAAACATCTGTCTTAACAATGATCCGGCCTAACAATGATAATCCCAACAATGCTGACACAGGCCTGAAAGCGTAAGGGATTCTTTACCTCTTTTGTATCGAACTTCATTTGTACTATTTCGCATTCGTGTACGCCTATTATGGTACTTAACTGGTTTATTAAATACGCAACTTTTATGAAATTCTGTTATACAAAAATACATTAATAAAGGCATGCTTAAACGTTTGGAAATATTGCCAGAAAAAATCTGAATGGGAGATGTTGGAATGTAAAACAGAGGACGACAGAGTGTGTGGCCGTGGACATTCGGTAATACGGTTAGGATTAATTCAGGACAAGTAGTGTTGACATAATTGTATGCTGAAAGCTAATACGCATAAACTGTCACACACAATCTGAATGGGAGATGTTGGAATGTAAAACAGAAAACGACAGAGTGTGTGGGCGTGGACATTCGGTAATACGGTTAGGATTAATTCAGGACAAGTACTGTTGACATAATTGTATGCTGAAAGCTAATACGCATAAACTGTCACACACAATCTGAATGGGAGATGTTGGAATGTAAAACAGAGGACGACAGAGTGTGTGGGCGTGGACATTCGGTAATACGGTTAGGATTAATTCAGGACAAATACTGTTGACATAATTGTATGCTGAAAGCTAATACGCATAAACTGTCACACACAATCTGAATGGGAGATGTTGGAATGTAAAACAGAGGACGACAGAGTGTGTGGGCGTGGACATTCGGTAATACGGTTAGGATTAATTCAGGACAAGTAGTGTTGAACATAATTGTTTGCTGAAAGCTAATACGCATAAACTGTCACACAATCTGAATGGGAGATGCAATTATTGAATTTTCTAACGATTTCACCCAACATTTAATTGATGCAACTGTGGAATTTTTAATAATTGGTTTAATCTAGTAATTGAAATATGTTATTGTTGAATTTTGTGATTTTTGGGATTTAATTTATTCTGTATTTGGTCGACTCAGTAATTCATCATTCTCTGGCTGAAACACAATTGTATAACGTTCTGAGGTTTATTTTTATTCTAAAATAAACGGGTGCACCTTGACTCTGCTCACTAGCTGCTTGTACTGAGTTTTAATTTTATGCACACCCCCGCCTTTGGGTAATTATGTTAGACGTTAAGACATTTTAGGAGTATCTTATATTGTGTAAAGCGACATAGGTAGTAATAAGTATCTTCATTGTTTCTGGTGTATGTTGTGTGTTACGTTTTTGGGGCTCAGCGGTGTAACGCGCAACACATGTAAAGGGATATGCAAGACATGGCAGAATACTTTACGAGGATATACACCGGAAATTAACATTTTCTCACAAAATTACTGACTGATAAAAACTAAAACAGATGGTTGAGTCAGGGGCGTATTTTTTCGGTGGGGGGGGGGCAAAGGACCCCCTCCAGAAGGTCGAAAAAGTTGGAGAATTTTTAAATTTTTACGCTGTTTTATTTTTATTTTTTTTAGCTATGTACGCTAATATAGCAGTAGCTCATTTTAAAATATACAAACATTACACAACATTAGGGTGGACGTGTGAAATATTAAATATAGGAAATAAATTCAGTCAATAAATATCTTTTAACAACGTTTCAATAACGTGTATTTTTTATTGTGTTATTACCGTTTACTTTAATGGGACTGATTTCAGGATGTTATCGTGCGTTTTTCAACCACTTTAAAGATAATACTTTTGATTACCCTTAACTTGTTTTTTCTTTTGTATAAAGCCTACCCGACCCCGGACTCCCCTAAAGTCAAATTCTAGATACGCCACTGTATTGAGTCAATTGGAAGATATCACGGCTGACAGATTTCCCAGCCGAGGCAGGCACGGCACTTTTTCGACCACAAAGGAAGCGACCTTCGGGGGGGGGGGGGAAGTCTGAGGAAAAGGTGGCTTGAACAAGACACCGAAACAGTGAACGTATTCGTACACTAAACGTTGAAAGGAAAGAACAAGACTAATCCCAGTGATGAACTATAGACACCAACGACCAGAACCTACAAGAGTATCTATGTTAGTTTACTAGTGACATGTGACAATCATTATCTACAGATGTAATTAATTATTAACAAATAGGGAAAAAGTGAAGAGATATTCCTTATGTTCGTTAAAATCTGTTTTTTCTTTTGATATTAAAATAACTACTATCCATACGCCTAAGGCGTTATACGATTCTTTAACTTACTTTAAAAGACCGGTGTTCTACGGAAGAGAACGGAGGTGTACTTTAAAAGAACGGTGTTCTCGTTATCAAAGGTTCCTTGTTAAGGTTACCGAACCGAACGATATTCAAAAAGATTGTCGTGTATTTCCACGACTTTCATACACGAAGGTCAATGACCTTTTATTTATAGAGCAACCGCCTAAAATTACTTCCGTGTGCTCGTGAAAACGTTATCTGTTTATCTACACTTACACACATTCACACGCACGCCCTCCACTCCCGCGATGACATTATTTTATTAGTGCTGACAAGTCTGATTTCTAAACATCCATTTCCATTAAGTTAATATTTATATTGCGATATATATTATATATTTATATTATAATTTTGTATTATAAGGTAATTGCGCACGGTTTTAACTTAAAAATTAATCCAACCTGAAATACACGGAAGTAAAAATTTTGCGTTTGCGGAACGTATTTCTATAACGAAAGTAAGACTTGCAATGGGATATAGTTTGTTATTTAGCAAGATAAGACAACAACGTATTGAAAAGAATAATTGTCATAAAAAAAAATTAAAATCGTAGAAAGCACCAAAATTCATACTCCTATATCAATTAGTGGAATATTACAAGATTCCAATTATATTATTGTGAACATTACTCAAGAAAGTAAAAATTAAAAAATGAATATTAATTACTACACTTTCACATGTGAAACTTACTTTGTTTATTTTCCTCGTACGACGTTTCAGCGTGATGTTCGCCTTCCTCAGCGAGGTATGATAATGAATGTCCGGAGTTTGTAACGGTTTTTTCTAGTTGGTAGGTTGTGTGTGGGGCGTGTGGAGGTGGAAGGGGGTTGGCGCGGGATTCCGAAGTATTGTATGTTTTGTGTATTATTGTGTCAAAGAGTGCGTGTGATTTAAAGTGTAATTGGTCGTTAAGTATGTTGTTTGGTTGTATTGTGTAGTGTTTGTATATTTCGTATTGTTCTGCGGTGTTAAGTTTTCGACTTTTAGGTAAGTAGTGTAGGATCTCAAGATTGTTTTTTATGTTGGTGTAGCTGTGGTTTTTTGTCTATATGTGTGTGGCGAACGCGGAGTGTATGTTGTTATTGGATAAAGCTTTTAGGTGTTCAGAAAATCTTGAAGAAAAAGATCTTCCCGTCTGGCCTATGTAGAAATTATTACAATCGTTGCAGTTTAATTTGTATACCCCTGTTTTGTTGTATATGTCTATGTCCGTGTTTGTATCGTTGATGTGTTTTTTGATGGTATTGTTGGTTCTGTAATCTATTTTGTAATTGTGTTTCCTGAATGTGTTGGCGATTTTGTGTGTGTTGGAGTTATGGTATGTGAGTGTGATGTATTTATTTGGTTGTGTGTTGTTGGTATTTTTTGTTTTGTTGTTTTTGTTTAGGATGTGTCTGTGTAGTTTGTTTATTAAATCAGGGTTATACCGTTTTTTATTGCTATGTATTTGATTGTGTTGAGTTCTTCTTTATAATCTTGTTTACTTAGTGGTATTTTTGTTAGTCTATGGAGAATATGGTTGAATGCCGCATGTTTGTGTTGCGTTGGATGGTTTGATGTGTTGTGTATGACCATGTCAGTTGTGGTTGGTATCCTGTATATTTTGTATGTGTGTGTATTGTTTGTTTTGTTAATTGTTAGGTCAAGAAAGTTTATACTATTGTTTTGTTCTATTTCAAGTGTAAATTTTAGTTTGTGGTGTATTGTGCTTATGTATTTGTGGAAATTTTCGACCTGTCTTGTATTGCCATTATATAAAAGTAATATGTCATCTACGTATCTGTGCCAATAAATGATTTTGTTGGTGTATTTGTTGTTGTTTATTACATGTTTTTGTTCCATGTTGTGTATGAATATTTCAGCTAGTATTCCTGATATGGGGGAGCCCATGGGGAGTCCGTCTGTTTGTGTGTATATCTTGTTGTTGTATGTGAATTAATTTTGTTCTGTAATTATTTTGGTGAATGCGATGATCTCATATATGTGTGTTTCGGGTGTGTTGTTTTGTCTGAGTAAATGTTCAAGTGTTTGTATGGTGTCTTTGATGGGTACGTTGGTGTATAAATTGGTTATGTCAAAAGATGCTAATGTTGAATTGTGTGGAATGTGGATGTGTTCGGTTTTCTTGACCAGTTCTATGTTGTTTTTGACGGAAGTGTTGTTAATTAGATTTATGTTTTTCCTGATTATTTTATCTAGGTGTCTTGCGATTTTATGGGAGGGTGCTTGTGTGTTGTTTATTAAAGGTCTGAGGGGAGTATTGGGTTTGTGTATTTTCGGTAAAGCAATTAGTTTCGGGGGGGGGGGTTTGGTTTGATTTGTTTGAGGTATTTGATATTTTCTGTTTGAATTATGTGTTTTGCGTTATTTATAAATTTGTTTATTTGTTGTTGATACTTTAATGTGGGGTCTTTATCTATTTTTGTTATATTGTTTTCGGTGAAGAATTTCTCAATTTTATTGTTTATTTCTTGTTTATCCATTATAACATTTATGTTTCCTTTATCGGCTTTTAATATCGTTAGGCTATGTTCAAGTAATTTTTGTTTTATATTTTTTAGCGTTTTAATTTCGTTATTGTGTCCTTTTGGTTGGTGTTTTTGTGTTTGTTGTAATTTACGTTTTATGTCATGCCGTATGGGATCTTGATCGTTAATGTATGTGTTTTGTACAGCTGTTTCGGTGTCTATGATTAAGTCGCGTATATGTCTATTGTGGTTGTTGTTGTTGGGTGTATTGTTTTTTAAATTATTTTTGAGTCCTTTGTTTATGTTAAAAATTAAAAATTCAGTAACTAATTGTTGTAAACAACTGTTTTTGTTTTAGTAAATCTTTGCAAGTTGAACTGCGTTGCAGGATCAGTTGTGACAAACGCTTCCATCAAATATTTAACAGTTAGTGTTGTAGAAAAATAAGACGGACTATTACTTACAAGTTGTTCTGCAAGTTTAAATATATCCAGGCTTCTCTTATAGACAGTGGTGTATCTAGAATCTGGCCTTGGGTGTGTCCAAGGTCAGGTCGAATCGGCTTCATACAAAAGAAAAAACAAGTTAAGACTAATGAACATTACTATCTTTAAAGTGGCTGAAAAACGTGTGATAACATCCTGAAATCCTAACATCCTGAAATCCTAACATCCTGAAATCCTAACATCCTGAAATCTTAACATCATAACATCCTGAAATCCTAACATCCTGAAATCCTAACATCATAACATCCTGAAATCCTAACATCCTAACATCCTGAAATCCTAACATCCTGAAATCCTAACATCCTGAAATCCTAACATCCTGAAATCTTAACATCATAACATCCTGAAATCCTAACATCCTGAAATCCTAACATCATAACATCCTGAAATCCTAACATCCTAACATCCTGAAATCCTAACATCCTGAAATCCTAACATCCTCAAATCCTAACATCCTGAAATCCTGAAATCCTAACATCCTGAAATCCTAACATCCTGAAATCTTAACATCCTAACGTCCTGAAATCCTAACATCCTGAAATCCTAACATCCTAACATCCATTAAAGTAAACGGTAACAACACGATACGCGTTATTGAAACATTATTTAGAAGATAATTTTTGACTAAATTGATTCCCTATATTTCATATTCCAAACGTAGGCTATACGCAAATGCTGTGTAATAAACCTGTTTGTATATTTAAAAAATAGTTACTACTATATTAGTGAAAAAAGCTGAAAAAATAATAACAGAGACTAAAAATTAAGAGATTAACATAATTCATCAACTTTTCTCGAACCTCTGTTCGGGGGGGGGGGTCCGGTCTCGTTCGCCCCCCGTAAATACTCCCCTGCTTTTAGATATATTTTTTTTTCAGAAATAAGAGCGAGCGTTGAAAGGAAAAAATTGTAACAGTTAATATCGATTTATCCTTGTAAATAAATAATGAATTGTCATAGTAACTGGTTGGGATACCAGCCAGTTAAATAGCCATTCAAAGCAGACACTCAAGCGTTTAATCTATTCACGTATTTAACTAGTTCAAATGTGATGGATATCAATTTGTAATATTTTCTGAAACATTATAGTAAAAAAAAAAAAAAACTGAAAGAGAACGTAGGGGATTCAGTTATATAAATTTGCATCACGAGGAGTAAAAATCAGATTGTATTACTTAATTTCATTATCACAACCACAATACGGCGCAGGCAAGGTGGTGCCTGTTTTGCCTTCAAGATCCTCCAGCCATGTCTTCCTCGATCTATCCACATGGCTGTGTACTACAGGTGTGTATTTCCAGACTTGTTTGGCCAGTCTGGAATCTGACATTCTTTCCATCGTTGTTTGTAAGATTTTAATTTTTAATTAAAGTTCTAAACTTGTAATTCTTCTCTTATGGTCTCGTATTATTATTTATACGGTCAAGTTTAGAACACCTTTTAACTCCGCTTAAGGGGAGTCGCTACTGAAAATGGCAAAAATGTTTATTTTGTAACTTTTTATTTTATTCAGATTTTTTTTATTATTTATTGTTGCACTAAATAAAGGGTAAAATTTTGGTAACGGGAAAAAAAATTTTGGTACTAAAAATTGAATTTTTTAACGTTTCTTAGCAACGTTTTGGGAATATTTTTCAAATTGATATTCCAGAAAAACTAGAAGTTCTATGACCTTTTGGGAGGTGTCATTTTGAAGGGGATAAAATTATCTAAAAAAACATGTATTTTTATTAGGATGTAATTAAAAAAAACTTTTTTTGTGAGGAAAATAGTAAAAATATTTTTTTTTTAATTTTTACATTTATAAATAAAAATTTATTACCAAGGAACTATAAGCCCAAATTAAATAAAAATAAGTGATTTTTTAGGTAATTATATCCCAAAGACCTGTGCAAAATGTCAGAGCAGTAAGTAAGATAGTTTTTTAGATATATCAAAACGTATGTATAAAAACATGAAAAATTGAATTTGCGGGAAATGCGGATTTCTAAAAATATTCCTTTCTGTTGGAAAATTAAATATTTATGGAGTACAAAGGCTTTGAATGTTTTTTTATTACTGTATGGGTATTAAAATAATAAATTATAATACAATAAACAATAAAATATTTAATTTTACATTTTTAATAATTTATAGAAACATCAATATTCTTATTGGCCATATCTCTGTAATCCACATTCCACTTTTTTACATTGTTGATCAATTGTTTGTTTCTTTTACTAATGGTCAGTAAACTTTTCTTCTTCCTTCCCATATTTATTATTGGAAAATAATAACAATTCAAACACAAAACTGTTCCAAACCATATCCACAAAGCTCAACACAGCAGGAAACAAAATATTGCAAGTTATCAACAATACGTCAATCAGCTGTTTTACAAGTCTGATTTTTTCTTTGTAAATAAAATAGCTGATGTTTTATACTTGCAACATTTATTTTCAAATTAGTACGAATATAATATATATGTGTAAAATGATATTATACAGTATAAATAATAGTGTTTTGTTATACTATATACCTCAACGAAACGTAAATCGCTTAAGTGCTAGGTTTTCACAAACAATTTGTTTTTGCCTACAAAATATTTCGGAAAAAATGTTTTAATGTGTTTTTTATGTAAAGAACTAATCATAGAACTATTTGGGACAAAAAATTTTTTTGCATTTTTTATCAATTTTTGGCCATTTTCAGTAGCGACTCTGCTTAAGAACGCCATTTCTGTATTTTACTGTCTTGTTTCTAGGTTGGTGTCCGTAATTCACACCCACAGGACAGTACAGGGACTGCTATAACTTCGTAAAACTTCAATTTTGTATCTCGACGTACCCTGTTTTGTAAAAATACTATTGATTGTCCTACAGATCGTCTGGAACTTACCTAACTTAACATTAATACCATAATTCCTAATTTTCCAAATAATTAAAATGCTCACCTGTTCTAGAATTTGATCATCATGGGCGGGATTTCATCCACGGGATTGGGGCGGGGGCAATATTTTCGGCCGCACAGGAATCGACGACGACGGCAACCTTTTTTTTTTTTTTTGGCAGTGTTTGGGTGGAGGCGTTGGCATTACCCTAGAAAGACACGCTGGAGACAATTCTACCCTAAACGGGCAGAAAGATAGGCTAGCAAATTCTAACTTCCGAATGGGCGGAAAAGCGGGCTAGCGAGAGAATTTTAACCTCCGAACGGGTGGAAAGGGGGGGAGGTGAGCGAAAATTCTAACTTCCGAACTGGCGGAAAGGCTGGTTAGCAAGAACAGAAAGAAAGATAGGCTCTCTAGCCCACCTTTGTGCTCGTTTATCTGCCCATTCGGACGTTTTATTTGTTGCTAGCCCTTCAAAAGACACACATACACAAAAACACACACATATGGACGCACACAAATATGAAAAAATTAAATAATCTGGAGGGGGCCTCGGTTTCCCTACTGCCTAAGGGCCCCCAAATGGTTAATCCGGCATTGGACGTGATAATTCCCGGGGAAGTTTTCTTTATATTACCAAGTCCTTAACTTTACATTACATATAGCATAGCTTCAATAAGTTAAACTACGCAAGAAAACTAGATTTGAAAAGCCTTCCAATGCCTTGTTATATACTGCACAATGCTACGGCTCACTGATTTGTAATTTATTTGATAGATATTGGGGGGGGGGAGTGACCCCTCTGGCCAGCCCCCCCCGAATCCCGCCCATGTTTGTTCTTACATAATTAATCATTATGTTTGTTCTTACTGGTTCCTTGTCTCGAAATGCCATTAACTTTGTTTTTATAGTGGAGATTTTCATATTTTTTACAAATCCAGTGAAGCTTAAAAACAGATTCTGTATGTTGAATTACAAGCAAGCAATTTAATCTGTATTAAATTACTTAATTTAAATATAAAATTAAATTTATTTGGAGTAACAAGAGAATACGAAAAACGGTAAAAATTGTTAAAGTAAAATGAGTTATGAGTAACGTATTTATTCACGCTTAAAGAGAATATAGAGAATCCACTAAGGTAAATTTGTATGACGGGGCGTAAAAGTTTTTTAAATTTCACTACTTAATTTGAATCGAGAATTAAATTTATGCGGAACTTTATGAGAGTATGGACAACGAAAAATATTAGGAAGCGAAGACAGAAGTGAAAATATTAGAAAGCGAAGACAGAAGTGAAAATATTAGGAAGCGAAGACAGAAGTGAAAATATTAGGAAGCGAAGACAGAAGTGAAAATATTAGAAAGCGAAGACAGAAGTGAAAATATTAGAAAGCGAAGACAGAAGTGAAAATATTAGGAAGCGAAGACAGAAGTGAAAATATTAGGAAGCGAACACAGAAGTGTAAATATTAGAAAGCGAACACAGAAGTGAAAATATTAGAAAGCGAAGACAGAAGTGAAAATATTAGAAAGCGAAGACAGAAGTGAAAATGTTAGAAAGCGAAGACAGAAGTGAAAATATTAGAAAGCGAAGACAGAAGTGAAAATATTAAAATAGTACAGAAGTGAAGAGAGTTACAAATTGTAAATAGGATACTTAAAAAGTAATTCAAACTAACTTATAATAAAACGGCCAATTTTGTAAGGTGTTAAGTAAATGCTTCCACTACTTGCGCCAGCGCTTTTGTTGGACGGGAAATACACGAGTTTTAGGTCAAAAGATAGCCTAAAGCAGCACATGCAGCAATAACCGTTATTAAGCGATAGTATCGATATGCAGACGCCTGGAAGCGACGAGTAGTGTACCGTCTCGGAATCTATACAGCTGCGGCAGCAATAAAATCAATAATATCCCGAGGACTGAGTCGTGAGTTACACGTTGTAATAACCGTGAGTCCTTATACTCTTCGAAACTCTCGCCTAATTAAGCCCCAGTATTTGTAATATAAATATACTTATAGGTATTATATAATAACTCCCGTATTTAGTTTATTTCTTAAGCCCCACTGTTGGGTTCACCAATTTGTTATCTTTTATTATCGATGAGGTCTCCTGCGAATCAATGTTAATCTATTTATAAAGAAAAATATTTTTTATATGGGTGATATTATTCAACTATTGATAATATCTCTATTTTAGATAGTATTTAAGTGTTTTACAAAAGAATAACGCTCTACTCCAGTTAATATATTAGTTAATTCAATATATTTCTCCAAGCCTAGCCTGCATACACTATCGAGAGAGCGAGGAGAGGAGAGCGGATAAAGCGAATAAGTTTTCTATTCTCCCGTATTCACCAGCTGTCTGCAGACGAGCGCTGTTGTTTATGATCGGCCTGTTATTATAGGTTAAGTTGTTCCGCTTGCTGTATTCCTCACGTTCCTTTCTCTGTAACTTTCAACTTATTCGAAATACACTAATTACTCTACAAATAACAAGAAATCGTCAAATTCAAGAAGGATTCTTTATTTTATATATTTTTCAATTCAAACAGATGCTTCCTCTTGCCACAGATACAACATATCGATTACACAGGACGGAATCGATTCGTCATTGAATTCGGGTTTTAGATGTGTTAAAATTTAATTATATTTTTTAATTTGTTTTTTATCTCATGGTACATGTAGTTCTTTTGACTATTAGTAAGGTCAGGTAATGCAATTTTTAAGGTTACTAGGTATTACAATTTAGTTATAAAATCTTATTATATAAAGTTCAAATATAAGCAGGTTTTTTACCGTACTTTGACAAGATACTTAGTATGGCCGTGTTCCGCTACGCCGAGACGAGAGCAGAATGTTGATTCAACGTGTGGATAATAACAGCCTCCAGCTTCTCAATAAAAGTTTGGTATTGATGTCCCAGGATGTAGTAGAAGTTTCAGTTCTGATCTTCGTTAATCTTCACGGTTCTGGTAGTTACAGGTCCCAATGGAATTTGTGTAGTATTAAGACTTCGTTCGGTGGTGAAAAGTGAGGTTTTGGACGTTATTTCAAATTTCTTTGTTTGTTTTTTAATATATTTAATTAATTTGGCATCCCTAGGCTATGGATCATCTTCATTTATTTATAGTTAATCTTCATTATTACTCATTTGCCGTTAATAGGTTGGATAATTTATTTTTTGAAATTCATTTAACTTTAATGGTACATCGAATTATATTTTCTGAGAGATAGCCTCTGAAGTCAATTCACTGTCCTTTTTAATTGGTTACAGCTTATGAAATTTGATTTATATTAATTTGATTCATTAGGTTTTTGGTTTTCTTTTCTAAATTTGTATTAACTGAACTCTACCCATTCACATATAACAATTAAGTGTTGAAATCAACAAGATATCTTGCATTCAGTCGTCCATGACAACCATTTCTTCTTCTGTTATTGGATAATATTTGTTATCCTAGAGCCGTAATTAGAAAATATTCTTTCACTTATTTAATAAAATACTCCCTTATTAAAATTACATTAAATCATATAAAACTTTCACCTAATATGCACTATTAAACTATATACATTTTACTACATTTTCTTCTTGATCGACTTAGTTTAAAAGGTATTATTTTCCTTTTACAAAATACTAATTTTAGGCCTATTTGTTTTATTACATGTGTTATAATTTTTTATTTTTTATTTAACTTTTCTGACCTGACCTACTGCACAATGAGTAACTGGCTTATGGGCAATTATTATAATTTTATTTTATCCTGATTTCAATTTATTATTATTTATTATATTACTGAACCCTTCATCTGTTTATAACATAATTACAATGACCCCTTGGCAATTTATTAACAATTATTGCCTTCCTGGCCAAGTTTGCAAATATTATCTAACGATATCTTCATTAATTACTCAAAGTAAGTACACAAATAGTTATTCTTATACAGTTTAACATGAATGAAATTAGTATCAATTACTTGATAATTTCTTAAAGCAATTGCTTCACACCTGCTACATATAAAAGACAACATAAATACTATGAGAACAAAACATCATGATAAAACATAATAACATGTACATCATTAAGAATATTAAATACCAATTAACCAGTCTACTCTTAGTTCAAACTGTCTATAGTAAATTCACATCATTGGACACTATGTTTATTGTTTACACCTTCCACTGATCACTCTATATTTTATATTTATAGACATTTTTATTATTTTATTACCTAGTAACCTTACTAGGTATTATTAATATGTTTATTATATGAAGGTTTACCTTCCTGACCTTAATTATTGAACACATTGGGTATTGTTTTATTTTGATAGTGATGAAGTTTTTGTGTAACGTATGGGGCCTTAACTTCGTTACGTTACAACGTTGAAGCACTTACTTTGCTCAAGCTGGATGTAGGTCAGTCTTAGGGTACCTTTGGGAAATGACTACCTAAATATGTTGGATACATAACCTTAATTAACTGTCGCAATTACATCTCCCAATACCCGCTATCTACAGGGACAGGAATCAAAGACTCTGGCCTGGAGAATAAAACACTCTGTTGTTACCACAGTATGCTTGAAAAAAGTCTGTTCTACATGTCAAATACTGAAATGTGCAATCTGATATTTTTCAATAAATATAAAATCGTTTTGTCAATGCGGAAGCTATACAGAATTTTCTTTCGGTTGGCGGCTGACATTTTTAGTGATACATAAATAATGGAATAGCAACGTAAGAAAAACTCATTAATACATACACGAGTTTAATATATATATATTGCAACAGAACACAGGATGATAAGCTATGTGTTGTGTATATCAGAGCACATGGATGACGAGCATTTTCTTGTTTAAATTTGTTTTATGTAATATTTGTCTTTTGGTCGTAAGTTTTGTATTTAGAAATTGATAAGCATGTAGGGTATACCAAACTCTTCATAAAAAGATGTTCTATATTGTCATGTATTTTTTGTGTAAATTTGTGCGCGTGTGCGGGTGTGATAATCTGTGATCGCTATAGCTTCAGTGGTAGTTAACCGATTGACGTGAAACTTTGACAAGGAATTATTTAGGTAAATAGCTTCAATTTGTGTATACTCTGAGGTTCATAACTATTTTAGAAATATGGTTTTTTAAGTAAAGAATATTACTTATTAGTATAATAAAATTTGATCTGTTGCAATATATATATATGACTATAACTTGACTTTGACTATGACTATACATTAAGACATAGGACTTGATCATGTAGAAACTCCATTACTTATGTGTAACAAAAGCCCAATATAATACATATGCGCGCGTGTGTATGTTAGAGAACGCAAATTTATTTAACGAGGAATCAGATAAACAATGTTCAATGTTTTCATTTACAAGAACGAAAAACTATATATATATTGTTATCTGACAAAAATATACAATTAGGCCTGAGTTGAGAGTACGTCTTTATGCAATATTTTGTGGGGCTGGGAGTTATACTTTAATGATTTAATGCGTTCAAAATTTCATAGCTTTAAAATTCCGTTCAAGAGCACATTCAGATCCTCCCTTAAATACGCCACTATGCGGAAGGTGAAAACTTGTTATTGATACATCGATCTGACACATGAGTAAACATCTCGGTAGTAGCGAGCATATTTAAATCAGATTTGATACGTTCCGTGAGATTTTTCGATTCCTGTCCTTCGATGATTCCTGTCTACGGAAGCTTTCTTAACGTTTTCCTTACACAAGTTTCTTTACGTTATTCTCTCTCTGGTTTAGTTTTTCAAATATAGCTTTATATTTTCCACTTAAAAACTGAATTTTAAACGATTTTCCCAGTCTTTGAGGATGAAGTGTACAATATGTTTATACAATGTGCGGTACGTATTCTCTATATGTTTTTGTAGCTATCTCTCAAGCCTAACAAGTCTGTTGAAATTGTTCATGAAATGGTCAGCAAATATGCTGTCAATTGTAATAAAAGATACGCTTTATCTGTCATCCAACAGGAATTTCTTATAAGCTAAAGTATTCATGTATATATAAGGTCTTTCTAGTTCTTACGTTTGGCGCTGATTAAAAGTGTAAGCATCAGAATAAGACACTTTTATATCCACGCAGCTGGAAAAAATATACAAGCGACTTTAATTCGCCAGAAACATCATTTTTTTAACATTGAATTCGTTCCGTAAACAGGACTGACTTTTTACAGCAAACTAATCTGCTTTATTATTTTAATATTAGGGTATTTATTGGGTTACAATAATTCAGTATCATGATCTAAATTCAATAAGTACGGTAGGTATACATACATCAATTTCCGAAATAACCACAACACGAATGTAGACAGTACAGAATTTGAATTTGTGATCTGACGTTTGAGTGAGTTATTATTACTTCTGATAGTGATTTTAAGTTAGTTCATTTAGTCACGCCAACCGATAGACTTTCGTTTGGTAATTTACTTTAGCTTCAATCAGTTTATCGATTTTCATGTTACCGACATTAAGACATCATACGAATATAAGAAAAAAGGGCCTGTGATTGACAGGAGGCTCTTCTTCATCCCTATATTTACAGAAACAAAGGTTATTTTCTTTTATTTTGTATCATTCTAAAACATCTACTTTTTAAAATGATGATGTGAAAAAATGTTACTGAAACCATTTGAATTAGAAAAATAAATTATACATTGAATTCTTTCAAGTAACTAAACGTTTTTCGTTTATTGTAACTGTACCCAGGCGGCGGAACGGTCGAGTGGTTAAAGACAGCAGTTGCAATATCAAACGTCACGTGCATGAGTACAGAAACCTGGATGCGTAACCACTCGTCGGCTCGGTGGCCGGGGACCTCTAGACCGTAGGTGTAGACAGAGGAGTAAAACTACATAGAGAGTTGAATGCATGAGTACAGAAACCTGGATGTGTAACCACTGGTCGGCTCGGTGGCCGGGGACCTCTAGACCGTAGGTGTAGGAGAGGAGTAAAACTACATAGAGAGTTGAATGCATGAGTACAGAAACCTGGATGCGTAACCACTCGTCGGCTCGGTGGCCGGGGACCTCTAGACCGTACGTGTAGACAGAGGAGTAAAACTACATAGAGAGTTGAATGCATGAGTACAGAAACCTGGATGTGTAACCACTCGTCGGCTCGGTCTCTAGACCGTAGGTGCAGACAGAGGAGTAAAACTACATAGAGAGTTGAAGGCATGAGTACAGAAACCTGGATGTGTAACCACTGGTCGGCTCGGTGGCCGGGGACCTCTAGACCGTAGGTGTAGACAGAGGAGTAAAACTACATAGAGAGTTGAATGCATGAGTACAGAAACCTGGATGCGTAACCACTCGTCGGCTCGGTGGCCGGGACCTCTAGACCGTACGTGTAGACAGAGGAGTAAAACTACATAGAGAGGTTGAATGCATGAGTACAGAAACCTGGATGCGTAACCACTCGTCGGCTCGGTGGCCGGGGACCTCTAGACCGTACGTGTAGACAGAGGAGTAAAACTACATAGAGAGTTGAATGCATGAGTACAGAAACCTGGATGCGTAACCACTCGTCGGCTCGGTCTCTAGACCGTACGTGTAGACAGAGGAGTAAAACTACATAGAGAGCGATGATTATATTATTATGTATTGTAATTACAACTGTACAACCATGAGCTTCGAGGAAAAACAAAAATTATTCAAGAAATTAAAAGTTAATAAAGAAAATTAGTTACTAAAATGATAGCACTTGTTTCATTTACTTGATACACGGAAAGATAACAGAAGAAGAAGAAGAAGAAGAAGAAGAAGAAGAAGAAGAAGAAGAAGAAGAAGAAGAAGAAGAAGAAGAAGAAGAAGAAGAAGAAGAATATAATAAATCGAAATTTATTTTTATTTTTAATACTTTTTTTAGTTGCAATAGTTTTCACAACCCTGTTATTTTCGACGTTAAACTTCATGTTGAATATTCAAGGTCTAGCTTGTATGATTGTATATGACTTCAAATTGTAAACTTCAAAATATATGATTGTGTCGGGATCACTAGCTTGAAGGAGGAGATATGGTCAGTACATCAGCATTGGGGATTACAGAATTGAGGTAGTGAAAGCATTTTCTTATTTAGGTTCACTTGTGACCAAAGAAAATATTATGGAGGAGGAAATCCAAAGAAGAGTTGTTCTTTTTAAGAGGGCTTACTTCAGCTTACAAAGAAAATTTGAGCCCAAACTGCTGTCGAGAGCAACAAAAAGCCTCCTATACAAGACACTGGTTGTCGCAGTGCTATTGTATGTATCGGAGACGTGTGTTCTGAGCCGAAGCACCGAGAATACGCTGGGAACATTTGAGAGGAAAATATTGAGACGAATATATTGGCCAGTGAAGGAGGCAGGTGTCTGGAGGAAAAGAACTTATGAAGAGTTACATAACCCGCTACACGACATTACCGCAATCAAAAAGATAAATTCTTGGATTTCGTTGTCCATGACGTGTCCGTTACTTAACTAAATATCACTATTACATTAACGACTCGGAACTTACTTATTACTACTATTACTTATTATTATCACTATTACTTAACAACACCCCCTTAGATGAAAAAGACTACAAAGACGAACTAAACACGATAAAATATCTAGCAGAATCTAACGGATATGACAGAACGATAGTCAGTAAACTCCTACACAAAACACAAAACAAACAACAGACAAAGACAGAAAACAACAAATTCATAACACTAACATACATCAACAAACAAACTGAAAAAATAGCCCACAAATTCAAAAAAGCAGGATACAGAATCGCTTACAAAACTACTGACAAAACAGAATACACACTATCAAAACACACTCACAAAGCACAAAACAAATTCGATCTACCCGGTGTTTGCAAGCTAAATTGCTCAAATTGCAATAAATTCTACACAGGCCAGACAGGACGTAGCTTCAAACAGAGATACATTGAACACACAAAGGCACTCCACTCCACTACAGAATCTACCTTTTGCAAACCACCTCATTGAAGCAAACCACACATATAAAAACATCGACAATAACATTAACATTCTACACGTACACACAAAAGGCCGAAAACTAGACACTCTAGAACAATTGGAATTATACAAATACACAAGAACAAATAAAAACGACATCCTAAACGAACAGACACAATTCAAATCGCACGCATTATTCGAACATATCTCACCACACACACACAGCATCGATCTTTCGAAATTCGATTCCGTCGCCCACAACAAGACGGACAGCGCTACCAGCGGCAGCCTCTGAAGAAGCCTTTTAAAGGAGAAAACCGGTTCAGGCTGTAAGGTAAAACTTTGTGCTATTACTTATAAAAAACCTAGTGTTCCGAGTCGTTAATGTAATAGTGATATTTAGACAAAAAGATAAAGATACTTTTCCGGACAGAAGGATGACAAAAAGGAAGTGGAAAGACCAAAGCTGAGGTGGCGAGATGCAGTGCAGGAGGCTGCAGAAAGGGAAGGAATCCGCAACTGGAGGAGTGTTGCATCGGACAGAGACCGTTGACGAGGCCAGGAGCCGCCCAGGGTTGTAGTACCCTTGATGATGTTGATTTCATATTACTTCTTCATTAATTTTCCAGTCATGATCGTTCACTTAAAAACAATGAGTCTTCTTAATGCTTACAGCAGTGTACGGAAGATTCATTGCATGTCGCTCCTACGACATCATTATAACAAACAGTTAACGGATTAAAGACAGCTGGCTCGAGTGGTGCTATTAGGGCCAAATTACGCCTTCTTCAAATTGCTCGCTTTATACCTACTGGTACAATGTAGGCTACTTATGAGCTCAGGAGGGCAAGTAAAAAGCGAGCTGCAAGTGATCATTTCGAATTCAACAATAAATTGTACACGAAACAATATACAGAGTATATCAATTTATTTTACTAATCCCGTTTTCGGAACGTTCTCAGTAATAGTCGTTATCTGATCGACATTTATAATGTCATTTTAAAACCGTTCTAGACACGCTCTGTAAAGTTGTCTTATACACAAGAAACCTATAAATATTCAAAAATTGTGTACAACTTGTTCTGATAACAGGGTTGTTTTCAAGGTCAATGCGACAATCAAATTACCATATATCGATCTTGGCTGGACGGAGTGCAAGTGTTTTTAAGGGTTATAGTGCCCGTTAAGTATCAAGACCGCGACAGGTTAGTTGTTAATGCTTTCGTTGCATGTTAGTATTTATTGTGCTATGTCCACCGAGCAAACGATGACCTTGAATTTCTTCGTAAAAGGTCATTTCACGTGAAAGGCTTGCATTTCATTTACACAGCTGTCGTAATTATAATTCATAAGACTTGTTAGAGCGTTCAACCTCCTCAAGCCCTTTCAGATTTAGATCTAAAATAAAGAAAAACAAAAATATTTACAATTAATTTGTGTAAATTTTCTGAAAATAATATTTGGGAAAGGAATAAATTACAGTAGTGAACGATTTGGTGGTAGATATTATAGCACTGAAGACGAAATTATTACATGCCGAAGTAGACGCTTAACATGAAAGCTTTGTGAAAGACTGCTCAGCCAAACGACTCAAATTAAAAAGAAACAAAAAACACTCACTCGTTTTAATCCTCTTTGAAATAAAGACCGTTTTTAATTTTTATTAACGCGATCTATTTGTATAGTGAATACTAAGGACTACTGTGGATCGGTATAATTTTCATATGCACAGAGTACTTTACCAGTGGATTACAATAAATTACAGTTTTGAGTAATCCTTAAAACAAGTAACTTAGTAACTAAACCTAAACTTATTGTTTATACGGCAATCGTGTCACTAGTCTACCGATGTTTGCGCTTTTGTCAAGAAAGTTAATAGCTAGTTCACTGGGATGCTTACGTAGACCTTTGATATAATTGACACCATGATGCACAATCAAAATCCTGAGCGCGCAAGTCTATAAAAGCAGAAAGAGGGGGGCGGCCTAGATAAGATGTTTGGATGATGTGCAAGAAGATCTAAGAAGAACGGATGTGAGGGGTCACACTGAGATGGGAACGGACAGGAGACATTAGAGAAGATTGGTGTTGGAAGCCAGGGGTTACGTTCGTCTGTAGTGCTAAAGAAGAAGAAGAAGAAGAAGAAGAAAAAGAAGAAGAAGAAGAAGAAGAAGAAGAAGAAGAAGAAGAAGAAGAAGAAGAAGAAGAAGAAGATGATGATGATATTACACAATCACTTCTTTCACTGTATGAACCTTAAAGCCATGGTAAATGCCTTTGTTGGGTGTGACCAATGGAGAGCTTCTGTAATTGCTTTCAGTACCTTCGACAGAAACAAACTCTCAAAGATTGCCATAGTGCTGTCAGAAGCAGTAGCCCCAGTATTAAAGAAAGAAAGACTGGAAATAGAGTTAGCCAATTTAAAAGAATGAAACGTTTTGGAATAAAATTTTAACATACTGTTAGGAAAAATACTTACCTTGAAAATGATAAAAATAACACGGGTAGCAGTATCAAAAGGAATGGGAAAGCACAAAGGAATCAAAAGCCGACTAGCCCAAGCCAATAAAGGGTCTTGTCTGGAAGAGTAACTTATAGACCCTCGGTAAAAAAGAAGAGAGGGAAATTCAAGATGGTGAAATGAAATTGTTAAAAATACATAAGGATATTTAAGTTAGGTAAGTTCCAGACGATCTGTGGGACAAACCGTATTTTTAGAAACAAGGTACGTCAAGTTACAAAATTAAAGTTTTATAAAGTTACAGCTGTCCCTATGGGTGCGAATTATGGATAACAAGCAAATGCAGATCTCGGAAATGACGTTCTCAGGTGTTCTAAACTTGACCACATAAATAATCTTATACTATTAAGCGAGCAATCTTTGTATGTATGTCCGTTTTTTCTCGGAAACGGCTCTAACGATTTTCTCGAAATTTGGTACTTAAGGGTATTTGGGCACTACAAATCGATTGGGCTAGGTCTCATTTTCCGCAAAAATCGCCTAAGGCCTAAACCGTAGGGTCTTTTAAGTATACATTTTAATTCATGTAGGTTTAAATATTCACACAACAATTGCTATTGTTATAACTCTGTCACCCAGCAACAAATATTTAAAAAAAATATTTTTTATTTGAAATTAAAACGTTAATTTTAATTCTGTTCATAAAGAATAGATCTTATCGATGTTTATAAATAATATAAAATAGCTGTTGCAATGAATGTAAATAAACAAACTAAGAGTTGAGACATACAATCCCAGTATCGATGTTTATAAATAAATATAAATAGCTGTTGTTATGATTGTAAATAAACAAACTAAGAGTTGAGACATACAATCTAATCTATGTATGTCCTTGAAACGGCTCTAACGATACCGCAGGGTCTTTATAGCTTTTGCTATTACTATTCACAAGGCTCAAGGTCAAACATTTGAAGTGGTGGGAATTCACTTATCAATTCCTGTGTTTATACACGGCATGTTGTATGTAGCATTTTCCAGAGTCAAAAGGCTTAAAAGTTCTTTTACCACCAGAAAATCCTCGCCGTACAAGAATCGTTGTATGGAAAGAAGTACTAAATAATTGTGATTGCAATAACAGAAACCGTCGATAAACGCAAACGCCGTAGTATCGATCGATGTTTATATATGAAAATAAATATCCAAAAATAAATAATTAATAAAAATAAATAAATAATTAATAATAAATTATGTTTTTTTTTTAATCTGTATATTTATAAATAAATGTGAAAACCGAGCAAAGCTCGGTCACCCTGATATTGAGGCCATAAGAGAAGAATTACAAGTCCTTTAACTTGCATGCAAGACTACAAGATTACAAACAACGGTGGAAAGGATGTCAGATCCAAGACTGGCCCGAAAAAATACCGTGACGTAAGGATGGTGAGGATATGCCCTCCTAGATTGGAAAAGGAATGAAGAGATTAAAAGAGAACTGCGAATCGAATCTTTGCAGAAGAAGCTTAAGGGCAGCAGGAGAAGGTGGAACAAATATTTGGGCCGCATCCCAAGTAAGACACTACCAGTAGCAGTCTTGATATATCAGCCTATGGAAAGAGACGTTTTAATAGGCTAGGAGGAGATGGGTTCCGGAACAGATCAACTACGTCTAATCCGTGAATCGAAGATGATGGTGACGTCTTTAATGTTTGATGATGACGTCAGACCGCTCGTACCGGTTTTTAAATACGAAAATGTTCAAAGGTGACTGCTTTTGGCAAACATCGACTTGCTACTTTGAGAACAGGTAGACGGTCACTTGCGGGAGTTCGAGGATCTCGGTTGTACTCAACACAGTAAAAGAACTTTGGATTTCGTTTACGAAGAGGAGTAATACGAGCAGTTTGTTCAGCCAGATAATTCCGTCCTTGAGGGTGGGTGAATGAGTTTTCAAACCACACAGTGAACAAGACTGGAGTTAGGCTTGCTCCGGTCAACGTCGTCGATGTAATGAGAACTAGTAATAAGTAACTAAATCTAAACTTATTGTTTATATGGAAAACTAAGCGGATCTCGTGTCACTAGTCTGTCGACGTTTGCACAGTCGTCAAGAAAGTTAATTTGGGATGATGCTTTTGTAGACATTTAATGGTTTAATTCAGCCTTTTTCAGTGACATCGCATCATGTTGTAACGTATTTCGGACGAACTCTTTGTTATCACCCGAGATAGATAATCGCGCTCAATGGAAGTCTGCAGGCGTTTTGGAAGATTCGTTGCGGCATGTTCACATTGCATCAGACTATCACATAAGGTTGCGAATGGAAAGCACAGTTTTACAAGTAGCTGTTGAAAATACGTTACAAAAATTGGTTTTCAATGACGAGGTATTTCTGAAAAACCTGCGGAAAAGACGTATTTCTCGAGAACCTGAGAACCAAGAAGAAACCTTATCTGCTTCGACTCCACGAAGACTATAAGCAAAGCAATTTCGCTAGATGGGAAAAAGGAATACCTTATACCATAAGATCAAATTCTCCCGTAATTTCAAGTAAGCTTTACACTGTGTGTGTTGTAACTAAACGTGTTTGTTCCAAATATAAAATTTTTGTTTATATTTAAAAATAATGTTCGTGTTAAAAAAAAATTTTGTTTATAAAAAACACCCATATTGAAATATAAGGTTTATTTTCTATAACACTAAAACTTGCACTGATTCTCTATTTATTCCTTGATTTTGATTCTAAATAGTTATATAGTTTTACTAGAATCAAGAAATCTATTTGTAGATTATAATGAAGATTTGTTTTTTGGTGTTATATTATTATCTCACATTGGTTCACTTTCAATTCTTACTCTATACACTTTTTGCTTACATCTATTGTACATGTGGTTTTTACCTTTGATATTTTGTTATACTTTGAATTATTATTATTATATTTATTTAGGGGTTTGGGTTTTTTTTATAAGAGCATTCATTCTTCTTGTGGATGCTGTCTTGCTCTTGTTTCTTCATTGATTCCTCCTCTTCTTCTGGTTTCTTATAAAATTATTTTCTTCATCTTCTTGTGGATGTTATCAGGTTTTGTGTTTCTTCCTCACCTACTCTTCTTGTTTCTTACAACATATTTACTCTTCTTGTTGTGGGTTTAGTCATTTTCTGGGTTTCTTCCTTATCCTACCTGGGTATTACCTGTTTTCTCATATTTAGCTTTTCAATTGGTTTTGATGATTCATCACACCTTGTAACATTTGTTTTACATGAACTTTTATTTTAATCAATGATTGTATTCCACGGTGGTTCTTAATTAATTCTTTATATTATTTTGCTTTCTCGGATTTAACAATGTTATTAGTTCATTTCTATGATCATTTTACCATTAATTTTATTGGGCTTATCTGTCATGCTACAGTGTGCGCGCGTGTGTGTCTGAACACAGAAGACGAAATGAAGTCTGAACTGACTTCAGACTCCGATGCTGCGAAGCACGAGATGAAAGTAGCTGATCTGGTATTATGAACTAAATCCGCGGACAGTTTCGACCAGTCCAAGAAATAATAATTGCAACAGCCGCTCGACCCCGAAAACCGTTGTATCATTACAAACGCGACTGACTTTATTGAACACAATAAACACTATCACATAGCTACTCTTAGAACAATTAACACTTTTTTATATTCATGTTTATCGGTGTCCAAGCCACTTATTTATATTGATAGAATAAAGTATTTACCTTATTTTGTTTGTCCGTCTGGTGGCTTAATAAAGTCCGGAGAAGAAATAAAGCCACCAGACGGACAAACAAAATAAGGTAAATACTTTATTCTATCAATTAACACTTTTGCTGGTTCGTCACAGTCAATTAATACAATTTAACATATCCTGTTAATTTAATTACACATCGATAAAAATATAAATTTTAAAGTTTTCATTCCGTTAAGTGCTGTAACAAAGAGAATTGTTCATTAAGCAGATACGTCCATACTAGATGTGACCAGTGGGGAAGCTAGTAGTTAATGAATGGGTAGGCAAAAATCTTATCTTCAATTTTTTTTAAGGTATCACTAAAAGGACGGTGGTTCAAATCGGACGCTGAGGTAGAGTTTGCTGTAAGCGAATGGTTCCACAAACAGCCGTAAGAATTTTACTAGCAGGGAATCTACAGGGTAGTGCAACAGTGGAACTCATGTCTTAATGTTAATGGAGACTTCTTTTAAAATCGTTGAATAAAAAATGCTTTACAGCTCTATATGTCTTTCTGTTGAACAATCCTTGTATTAGTCATACACAATAATACAACTGATTGAACTTCAAAATTTTAAACTTGATTAGTTTCTATATATATGTTTAATGTTACAAAATAATTCAAATAAAAATCTTGATCACCTGTTAGTTCAGCGGAATAACAGGGACACTTTTAATAACCGCATAAAATAAACACACTTAGAAACAACACAGGCGCTTTAACTTGAATGTTTGGACCACAGAAGTGAGGCATGCCTCAACGCTCTATGTGTACAGCACGGGACAATCCCCCTCCCTTCACTTCCCTATCACACCCGCACATTGCTTACATACGATGTATACAAAAAACGCTGAGGCATGTTCAGGTTGCCTCATTCGGTTTAAACGAGCTATGCCGAATTTCACCTGTCACCATCTAGCGGTCGCTCAGTAAAGCACGTTTCGGTTTAATAAATTCGACAGTCGCGGTAACAATGTATAATCTTTACGTTATGTAGTTCATACGTATTTATAATTTTTATTCTACAGAATATTTTAGGGTAGGCATTGCCTCAATTGCCTCCATGTAACTTCGCCACTGGATGTTACAAACATTTGTCGCCTGGTTTAACTCCAATCTGCTCTTGACAATTTAACAGATTAAAATCCAGGTAGTGGGGAAGAATTGATAAAATCAACTTTATTTTGTGATGCGATTGGAAAGAACACTTCTCATCCGCTTCAGATCATACTTGTGATTCTGATTTTCTGCTAAATTCTCTCCATGTTCTTCAAATCTCTGCATGTTCTTTTGTTTTTGTTTTTTTACATCAATAACTATTAGTTGTAACACATCTATAAAACAATTTAATATTGTATACAAAGGAACCCTTAACTTAAAACATCAGTGGCCTGATGATTTTCCTTAAGAGGGGGCCGACCGTAATTGAAATATCGCCTTTTAGTGCGCGGGTCTATAGATATATATGCGCCAATGTCTATATTTTTAATATTTTTAACTATGCAGGTAAGAAAATACGGTAACCATCACTACAGTACCAAAGCTATAGAAACGCCCTTTAATATGGTATAAGTTTCGACATTTTACACAGTCGCGTTTAATTTTAAAGAGTTAATAAAATAACCATACAACTTTAGCCTTTCCTTATGGACAATCATACTTCTAATTTTTCGTTTTACAAATACGTTTTTTTACTTAACCAGTTCTTTAGTGGCTGAAATACTATAACTTTGACTATTTAATGTTCCGGTAGTGACATTTTAATTTTAAATCATATTTTAAGTGTTATAAAATTCGATTTTAAGTTGCGCTCCATGTTAAAAACAGGACTAGCCGCTAGCGGCTGGCTGGCGGTGTTCGGCCCCCTCTTAAAGTACTTAGGTTGTAAGAGAAACTGTTTGAAATATGACATGGGTTTTAGTTATGTATTAATACAATTTTGTGGGTCGGTAATATCTTTTAAACAAATGTTAAAATCAATAGTAATGTTGTTAAGTAATAATGTCAAACTAATAACGATAAACAATTGAAAATACAGCCGACAAAAATTGAGGACGTACGCAAATAAACGCGTTATGTTCAAATTCTTGTCGGCTGTAAGTTTACCTGGCGTTTTCGTTCCTGACTTAGACCGTCTTGCGCTCAGTGACCGTTGTAAGGGTGACTTGCTGTCGCTTCGCCGTCCCGCAGAACTGATTCTAGACGACGAACCAGAACTCCTCTTTCCGTCGTGTTCGAAACTGCCGTCTGGCGTCATTTTGCCGGACGGTGATCTTTTAAGGGATTTCGGTCGTTCAGCTGGACTTTTACGTTTGACCGGGGTGCCACTCCTGTCGGGCGTTTCTCCTCTAGAATTTGGCAAGGAACGTTCGCCTGCTTTACCCGGGGTTACTGTTCCAGAGTCATTATTGCTGCTAATTTGTGCCGGTGAAGGAGTGACGTTTCGTGAATCAGCAGCACTTTTAGTGCTTGGGGTTGGATTAGCGGAACTTTCACTGGACTTCGGCGGATAAGGTGTCGACGCTCTGGAACTGTTAGCGGACTTGTTAGGGGTAGGGGTGTTGGCGGCCGAATTGTTAATATTTGCTGATTGCGAACCATCCTGTTTCGTACTAGGACGGTCTGGAGATTTACGAAGCTTAGGAGATTGTTTGCTTTCTGGACTTTTTGGCGGTTCTGGAGTTTTTTGAGGTTCTGGGATTTTTTGGGGTTCAGGCGTTTTTTGAGGCTCGGGCGTCTTTTGTGGCTCTGGACTGTTTTGAATGTCCGGAGTCTTGCGAAGGTCAGGTGAAGGGTGAGCCGAAACTTTTGGGGTTGATTTTCCTGATTCTGATTGGTTCTCATCAACGCTCAGTTTTGGCGTTGACGGAGGATTAGGCGTTGGTGTTCTGGAGTGTTCTGATTTCTGTTTGTCAACGCTTCCTTGAGGAGACAGACTGCCTCGACTTTGGGGTCGAGAATCTTTTTGCGATTTATTATCTTGGGAATCCGATTTCTGAGACGGCGCTGGTGATGGTGAATGCTGTGACTCAGCTTTGCTTGCGATTGGTGATTTCTGTGAATCACCACTAAGCGCTCTGCTTGCCGGCCGCATTTCGTTTCTGCTATCTGCACCAGAAGGAATCCGATTATCAATACTCTGTCGACTCTCTGTGCGCATCAATCCTGATTGAGGTCTGCTAATCTCTTGTCCTGTTGGGGGTCTACTATTTTCATGACTTGTCGGAGCTCGACTGATATCGTGTACTGATGGAGGTCTACTAACGTCGTGACCTGTTTGAGGCCTACTAATATTATCGTGCCCTGTTGATGGTCTACTGACGTTATCGTGGACCGTTGGAGGCCTACTAATATCGTGTCCTGTTGATGGCCTACTATTATCATGGCTTGTTGGAGGTCTGCTAATATCCTGCCCTGTAGTAGGTCTACTGTTATCATATCCTGTTGGAGGTCTGTTGGAGTCGTGACCTGTTGGAGGTCTGCTTGTGTCGTGACCTGATGGAGGTCTACTGATGTCGTGACTTGTTTGTGGTCTGCTAATATCGTGACCTGTTGGAGGTCTTCTAAATTCATGACTCGAAGGCGGTCTATTGCTATCTATATTTGAAGGTGGTCTATTGGTATCTTGGCCTGAAGGAGGCCGATTAGCGTCTGGTTGCATTTTTGTGTACGTCCTTGACAAATCAGTAGGTAACTCACCACTTGTAGGCCTGGTTGCGCTCTGCGGTCTCATAGGCGGAGTACCACGTCCCATTGACATTCGGGCATCGCCAGTAGTTATAACCACATCGTCATCGTCGTCTAACGATGGTTTAGGGCTTCTCGCGGAACCTAATGGAGGTTTAGGATTTGGCGAGTACATTCTTTCTTGTGGCGAGTTTGCGCCTCTTGGGTCCATCTGTCTCATCGAATCGGTTCTTTGCATTTCTGGGAAGGGTGACTTACGCTCTCCGCTCATAACGCGTTGCATACCAGGTGGTGGAGTAGGGCTGTTTCCTTCTTGTGACGGCGGTTTCTGCATCATTCCAGGCTTTCCAGCCATATTGCCGGACAAAGGCCTTCCATTATACACTGGAGGTGACTGGGTACCGGGAGCTGGGGTTGATCCTCTTCCAGAGTCGCCTTCCCTTTTCTGTAGATTACCTTGCTCCGGGGACTGCATTCTTTGAAAGTCAAAATTTGGCCTTAGTCCTTGATTAAGCAACCCTCTACCCTCGGTAGGAAGTTTTTCTTTCAGCAAAGTCCAAGGTGACGGTCTACGTATAATACCCGGTGGAGGCTGTCTGAAATTTTGCGGGGCTGTCGGAGACTGCCCGTCAGTAGGAGTTGTATTAAAAGTGACACTTTTCTTTACTTCGGTGTTTTCAGTTTGCCTGGTGGTTCCAGCTGGGTTAGTGGTTGGAGCGAAAGAAGATGTATGCTCATTAATGTACGCAGTATTTGTTTGATCTTCTGGTCTTTCTAGATGCGGTCGGAATTGCCCTAGGCTCTGAGGTCTAGCTGGCGGCCGTGGCCAGTTTTGAGGCTGAAAGTTTAACGGATTGCCCTGCCTTGGTTGAGGTGGTGCAGGAAGAAAACCACTGCTTTCGACCCGCCTCAGAAGAGGAGGTGGTCTAATATTAGGTCCATGTGGTTGTAAATTTGAAGACTGAGGCTGCGCTGGGCTCCTGGGAAAAGGAGCACCGGCAGGCAACAGTACAGACTGGGACTCCTGACGGCCAGTAGCTGCCAAAGGTGGTCGAGGTGGACCTCTTCGATACAAGTCAGGCGGGTGGGAATCGTTTCTCTGGTAGTCGGTATGACCAGCTGCGGCAAGCGAATGTAACTGTTGAACTGGACCACTCACCTGGAAACAAACACATAAAATGTAAATTAATTAATTGTCCTTATAGTCATGAAAAAAGAAGTTTAAGCACACACTTACGACACAAGCGCGCGCGCACACACACACACACACACACACACAGTCACGTGTAAAAGCGCATGCATGCATGGATGCGCATGAATGAACAGTTATCTGTATGTACATTTTTACCCACAGAAGTCTATTGTTTTTGATTCCCTTCCAAAAAAGAGGGGAAGAAGGCAAAATTGTAAAGGAGTAAAATTTTGAGAAAAACAGCAAAAATTCACGTTTGATATCAAATTAAAGGGATTTTTAACCAAAATGTGGGTAGGGTGTTTACTTTGGAATTTAAAAAATTTTAGGTCATCAGGATTTAAAATCGTGTTCAAAATTTAAAAAATTGTAAAATTATATGGCGGAATCCGCGTAAAGGGAATTTTAACTTAAATCCAAATGTAGTGATTATTTGGAAACTTTTTTAACTTTCTAACTTTAGAAACACCATGTGCCTAAAATGAAAGTCAAAATATTGAGAAACTGTAGAACTAGAACATTAAATTAAGAATTGTATTCAAAGTACGAAATCGGTATTTTCGATAATTTGACAAAATTAACATCTTACAATACCCCTCGAAAATTTTAGATTTATGCAAAATTTTAAAAGTTTACAAAATAATGTTTATGAGCTATGTTTGGAAAAAGCACTCAATATTGTTAGCAGTTATGAATATAATTAAAAAGTGTCAGATATATGCCTACAGATATCTATGGAAACATGAAAACCTTAAAAGCAAGTATTACATTATTTTCCATTATAGTTAAAAATTAACCAAAACAAAAACAATACGTTAGTTGAGGTATTTCGTGTTTATCGTATTCATAATAATAAAAAAAAACTAACGATGCTTCTCATCTTTACTATTGTTATTTTACTAAAAAAATACGAGCGTTTGTTGAAAAGTTCGCGTAACATCTATAGGTAGCGAAAAAAGAATGTCTTGTGTTGTAAGATTCATGACAATGCCTGTTAATTTGCTTTACCTATTGTTTGAAATTTACGTGTCACGCATGTTTTAAAAAATGGACTAAACCAAACATCATGCTGTGGATGAATTTTTATTTGTTATCAATGGTATTAGGAGGTGCGGTCCTTCAGAAACAATGGTGTGTAAGCATGTAGCATGTAGCACGGTGCATGACTGCAGCATCTGGGTCGAGCCCAATGGCTGCCAGTGGATAAACATAGTTCTGGTAGATTCAACAGGTGTCTAAAACTGGAATGGACAACCGCCAACCAGTTAATTGAGAAGGCGGGGGAGAAAGGTTTCATTTTTAATTTATTTTTAAAATTTTTGCATCGTTAAGCACTGCCGCATGAACGGATTCAGGTGACAGATGTCACCCGTCCCCAGTCCAGCGTGCAGACGCCGTGAGGCGGAGAGCCTCCGTGCCAGTGATAGCGCGTAGCAACGGCATCCAGCGCGGTCGGCGTGCGAGGAAGGGGAGAAGGAAACAGCTTTACAGGTAAACTCTGGGGCAGGGTCAGATGTTAAAGATGGTACATGTTGTAATTAATTAGTTTACATTTATGGCGGGTCATCGAGAATCGCCCGAGGCCGTTTGACCCGGAGAGGGGGAGGCGGTTGCGTGGTGCTGATGGTACTGAGGTAAGGGAAGGAAGAGGTCTCAGCTGCGGCAAAGAGAGTCGCAGCTAACGACCAGACAAAGGCAGAGAGGGTAAAAACTCGAAGACCTCCTCGAATTACACTATTTCTCACAAACCAAGGAGATCCCGACAAGGAACGGAGGGTTCTGGATTGGAAACTTTCCAGCCTACGCCTGATAGTGGCGGAGATAAGTGACCACCAAACAGGTGCCGCATAGGTCAATACAGACCGGAGAAACAATAGATAGAGGGTAACATTCGTGCGCAGCGCAAGGGGGCTGCGGCACGCGAGATATGGGTAAAGTTTGGCTCGCACGGGTATCAGTCACGTGGGCGTTGAAGCAAAGACGGCGGTCGAGCCGAACGCCTAGATACTTCACCGATACTTTGTCCTCTTTGTAGGCGATAGGCTTCCCTTCCAGGGAGAGGGGCTGGCATCGGGAGATGTACTTACGAGTGAAACAGATCGCCTCGGATTTCTCCGTATTGATCGTCACCCGCCATTTCCGTAGCCAGTCCGGAAGCTGGTCCAACTGACGCTACAGCTGTGTACTCGCAAAACGCGGGGACACAGAGGTGTAATGATACATAGCATCGTCAGCGAACAAAGGCAACGTGACACCGGGCAATACAGGCAGGTCGTTCGTGTACACAAGGTACAGAACGGGGCCGAGGACAGATCCCTGAGGTACGCCGGCGGCGACGGGACGAACTGCAGAGCAGGTTCCGTCGACGCTCACCCTGAAGGTTCGGTCGCTGAGATACGACCGGAGGAAAAACACTATGGACGATGGTATGGGGGAATTGGCAAGTTTGAAGAGAAGACCTTCGTGCCAGACTTTATCGAAGGCCTTGCTCACGTCCAGCAGTGCGGCGGCCGTAGCCGCTCGCCTGTTGGTGGCGTCAGAGAGTTGGGTAACCACGCGGACGAGTTGAAGAGTGGTCGAGTGCTCTCTGCGAAACCCGAACTGTTCGCTGCGGATAAAATTATGCAATAACGGCGAGATGCGGGCCAGCAGGAGACGCTCGAACACCTTCAAGATAACTGGCAAGAGAGAGATAGGCCGATAGCTTTCAGGAAGCATGCGCGGCTTGCGGGGTTTGGGAATCATTACGATGTTGGCAGTTTTCCACAGGCGGGGAAAGTACTGTAGCCAGAGACAGGAGTTGAACAGCTCGAGCACTAGGTCAACTCCTGAGGCCGGGAGATATTGTAGTGCAGCGGCCCCGAGCCGGTCAGGACCGGGGGCGCGACGGCGGTTTAGTCGGCAGACAGACGAAACGAGTTCGTCTCTGTCGAACGGGAGGTCTGGGCCGGCGGGAGGGTGAGAAAAATAACCAGATAGGAAGTCCCGGACTTCTGCCGAGTGGGCAGGGTCCGAGACGCCTCGATGAACGGTAAATTGCGACTCCATGCAGTCGGCGAAGACCTCAGCCCTGTCTTCTGACGAAGACACAATCCCGTTCGGGGTTTCCAGCGGGTTGCGAGTTCTCTTCTCGCGGGTCAGTCTACTCACCGCTCTCCAGACGGAGGCGTGGTCGACTTCAAGAGACTCAAGATATGAGTCCCATCGATCAGAGTTTACGTCCCGCAGAAGCTGCTGGACGTAAAGGGACTGTTGTTGAAATCGTCGCTTAACAACTGGGTCACGGGTTCTTTGCCATCTGCGGCGGAGCTTGCGCCGGAGCCAGATGGCGTGCAGTACTTCCGGAGGAAGGGCCGATTTACGATGGTTCACCTCGAGTACGTAGGTGTGTCGATCCATGACACCTTGGACCAACTCCTGAAGATTTGTGGCGCGGAGATCCAGATCGTCACGAGTGACGATAGGGTCCGCCGGGAGAGATGGTAACCGTGGAGAGAGCTCGTCATGATAGTTGACTCTCCTAACAATCTGAGTGGGAAGTCGGGATGGTGTGTAAGTTTGAAAGTAGTCATTTTAGTTTAAACGTGGTAGTACCAGCATTGAAGATGACCCTCGCAGTGGACGCCAAAGATTTATCATTAAACAAAATCATACACACCGGCGAATGAGAGTGAATGACACTGCTGATCATAGGCACTCATATAAGCGTGTGTATAATATATAAACTCAAGAACTTGGTGTGAAATTTTGTGCAAGGCGGGTGTTGTATTTAGAGTTGTTGCACTTTTGTATGAATCATCTCCAGTGCTTGAATGATCACGTTTAAACTAGAATCCGCAACGGAAATGTCGCTCCGCGAACTCTTCAACTAACGCTCGTAGTTCAGTAGTCGAAATCATCGTATTTTTTTCTTCTTTTTTTTTTTTTTAATTTTAAAGCAAAACTAGGAGAGCAGTCCATTTTAACACCATTGCCCATTTTAAAGCAACGCCTGGAAAATAGAGAATGACGGATAATATATGTTTTAATGGGTACCGCTAAAATAAGTACTAATATATCCTTGTAATAACTATATATCCTTCAAAATATTGAGCGAGATCTGCAGTTCAAGGACAACTGTTGCCACTAGCTTTAGATAACCTGAAGGAATGATTTACACTTCATGGAGTTCTACACGATTGGACAACAGTTTTAAACGTCTTACATACCAATGCCGAAGACACGTTAGAATAAAGAACTAATTAAATAGGGAATTTCAGGGTTAGTAATGGAAGTTAGTGTGATATCTCGTGGATAGATATTCTTTGTACCATTGGACTTGAATTATTTTCTTTAATCTATACTGTCGTCATCCAACGATCGAAAAGTCCACAAAGGGCAGATCTTCTAGTACCATTAATATCTAATAGGTCTTGAGTTACTGCATATTTATAATTTATAGTCGTAATATATTGGTCCTTTCAACGGTCAGCTAACAGTACAAATTAACAGACAATATTCTGCAAAAGTATTGCTACCAAAATGAATAAAATAGTTTTAAATATGAAACTAATTACTTTTTTAAATCCTTCACACTTCATAATTAAACTATCACAATTTTTAACGCTTAGATACTGAATGGAAATAAATGTTAATAGCAATAACAATATTAATAATGAAATAAATTTAATTAGCCTTAAATTTTTCGTTCAAGATACAGTCCTTTTTGAAAACAGATTTGCATCTCCGAAACTTGGTTTGTAGGAAACTTCCGCCTGTCGAATAGCAGGTTAAGATGCTGGGGGGGGGACGAAGGGCATGCCCATTGCCCGCTTGTATGCCGCGTAAGATGCTGGGGGGGGGGACGAAGGGCATGCCCATTGCCCGCTTGTATGCCGCGTAAGATGCTGGGGGGGGGACGAAGGGCATGCCCATTGCCCGCTTGTATGCCGCGTTCCGAGATTCTTAAAGAGCTCCCGCTGCGGGGACGATAATTCACTGGACTATTGGATGTGGCCAACTACCACCGGCTGTGGGTGTTCAATCTAATGGAGCGTGTGTTCGCCGAGGCCGGCCGGGTTCAAGATTCACTGGCACAGATGGGTTACGACCGAGGGCGCTAATCAGATGACTGCCTTCAAAGCGGGCACAGCGGCTGTAGAACTTTCTTGAAAGTGTCCGTTTGATGGCGTTCAGGGAATGGAAACGCAAGGAGTCTCGGACGGTCTAATAGAAGTTAGGTAGCGGGGTGGTGACGATGAGTTTCCTTAGACGGCGGGTCATAGTAAGGGACGGAGCTTGTATAGATGCTGGGCAGTTTTGCAGGCTCCTTGCTCGACGATCCAGGTGAAGCCCGAGACACTTAACACCGGGAGACGACGACAGGGGAGTAAAGAATCAGCATCCCTCGCCACTGCGTCAATCCAGCGATGCTTGAGTCCTCACATGAAATTACTAAATGCATAATTTCGTAAACTGAGTCGAGTGGGGGTTTCAGATCTATCTTTATTTCTGAAAGCAAGGTAGCCAGAAGTGATCACGAATAACCAGTCGATTATTCCGTAACGGATCTGTTAACCGTCGAACATGATCTATTTATATGTAGCTCAATGAAAGGAGACTGTTAATATTATATACAATACAATGGTAATTAATTATATGAGAGGTGGTACTGCGGCGAATCAAAATATTATTTGACGCAGTCACCTATTATTTGCTAACAATTCCGTCAGGAACAAAATAATTAGCAAAAAATAATTCAGACGGAAATCTAAAATTTTGTAGTTCAAATTGTGCTACCTGTGGTAATGGTAATGTAATTAATAAATTTTATTATTCTGAATGTTTTGCTTAGCACGAAGTGAAATATTCTTTATCAGTAAAATATTTTCGAAGTATTTTATCAGTAAATTACATCACATTTTAATTCTCAGAGTTGCAAATATTTTACTTCGTTGAAATATGTTTGTAACGTCTAAATGTGTGACGGCCAAATTATGTGTCAACTTCAAAATAGGAAAATAAGAGTGAGATCGCTCTCACTTTTAAATTCTGGATGTCTCGGCCTAGCACGACCTAGTAAACAGACATGACGACACCAACTCTGGTCTGAATTCAGTGGCAGGAATATACATTTTCTATTTTATAAGGGGCTCGTGTATTTACTACTGATTCCACGAAAACTTACTTTTTCGTAGAACCGTTTTTTATCACATGACGGGCATGTCGAAATTTTGAAAGCGTTGCGCAGTGTGCGCATGAGGTGCGTGTCTTTTTCTCTGTCTGTCTATCTATCTATCTCTGTCTCTGTCTATCTGTCACACACACACACACACACACACACACACACACACACACACACACACACACACACACACACACACACACACACACACACACACACACACACACACACACACACACACACACACATATTGAAATCATATGCTCGTGTTATGAAGAACGACCTCATTTTCTGTAATATTTCCGATTTCTGAGAAATACACGTTGACTGACAACCATACCGAATGTATGTATAGATCTAAACGCCAATAGTCGTAAAGACACACGGAATGAGTGAGCGAAGCAGTGGCGGCGGCGAGGGACGCGGTTTATGTGTTTTGGATCCAACCTGTACCATTCCCCGAAACACTGCCAGCCCGTTCCACCCTCCGCACGACCGCCACGGTTTCACTGAAAACCTTACAGCTAAACGAAAATTAAGTAATAAAAATCTGTTTTATAAAAATATGTAAAATACCGAAGAAAAATTAACTCGTATTTATTATATACTTAATAAAATTGAAGGCAGTTATTTTCTTTTCTACGTAAAATCGGACACGGGCGCGAGTCCGTACACATGCACATAGACAACACAAAACATGCCAGTTTATTACCAAAACAATGCTTTTTACGGGTTGATTACTAGATCTGAAAACTTAGTAATATGTTTCACAAAAGGGAAACGTAAATTATAAGATAGATAAAGCAGACATTCAAAGTTTTAGTATACTATTATTTTATTCTTCGTATTGTTTAAATTAGCAGCCATCCTTACTATTTCTTTTATGAATTTGCTAACTGCTATAATTTTTTATTGTTCGACTAAGCTTTTCGTCATTACTGACATCTTCAGGTCTTAAACAACCAGGTTGTTTAAGACCTGAAGATGTCAGTAATGACGAAAAGCTTAGTCGAACAATAAAAAATTATAGCAGTTAGCAAATTCATAAAAGAAATACTATTATTTTGTTTAAGTCGAAATTTCATAACAACGTACAGAATTTAACAAATCCTGAAATATGCTTTCAATTAAACTGGATACGTCTCAGATAGTTATGACTAATACTGTGTTAAAGGGAAACTAGTTAAAGAATTAATGTGTTCGTTTATAATTGGTCCATAATGTCACATACACTCAGTTTTTGAAACAAGTGGTTAGCGATTACCGTACCTTACCTTAGTCTACAATCGTTCGACAGTAATTTCTAACGTGAACAGGAGTTCATTATTGGTAAACATCAGTGACTACAAAGATAAGAACTCTCATAGGTTCGATTGTCAGCTTGTAGTATAGCGAGCGAAAATTTAAAAATTTCAAATTTTCTTCTCGACCGATTTTGTTCACACGCAGTTGTGTCAACTACTTCAAGTTAAAGCAATAAACAAGGCTTAATGTGAAGATGTCAAACCACCGTCGCTAGCAGACAATAGAAAGATGTTAGACCCAATGCAACAATAGATATGAAAGTTCGAGATGACAGGAGAAACTTGGCTAAAAATTATTACCCCACAACGAACGACACAAAGCAGGCTAGGACACTCACACATGTACGGAGAAATAAGGCGAACGTCCGCTCGAGTTACGTCAGAATACGATGGTACTGCAAAAACGACAGGATGTCACAAAAGAGTTGAGTGTGCTGCACTTTACAGAGACAATGAAAGAAATAACTAGTTGAAAAGACTCGAGGAAGCTGGACAGCTGGAGGTGACGTTTACGTGACAGACACAATTTACGGTTAGAAAGTCGGGGTGGCTTCACCAGCCAACGCATGTCAGAAATTATTAATAGCTACAAAAAAGGGGTGTAAGATAGAACAATACCTCAAGATGACTCAGGAAACAGATGGGGGAAGACAGAACAACATTGCGTATGTCCCACATAAAAGAGTGATCGACAGGCGCGCAATGGCCAGAAATTCTGCGAAAAGGATCAACGTTCGAACGAAAAAATCTGGGGATGTCTAACAACCTATCAGAGTACAACGTCTTGCGAAGACACCGGTGGAGACTTCTATAGTAACCGAAAGTCAAAGCGAATCATCGAACAGAAACCAAAGATCCTGAAGAAGTGGGACAAAATATTCTAAGAAAATATTGAGCTGACCTATCACAAGTAAGAAAAGGCGTGGACAGACCCAAGACAAAATTTGAGTAGGGACAAGTTGATAAAACTAACTGTCTAACACGGAGGAGAGGCAGTCTTATTACATTTTTTGAACATATATTTTGACTCGGTATTACTGTGCTCAGTTTTGTAAAAGTTATCAGTCTTAGTGAAAACTCCATGTTATAATATTCGAACTTAGTAATTTCCAACTGTAAGATTCAAAGTGCGACCGGAAGTAATACTCGAACACAACAGTATAAAATGTGCGACTTAACGAACTTAAGTAAGCATTAACATTATTAGGAATATCTGAGTGAACAATTCGAGCGACTCAAACGAACTATCATGTAATCTCGGCACATACACGAAACATTACTAGTGTACTGTACAACTTAGACAGAATTACAGTTAGCCAGTGTTAATGAATTACACTAAATGTAACAGAACATTTAAATACTTGAACGAACTAATCAACCAAGTAGTATAAACGCATATACATCAACACAAAGTCAAGTGAATTTCAGTGATGAACGGACATCAACATTAACTTTGCGAATGTGAACATACAACACTCATTTTAGAATGATCACACATTATAAAGCGAACTGATCTACACAAACTGACATTGAAAGCAATATCATATCTACAATACTCTATAAATGACGCGAGTTCACGTGTGTGTACAAGTGACAGTGCATTCAACTTTATTCAACAAGATGTGTTCTTCAGCCTTCACCACAACAAAGAGATCAAACACCGCTGGACCATGAATGGATATTCTAATTTCAAGTAACAATTATTAATCTATTAATTTAGTAACTACTACTGTCCTGATTCTTTCAAAGAATCCCCACCCTGGGAGTTTTAAATAAATTTGATAAAAGTATAAATTTAAAGTTATAAATAATGAACAAGTAAGCGAAACTATCTGAAATTAACGAACGCATTATTTAATTATTATTTGAATTTATTGTATATCATGATTTATGTATGTATGTCTTTTTCAGCTATCACATAAGCTAGAACTTGTTTAATGATATGTGTGTTATTTGATGTATTTACAGGTACAACAAACTTTTTTATGTGTATGAATATAAATTGACGTAATGAATAACAAATTAGTCATTTAAGTACATTTAAACAAACGCGTTCATTATTACTAAAACCTACATGTTAAAGTTTTTTAAGAACATGATTAATTACTAAAGAGTCTCTTGTCTATTATGCTAATTGGTAATTCAATTTGATAATTGATCTAACTAATTAATTCACATAGTAATTAGCATAATAACACCGTAGTAGATCACAAGAATTTGTGTGAAAATATTTTACTACAAGCTGAAGTAAAAATATGAAAAACATTTACAGGCATTGCACAAATGTAATGCACAGAGAAGGGCATTGAAAATGCTTCAATAAATCTAAAAAAAATATATATATATATTTATGTTCATTCACCAATCAATGAACTCATTCTTCATTTACCAATGTACAGATTATAAGTTAAACGTAGTCGCATTCATAAGCGAAGTTTTATGTGTGCACTACGTTATTGACAACAAAGAAGTCGTTTCTATGGAAACTCACCGGTTCCCATTTTCGATCACGCACCAGCGATCGGCCGCAAATGTGCGACACGTCCTTATAAACATTTTCAATGTTAAAAGTAATCGAGTCGTTCGTGCAGCTATGATGTTTTGATGTTCTGATATTTGTGATCCGCAATATCGGTTTTGCGTGATTTGTTTGTAAACTTTCTTTATAAACCAGTAGTTTGCGAATATAACTCTACG
The DNA here is from genome assembly GCA_034769895.1 of Magicicada septendecula. NCBI lineage: Eukaryota > Metazoa > Arthropoda > Insecta > Hemiptera > Cicadidae > Magicicada > Magicicada septendecula. The sequence goes on from CM068373.1 coordinate 470,852,525, forward strand.
GTTGGTACTTTTTTTGTTGAAGGCGGAGCGGAGGGGTGGCACGTTTTGAAGTTGTAATTTTTACGCTTGCAGGAAGCACGGAAACCAGAAATTTCTTTTACGAAACTTACAGCTTTCTAAACTTCTACATAGAATTAACCTCTCCTGTTGCCGGTTAGATTTCTAATAATATCTTTTTAGTACATTACAGTACTTCCAAAATTATTCATTATTCATATAAAGAGTCCTACGCATTTAGATCATTTTTATTCTATTCATTCATACCTTCAATGATAGTTCAAAATAAACTTGTCAGTTAACTGGCGGAAGTTGATAATACTTTTGTACCGCTCTTATTACCTAAAAACTGTTTAAGAGCGAGTGATTAAGATAGTGTAGCTTGTTCAATGAACATCCCTCGACGCTTGCCTTAACCAGCAAGAGTAACATCTTTTCTACATATGGCTATAAAGTTCGACCACACGGCTCAGCACATGGTAGCCAATACAGTCGTATTGGTACTTCAAAAACGTGTACAATCTGATTGCGTCTTGTTTCTTTCTGAGTCTGTTTCCTTAACGTTCTTCTCTATAATCATCTTTAATAACAATTCAGACTGGTCCTCCTGACTTAGCTGGTGTTTGCTTTGGAATTTCTCTTTCCAACAGCTCTGTTTTCTCTGGCTCAAGTGCCCCTACAGAATGCCTTGAAAGTGGGTCGGAGAGCCTTTGAAATTGGGTGAATTTATTCAGTAATACGTTTATAAGATAAAAAACTGGATTTATAATGCCTCCTATATTAAATATGACTCCTATCTTAAAAGTTGTGAAGAGCTTCCTCGATACTGTATATCTCGATTAAAGAGAATTTTTTAACGCACCGACGCGGACGGAACATGTATGCCACTACTGCAAGAAGTAAAATAGTGTCAATCCGATTGTTCTTTGTCTGTGTTTGATTTTCCGTGTTACAGTGTAGTTGTGTATACCGATCGGCTTAAATACAAATCGATTTCTCGATTCCCCTCACGTTCACCGCTTCTCTCCCCTAAACTGTACGCACTGATCTCTTAATCCTGTTACAGAAGTTTCAGAATTTAAATCCGCACGCAGAGGGAACTGACGTTCAGCCCAATCCGTAAATACTCAGTGATTGAACAGCTATTATATAATAAAGGAAAACGCAACAAAAGAAAGGGTGAGATTATTGCGTTGCTATGTTCTCCAGTACAGAAGTTTGAACTCTAGAATACATTGACGTAGAGAAAATCGTTTGAACTGTTTGAACGGTAGGTTTCTAGAAATATGCTCTGTATCATTGTACATACAGTAGTATAACAAACACTGAGGTTCATCCGTACTCTCAGTAAACGAGAGGAGAATGTTGAATATTGGAATATTCGGGGGCTTCGAAATAAGAGAAGAACGGCAGTATTATTTTAAGATTAACGATTGAAAGAATAATAAAAGTACAACAGAATTACAGGAAGAGAACAGATTTTTCGTTTGAAAAAATGCGAACCTGGCTTCCAATCAAATATTTGGATCACGTTGGCTGGATGGGTGATGAGAGATTAATCAAGAAGGTCCGAGATAATTGTCCAGAAAAAAAAAGAATTGGCCGACCAAGAATGAGCTGGAGAGATTGTATCGCGTGGTAGAGATGGTTATAAACAGGAGAATCTCCAGAATCAAGAGAAGAAGAAGAAGAAGAAGAAGAAGAAGAAGAAGAAGAAGAAGAAGAAGAAGTATTTACATAAATAGCAATGACAATCTCAAAGCTTCTCAAAGATTTTAATTATTGCAATGACAATCTAAAAGCTTCTCAGAGATTTTAAACATTGCTATGACAATCTTTTGTAGTAACTTTAAAAGGAAGCGTGACATTTAATAAATGTGGTCGGAAATTTAGTAAACAAATTTATGTTTGAATTCGGCGGTAACATTAATCGATAAGATTAGCTCGGGAACAATGTTTTCTTTGTTATTTCAGCTGGAATAAAGTGGTTTATAGTTATCTGAAAACAGACAAAGATTCTGTTTGCAGTAAAGTAGATGAAAGGACAAGGTCGCGTGAGGGTGACGTGTGAGTGGAAGCGTTTAACTTAAACTCTCTCTCACTCTCTCTCTCACTCTCTCTCTCACTCTCTCTCTCTCTCTCTCTTTCTCTCACGCGTATTCATATACAAGTAGTAGGAAATAATTTATTTCTTCTACAAATAAAAAATTATTTTATATAACTCGTGGCTATAAACTACAGGCTGACCCAATCATACGTTCGCATATTGGCCTGTGAAACATGCGTTAGACATGATTTTACACCTGCAGAGGAAACGAATTATTCTTGTCACAATTTGTTTGACACAACTGCAAGAAACTTTAGAGTTTAATGTTGCAATTTAACAGCTAGCACATATACAAGTATTCGAGAAACACACACATTCTCTTTCGATTTTCTTACTTAAAAGCAGGAATTGGTTGGTTACTTCACAAACCGCTCATGTTTAAAACTCCAGTAACAATGGCTACTCGATTGATTTACGGGGTTTTCAGTTTTACAGTTTTCTTTTTTGTTGTTCTTCTCCTTTTCATTAACTTTTGTTATTTACATTTATGAATTCCTTATTCCAGGTTTTTATTTATTTACTATTAATTTTTATTTTTCTCTCCTGAACTTCTTCACTTCCTACGTCTTATATTTTAAACGCATTGATCACAGTATTAAGTTATTAGGAGTGATCTTTAGTTAGTTTTCTAACAGGTTTCAAGTTTGTAAATTTGTTGATTTGGAAGCCGCCGCCTAATTGGTGCCTGCTACAGAGAAGCCGAAGTTAATCTCCCTAATGCATGCAACCAAATTTAGGTACTTTTTTATTTACAATTTTAATTAAAAAATAAACAGTTGAACACGTACGTGTATTAAGATCATTGTGATTACGGCTTTACACTTCTTATGAAATTATAGCAGCTGTTTTCCAGCTCTTTTGACTCATGAAGACAATTTGTGGTGATGAGTCACTTCACCCGCCACTTGTCCTTTCCTCCACAGGTTTTCATACTTGTCAGGAAACTCAACCGTTTTTCTATTCTCCTTCCTGTCTCCCACTCTCTCACTCCACTCCTTCAAATTTCCGAATTTTCCGTCTCTCACTTGCCCTTCTTTTAGTTCACTTTTACTGCTCCTTACGTTTTACAACCACCTTCAATTTAGATTCTTCATATTATCTGTTTGCATGTCCGCCCTATCTTTGCCTTTATCATTTAGCACATCTTACAGTGTCTTCATTATAAATTTTGTCTTTAAATATGTACACGTACAAAAAGAAATGTGACGACTGTACTGAAATTCATCATCATCATCATCATCATCATCATCATCTTCTTCAAGCATTAAACCAAGGATGGTTTGTTCCGGTCTCAAATAGGCAAAGATTACAGCTGGTCACTCCAGCGCTTCCTCGCTGACGTCCCACACCTCTCCGTCCCCTTGGCCTATAGTTCCATAGTTGTTTGGGGATGCGGCAGCCATCCATTCGACAAAGATGTTCCCACCAATTCAGCCGATACTGGGCGATCCTGTCGAGTATTCTCATAATATTCAGTTCCTGGCGTGTATCTGTGTTTCTTCTATGATCATAGAGAGTGTACCCTACCACGTGCCTGAGAAATCTCATTTCTGCCGCTTGGATGCGACTCGCCAGGGGCCTTTCGTTAAAATCCAATTCTCAGACCAATAAAGAAGTGTGGAAAGAGCCATCACCTTGTAAAATTTTAGGCGTGTTCCTTTACTTGCTGACTTAAGAGTTCGCCTAATTTTTCCGCACATAGTGTTGAACTGACGCAACTTATTCACAACGTCGTTGCTCGCATTGTAAAACACACTGTAGCGCAGGTATTCAAAATTGCTAACTTGTTTCAGGACAGTACCATCTATAACAATTTTTGGCCGTAAGGAATCAGTTCCACGAAAAGCATTCGCCTTGGTCTTAAGTGTAGATATTCCAATCCAGAGTCTTTGCAGATTCGATTTAACAAATGTATACCCATGTACTGAAACTGTTTGAAATTTACCACGAGGCAACGACTAAGTGGAACACACACACACACACACACACACACACACACACACACACACACACACACACACACACAGACACACGAGTTCGCTGGACTCACTTAGGAGCTCGAGGAATCATAGCTACTTGATAGAAGAAATAAGGAATAAGTTAAGAAGTTTAAAGACGGTCAACTGGTCAATTGATTTTGGTTGGGTTCAGGCACATGTGGGTATTTATGGTAATGAACTAGCTGACAATCTGGCTAAAGAAGCTGCATCCAGTAGCAGTATGGTGTGCTATGAACGAATACCAAAAAGAGCAATGATTAACAAATTCCGTGAGGTGAGCCTAATGGAGTGGCAAAGTGAGTGGGAACAAACATTAAATGGAATGGTGACTAAGTTGTTTTTCCCTAGTGTGAAGCACAGACTGTCCTCAAGGTTTGCACTGTCTCCTAATTTTACCACAATGGTGACTGGTCATGGCAAGCTTAGAGCCTACTACTATCGTTTCAAAATAAAAGATGATCCGACATGTGTCTGCAACGACGGTGACCAAACAGTGGAACATTTGTTATATGAGTGCAATATGTTGAATGAAGAAAGACGGGTTTTCAAAAATAGTGTACTACGGAGTGGTGGACGATGGCCTCCGAATAGAAGTGAATTGACATCAAAATATGTTAGACAGTTTATTAAATATGTTAATAACATTGATTTTGATTCTTTGTAGTGTTTATTGTTATTGTGCTTGTCTATCTACTGTATTTTGAATCATTGTATGCGTTTATTATTATGAATTAACTTACGTATTGGTCGAACAGCTTTATCATGCATACGATACATGCATGCATACAGTTTAACATGTTAATAATGTAGTACTAATTCATTGTATCATTGTCAATGATTGATTTTTATTTTTCTTGTTTATTTTGAATCTTTGTAATTGTACTACTGGAGTTGTCTTTATATGTATTGAGAATCGTCTTGTAATAAGTTTATATATAGCATATAGTATTACTTTATTTGTAATGGAGCATGCTGATAAAATAAAGGTATGAAACACACACACACACACACACACACACACACACACACACACACACACACACACACACACACACACACACACACACACACACACACACACACACACACACACACACACACACACACACACACACACACACACACACACACACACACACACACACACACACACACACACACACACACACACACACACACACACACACACACCCACACACACCCACCCACCCACCCACACACACACACACACACACACACACACACACACACACACACACACACATTATGCTACATATATCGGCAGTAACAGTGACATTTACAATATGTGGAGAATATAATATCGTGTAAATCTTTGGCGAAAGGTCAAACGACGAGACTTACGTCAGTTGGCAAAATTGATTTTATTCGTAGGTACGAGTTTGTCGTCAGGAGGACACTGCGTCTGTGACATTTATATACGCGGCGACAGAGATTGGATCCGCATGCAGATACTGCACTACAGTACAACTTGTTATATTATATTCATGTAATATGCAACTCGTCCCACTTGATATCGGCCCAGGTTATTGAGTGCACGAAGTTTCGCAGTATTCCGCAGTCTACTGTAACACAGATTTGCACATGTGACTTGTGAAATTCTTATAGGCGGCCCCAAGTAATGTGCCTACCTCAGTTTTCTACGAAATTTTGGAAAAATTGTTTTCAGCGTGTTACGTGGTTGGTATAAAATCATTTTTCACCTTTTACGGATTTACTTTTATATTTCGTATAATGATGCTGACGATAATGACGACGAAAACGACGATATCGGAAGTGACGTTCTTAGGGACGGTGAATGTGTACCAGGTTGGATATCGGAAGTGACGTTCTTACGGACGGTGAATGTGTACCAGGTTGGATATGTTAAATAATGAGATAACCTGGGTATCGTGAGGAACTGTTGACAAAGATGGCAACACACGATGCCAGTAGGTTTGTTCCACGTGCGGTTCTGGAATACAGGTCGTTGGAAAGAAGTATTGGAAGAGTCGGGAAGATAACAAGAGCAAGCATTTTGTTTACTTCCAAATAGAACAGAAGAAGAAGAAGAAGAAGAAGAAGAAGAAGAAGAAGAAAAAGGAAAAAGGAAAAAGGAAAAAGGAAAAAGGAAAGGAAAAGGAAAAGGAAAAGGAAAAGGAAAAGAAAAAGAAAAAGAAAAGAAAAGAAAAAGAAAAAGAAAAAGAAAAAGAAAAAGAAAAAGAAAAAAAGAAAAAAAAAGAAAAAGAAAAAGAAGAAGAAGAAGAAGAAGAAGAAGAAGAAGAAGAAGAAGAAGAAGAAGATTATTTGATTACAAACCGTATCACCAGCGCACATACGGCGGCTGTCTCCTGAAAATTCATAACAACGCATCGACTCGTTCACTTTTGAAATTATTTTAAAATTAAAATAATTATCAATTGAAGGCGAGGAAAAATAGTGGGTGACAGGTGACAGTTGTCATCGTGCGCGGACTGCTTTAAGTCGAAGTGACAGGAGGGTGACAGTGACAAAAAGTCACCCGTACGCGGTAAGCCTAAAGACGTAATATAAAGAGGAGGAGGGAGAAACAATGGGGCATTAAATAGTAGACAACCGACGCGCCTAAGTGTGACTAACACTCTCGTTGCTAATGTCACGGTTCCTGTTCAGAAATCACAGCTCTGGATGTATTCTCAGTTCATACTGTTTCTACTATGTTATTGTTTTAATAAAAGAAAAAATGGAAAAATCAGAGTCGGTACGTCTGCTCACTATGTTTCCGAAGCATACCCTTGAATGTATTTACAGTATATTTAAAGAAAACTATACATTAAAAGAAAACATATATAACTTTCAATCTTCAGTTTATTGGATTTAAAAAAAAAATTATTTTTTGACTTTACTTATAGCCACGAATTTATCTATTTTTGAAACGGTTAAAAACAGCAAAAAACCAACAGGACTTAATACTAAGTAAATAAAATTCTAAGTAAATAAATCATCTAAATTATTACATTCTCGCGTAGGCTTCCGCTGCCGGTGTCGATTATGATTTTTAAGTCTTCTTCCGGTATGGACCGCGTCAAAAACGTCTTGTATGACAACGTTTCACTCATATTACAATGGGTGTCCTCAGGTCTATGTGATATGTCATATGTATCCACATAGACCTGAGGATACTAGGCCGTCCTTACCGGAAGAAGACTTCAAAACCATAATGATATAAATTATTATCGAAAACAACTGACTGATTAATTTTAGTAATCTAAAACACAGTAAGTAAATCAATAACACTTTAATAATAATAATAATAATAATAATAATAATAACTAATAAATAATAAAATATAACCACCACTCTCAAACCATAGAACACATCACACGATCGCGCCCTTGTGACGATTTCATTAATAAAAATATGTTAATTAATTAAGTTGATAATGTATAAGCTGAGAAATTTTAAATTCTTAATAAAATCTCACATTGTAAACTAAATCTTATTGCAATCATTAAATAATAATAATATTTAATATAAAGTTTAATAATAAAATAAAAGGGAATGGAATTGTACAGAAAGGGTAAAGCTTATTAATTAATCCTGCATAAACAGGAACTGACCAGAATTAACTTGTTTTCTGACCCCTAAATAAACTAAGTATTATTGTAAATTTGTTATTATTTAAATAATTAAATAAGACCCCTGTTACGTACTTTGATAACTTCTGTAACTAAGAATATCTCTAGTTAATAACTTAATCAAACTTTAGTCCTTTAATTAAATTAGAAACACGGAACTACTTTTATGTTGCATAGTAATTGTCTTGAGATTACTACTCTCTCCCTTAACTATTTCTGCCACTTGCAATGGAGCGCTCACGCCGTAAGCAGCGTAAAGCGTTGTTTCGCTACGTATATATATAAAATGTGAAAGGCTTGTTTCAATGACTATTTAAATAAGTAAATTTGTGTGGTGATGACATCTCTCTCTATTATAAAATAACAAACTATGTAATTTATACAGTATTACAAACAAGAAGGTGATAGTCAACTAATCTATAATCATGTGAAGTGTATAACAGTGAAACGAACTTTCTATTAATGTATTCTAACTACAAGAATTACTAAGAGTTACTACAGTCGCCTGAGATGAGTGTACCACACCCGGAATGATTTGACTTACTCCAAGAACTTCACCGTCACAGTATGATAAGGTAACGACAGACCTTCAGGAAACACACGGCGGACCGAATAACCAATTCTGCAGCAACTTCAGGAAACACACAGGTGACATGGAGGCTTGTCTTCCATGGTTAAGAGTTACAAAAATTATAACCCACAAAGACAATTTAACTTATCATACTAAAGACTTTAAAACTTCTGTTTTAAATGTAATAACATTAAAGACTTTAGAAGACAGACATTATATGTAACATGTAGTCTAAAATCTAATAACACTGGTTATAGCAAAAGAGTAAAAGTTTAAACTAAAAGTTTTGTTGTTTTAAAAGATTAATAAAAACCATTCTTCAAATGGTTCAATTTTCAGTATTGTATATGGCAAGGTGACCATTAGTCGTTTAATATATTCAATCCCGGATCCGTGGAATAAATAAAATAGATGTACATCATATTTTGAGGGCCCTTTGTAAAGGAGTAATATCTATATATAATCATATAGTAAACTATATTGTTTGAGAACTTTCAATAGAGAACTTAATCACCAAATGTAATAAAGAGATGTCATCTGAGTACCGAGTAAACTGAGTGCATAAATCAACAGTCTCCCCTTCCTAATATCCTGCTATAAGAATTGTTTTATTTGTTGTGATTATTTTCAGCTCGTCACAACTAAGGCAGCCTGTATTATTGGCAGATCCAATTATTGCGGGTTCCCTAAGTTATAACACAAGAGAAGAGGTTATACCCTAAGCTTGCTGCAAATGAATATCTGAGAAGACATAATAATGTTGCCAAAATTCTATACCTACATTTTGCACGTGCAAATAGTCTTCTTGATAACATAGTTCCTTACTACAAGTACCGACCTGAAGCTGTTTTAGAAAATGAAAACATCAAAAATTACAGACTCAATTCAGCAAACAGACCAGACTTCACCACTCTTGATAAAAAGAATAAAGAAGTACAAATTTTATTCGCTGAAATTTTATTTTCTCTTTCCCACAATCTTAGAAGTGTATTCCAAGAAAATCAACAAAATATCAATTTTATATATTTATATTAAATATCAGTTTCCTATAGAAATCAAAGAGACGTGGAATCGGGATAAGGTAGCAACGACCCCATTCGTAATTTCTGCCTTAGGCACAAAAACCAGAGTGATCAAAACATTTTACTTAAAACAACTCATTTGAAAATTACAGAAATCTTGGACAACTGTCATATAGTTCTCAAAATATTAGATAAGGAGGTTTGGTAAACTTGTTATCCCAATAACCCGCTCGCTATGCGAGAAACCAACCCATGGTTGTGAAAAATTGTAATATTATTATTAATAATAATAATAAATACTGATGGTTATTTGTACTTTTATGATTATTTTCACAACTTATGAGAATCTTAAAAAATATCGGTATGGAGAACCATACATGACTTCCATATTCTAAGATTTATATTTAAAATCATTTTCGAAATGAAATATTTCCATAGAAACTACTTCTTTCTACTTACTGCTTCAGCCTTAACCACAGTACCTGTGGTCACTAACGTATATCACCTCACGTTATCGCACTCGACTTTCACTGATGGTGGCAGTCGATGGCACTGCCGAAACGTCTGGTTTTACAGAAAACATTGAACTACGACCAAACAGCCCGGGAAGGAATTTTAACTACAAACTACTTCTTTATTGCCGATAAATTAGTACACATACAAAAAATTATCCCCCTCCCCCTTCAACTACAATTTCATTTATAGAAAATTACCTCCACCCCGTTCAACTAGCCTCTTCATTTGTAGATATTTCATCTACGTTTCTACAGTGGATTATTATGATCATCTTATCAGGATACTTTATGTATCAAAATTAGATACTTTACTCTTGTTAGCCGGTCTTGTTTACCGTTGCCGGTAAACTACCCTTTTCCCGTAACCGATCTCCACCAAAATCAATAGGCCTTGAGTCCTCTACAACTCATGCATATATGTAAAAAATTATTTGATTCTGTTTGAATTTACGGCAGTTACCGTTCGTCATAAAAAAAAAACTCTTGTAAAAACATAAAGTGTTGCAGGTAAACTACCCCTTCCCCTTAACCGATCTTCACCAAAATAAACAGGCCTTGAGTCCTGTATAATTCAGGAACGTATGCAAAAAATTATTTGATTCTGTTTAAATGAGCGGCAGTTATCGTTCGTCATAGAAAAAACTACCCTTGTTAAAACATAAAATGTTGCAGGTAAACTACCCCTTTCCCTAAACCGAACTTCACCAAAAACAAACGGCCTTGAGTGCTAAATTTGCGGCAGTTATCGTTCGTCATAGAAAAAATTACCCTGGTTAAAAAAAAAGTTGCAGGTAAACTACCCCTTCCCCTTAACCGATCTTCACCAAAAACAATAGGCCTTGAGTACTCTACAATTCAGAGCTGTATGCAAAAAATTATTTGATTCTGTTTGAATTTGCGGCTGTTATCGTTTGCCATAGAAAAAATTCCACACACACACACACACACACACACACACACACACACACACACACACACACACACACACACACACACACACACACACACACACACACACACACACACACACACACACACACACACATTTCGAAAAATGACTTTTCTTTATGTTTTGAGAACATAGTACAATCAGAATCAGCCGTTATCTCGAACACGATTTTTTTCGCCATGACCATACTTCCATTTCCTTATGGAACATGGAAGTAATACTATACATGTAACTGTATCCTAACATTATTATTATTGTAATCGAATTAATCTGAAGTTAATTCAGTTTTATTATTAAATTTAAAGAGAAACTATTTGTGTGCAAGGCTGTAGTGGAAGTGTCACCTTACCGTGTCTTTGATACCAGAGGTCGGGTGCGATTGGCTGACTGCTGCGAAGGTGTCAGGCGTGTGACGTTCATCAATTTGCCCGTTCACCAGTGGCTGATTCACGCTTTCGCTTGTAGTAGTTTCCATTTTGTTTTGTTTTTTGTTTCTTTTTAAATCGTGTTCCTGATTATATATTTTGGTTTATCACGAAATGTTTTTAATTCGCAAACTTTTTGTTTATTTGTATATTTTATTAGCGATCCTGCTGACGAATTTATTATTAATACGTTTTGTTTAAAGTGTAAATTGTTTTATTTTTATTTAACTTAAAGATAAAATTTATGTTTAAGTTAGTTAATTTATGAACTGTAGGAAAAAAGAAAAAACACACGTTAAAAATTTGTGTTAAAAAATAATGATGTGACCGTGTGCTTTCTACGGTACGCTTACAGAGGTGTGCATGCGTGTGTGCTACTAATTTTTTCTGTCAAAATAAGTACTCACTACAAGCGTCTGTAAAACTACAACTGTCAGTTTACGACATCTTAAATCTTAATAAAAAAACTTTGGTGTCTTCGTTACGGATAAAGGAGGTAATGAGAAGGAAATTAAGCGACGGATTGGAATTGGGAAAACATCAGTAATAGAATTAAATAAAATGTGGAGAAATAATTACCTTAAAAAACAAATATAAAGATGCTCAAGGCACCCGTGTTTATAATTGCCACATAACGATCGAAACCATGGAGTCTGAACGCTGCAAGCAGACGTATACTTGTAGATTTTTAAGTAACCAGTTTCAGAAAAATGTTAAGAATACTGTTCCTGTTCTTCATATCTGTGCGAAATGAAAATGCAACGGCCGCTACTAACTATACAAAGGCATATATCGACGTTCTTCGGCCACATCTTAAGAGGACACGAAATTGAAAGGGTTGTAGTTCAAGGCAACGAAATGGAAAGAGGAACAGAGGTCGTTTAACGTTTCGCGTTTAACATTTCATCGAACGAGTTAAAACATATGACAACGACAGACTACAGAAGTGTGGAGAAGAGTATCTGCTGTATAGCTGTACTGGAGGAAGAAGACGAACTTTTAATATTTCACACCATTAGGCGCAGAAGTAAAGGAACGTTTGCATACAGTTATCAAGTAGTAAGGCTCTCAAGAGAAACTGTAGACAGATGGGCAGAATTATCGTCGAAAATACCAAAAGAGACTGGGATTGGAAAAAGACATAGTACGCTTTAATGCAAAAAGTCAAGAAAAAGATGATCAGTGTGATGGATGTTAAAAGTAACAGACTGGCGTGCTATGGACGGAAAAAGGAGAAAGCCATGAACGAGTTTGGAGAAACGAAGTAGATGACGCAACAGAAAGGAGACAGGCGGCAACTGGAAAATGGTGGCTGGAGGGGAGTGAGAAAGGAAAGCTGTAGAAATCCTAATATTATACCCTGTCCTATTTTATTGGTATACAGCAATGAAAAAATATGAATTGTATTACGGTTTTCAGGTTTTATAACCAGAAAACTGTCAAATGTCTTATGTCTGGGGGGGGGGGGAAATACATAAAGAACTCGTAATTTTGGGCCCCAGCTTCAACAGATGGAGTTTTTATTATTTATATTTCCTTCAATCGTTTGTTGTAATTGTTAAACACACCAACCACTTCACAACATCTTGTAGCCTTAATTAAAAGTTACAGACTAGCTAATTCATTGTAAACTCTGACAATACTGTTGTAATCTACCAAGTAATAATAATGGACCTGAAACTTGTAATATTACAAAATAAAACCTAGATTACTGAAAAGACCACTGTCCTGTTTTAAGAAACAATTATTCTTAGTCAGCTATTTTATCTGTGTTAGCGGTCTTCATAACAACTTCGTATTTTGTTGCTTCTGTGCTATGTACAATTCTCCCTGGAACGAGGCCTTTCGGTTTCGCAACCATTATCACGTTCTTACTACAAGTTGTAGTAACAAAATACGACAAAGTTATTCTTATTAATAAGAAAATTATTCTTAGAAAAATTAATGTAAGTAAATCGGGAGTTCAGAAAATGTCCAAGTCAGTCTATCAAACAGATCATAAGCTCAAAATTTTGGTAGTTTATTGACTTTTACAAAATCTACAGAAAAATATAGGAACGAACTTAAAAACTGAACTATCATAAATAGGGCTGGGTTACGACCTCCTAACAGGTAAAGTCATGGAAGAACTTCCTCGGAAAGGAATAGTCCAGGCTAAACCACTTTCCAACACTTTCCAGGCTGAAATACGTTCCTGCGCAGTGGAAGGTGGTCAAAGTCATATTCATTCACAAACCCGGTAAACCACAAAATAAGATGACGGTCGTATCGATCTTTAATTCTCTTACCAGTAATGCACCAATACCTTAATAGTAAGGTTGGTCTCTTACAATCATGGAAGAATTGTTAGCAAAGAGCATCGTAGATGGTCTTAAACCTGATCATCAGTTTGGGGTTAGAAGACAGCGTTCCACGACTGACAAGCACATTGAGTAGTGTATGAGATAACGAAAACTCTTGAAGAAAACCGTTCATCGGTGTTCTTTGATGTCAGGCAAGCATTCGATAAAGTTTAGTATCAAAGATTACTCTATAAACTAAAAAAGTACTCATCTGAATCCATGTTTACTATCTTAAAGTCTTAGTTAGTAGAAAAACATTTCTGTTGTACGCTGTGAAAATATAACTACTGGTTTTTCTCAACAGGAACAGGCGTTCTCCAAGGAAGTGTTCCGAGTCCAATGTTTTGTATCTTCGTTATACAACAATACTGCGATTCTTACTATAAATACAGATCCAGTAGAAACAACCAGTTTACTACAGACTTTGAAATGACATTTTACAGTTCTATAAATGACAGTGAAAAATGGGAGAAAAACTGGATAAGCCAATTAAACGAAACTAAATCAACACGTATCGCATTCACAAAATGCCACGGTACAATACCAACTGTGAGATTATCTAGCACTCAAAATTAACCAAACTCAACCTATATATCTATATACCAATACCTATGTAAGTATATACCTTTACAAACGTATATAAACAACAAACGTATTATCCAACTCTGTGAATTAATCGAGCTTTTACCTAGATAAAACACTTACATGGCACAACCATATTTTGTTGAAAAAGAAGCAACTGAACATTCAGTTTCGCAAATATTACTGACTTCTAAGCAGAAAATCACTACTATCAATGAAAAAAGCTGCTGATTTATAACAGTGTCTTCAAACCTGTTTCGACACACGGTTTGCAGCTTTGGGGAACTGCTTCAAAATGCAATACAGCCACTATCTAAGACCAAGGTGCTGCGTACCATACCCGGTGCACCTTGTGGTTCGTCAGCAATAAAGATATATAGCGACCTATAACTGCATAGAGTCAATGAAATCATTGCGCATTCAGTGAAAGGTATGTGAAACGACTTGAAGCGCACGCAAATCTTCTAGCCACAAATATGGTAGACAACAAGACGAGAAGATTAATATTAATATTCCCGCTGGACTTACTTAAAAAACTTTAACACTTTAAATGCATTGTATATAACATGTTACTTGTTGATACTCATACCGAGAACTAGTTATTGGACTAGTTCTCTCCATGCCATATGTTCAGTCATCAATTAAGCTTATTGTTTTTGTAATAACAGATTGTATAAATAAACGTAAACTAACTGAAGCAATATGAGGGCCAGAACGGTCTTGTAACAAAGGATGTTATTATCATCAAATAGCAAAATATTTTAGTGAAGTTTAAAATTACACCTGGTAAAGTATAATACTTATTGCGTTGTAAACTGTAAAGTCAGATTCACGGGATTTACATCCAACTTTACTTATGTATTGGAGGATGGTAAAACAAGATTATTCTACATTAGAAAATAAAGGCAGGAAAAGAAAAACTGAGCAGTCGAAAGAAGCCAGATTAAGAAACGTAGTGCTGGAAGTAGAAGTGTGATTAACAGAGGGAAGTCCGTAAGATTACGGTGTGAACACACTAGTAGTAGTGCTGGATGTCGATGCTAACAAGGACAATTAGCAGAGATATTAATGAAAGGCCAGATTAATAGTGCCGGAATACAGCTTGATTAGTACTACAAGTAGTACTCGTGTACATATGATGAGAACGTATGTACATATATAAGATGGAGAATCCGAAAAATTACAATGAATAAGTAATTGCTGACAGTATCATTGTGCGAATTTGCCAAGCCACTTTGCCCAAGGGGTCATCATCTTGTAGATTTCGTTGGTCCGTATCTCTTGATCGTACCTTATTTTTCCCACAGGTTTTGATATAGCTTTTTGTTTATTTTTCTATATATCGGGTTATCTCCATCCCCGTGTTTTTCAAAGAATACTCCTTCAAGTTCTTCCGGAATCCTTAAGCAACTTTCAAACATTTCATCAGCTTACTTTCTGTTCTGTCCAACACTATCTCAGGTGCGATTTTCTCTGGGGTGGATTTTCTTCCAGACGTGCAACTGTAGCTGTAGCAATCACGTTCAATGAAGGTGCCAGTGTAATAAACCTGACGATAAATTTTGAACAGCTTCATTATCGCAAACGGTACAGTTTCCTAATGTAGCCTACTAACCGCTGTATAACAGCCTACTGAATGTAGCACTTCGGTATTTAAGACGTTAGTACGTTAGAAAATTGTAAAGTTTTCCTTTTACATATATTATAATTATTTAATTTATATAGTACAATTTTTTACACCTTATTTATTGATTTATTTTCGACAGTCTGTTTATTTTTATAATGTATTCTGCGACAGCACATTTGTAATAGAACTTATGCTAAGCAAACTAACATTCAAATGAGATTTTTCATTTGTACAAGATACCAAGAACAAGTGGCTTACACACCTATTATTAAACAAGACTACTACAAGTTTATACCATTTCTTATTCAGATTATTTAGTTGTGCTTCTTCTGTTCTTATGAATGACAAGTACACTCGTCTGTCGTTTTTTGTATACAGTAGAAACTTGTTAATACGAACTAACTGGAACCGAGAGTCGCTCGGATTATGAAACACGATATATCCGCACATGAATAATGGAAAATAAATGCAAAGCTCAAAGTTATATACAAAATTAAGGTTAAAAGACTGGCACTGGAAACTGAATAATCGAAAAATAATTCACTTCGGTAACAATTCATTTAGGTTAATGAAACTAGCCTAAACAGAATATGTATTACATTATTTATTTACGTATCGAAATATAAACTGAATTCAAGAATTCAGTATTTCAGGTTTGTGCTTGTTTAGGTTATAAATAAATTGAAGAAAATCTTTTATAAGATGTAAATTGATTTTCTTAGATTTAGTTTAAGTTATTTTAGTGATTACTTATTCAACTTTCTTTATTAATTTATACATGCCTGTTTCAATTTAATTTGTAACTCTCAGTAAATGTAATGTAATTTCGGGTTTGTTGTTGTTAGGAACGATTGGAACTATCAAGGTTTGGCCGTCCTTCGTTAGGAACGATTGGAACTATCGAGGTTTGGTCGTGCTTCGTTCCGTTCTTCAAGGTTCCACTGTTATATGTTCTCTGTATTTTTCCTATTCGTAACTCAAAACAAATTTGTACCCCTCCTCTACATATCAGTTTTGTTTTTAGAGATTTATAGGTTATTTCGATTTACATATAAAGAATGTTACGTGAATGTCAGGATTCAAGATACGTTCTGAATATTCACGACGTACGGTATCGTATTGGGTAGAATTAATGAGATCGAAAGGAAAAACAGATTACTCTTTTGCCATACAGTTGATTGTTGTCGCGTGTAGTGTAGGGGACACGTGTCTGTCTCGACAATCTACTCTTCACTGGATTGTCTGCGAAGAACAGATTGTCGTACAAACAAACTATTAAAAAGCTTGCATAACGTGACGCAAGCCGAACGTTTCGTCCGGCGGGTTTCTTTACACAACAGGTGAAGTGAAAAATTCCGTGACGACGACAACCCCCCTTCGCTGTACACGCTCGCTTCGTGTCGATCGATAACTCCAACACCGTCCTCTGCCGCCGGTTTCATGCATTTTATATTTAGCCTTACCACGCTTACAAAATTGGTTTCACGGCTACGTTTTCTCTTCAGATCAATCCTGCCGTAGAATCGCACAATTTGTCTGTCACAGAAAAGCTAAATCTTAGATCAAACTGTCATTGATAAAGGTAGCATACTTTAAATTGTTAAGTCTGTGTTAAAATCTTAACTAAATTCTCAAAAAGTCCAGAGTCCCCACAACCGCAGATTCATAACTAAAAATTTCAAATATCATTGTTCGAATTTACGCGTTATAACTTTACTTTTATATATTTTAAAAGTCTGTAAAAGTGATGGCTCCAGTGCGAGAAAAGGTAGTGGTAGGTACTAATACACTGTTTGGAGCAAGTTCGAGGTTTCCAGTGTTTGGGATGTAATATCTCGTGACGTCTAGCCAGAGATGTGGAGTACGAGTTGAGTAAGTTTAGACCCACGTGCAGGACGATTCAAAGAACATTTAAAAATAAAGATGGACCACGAACCAAAATAAAATTTTATAAGGAAACGGCGCTGTATGGTGTGGAGTCGTGGACTCAGCAAAAGGCGGATGTAAATAAAATCACCGAGGTAGAGTGAGGTTTTTAACAATGACTAAGGATGCTATGTAAGGTAAACTACGTTTTGTAGTGAGGAGAGAGAGAGAGAGAGAGAGAGAGAGAGAGAGAGAGAGAGAGAGAGTTTAAGGTGTACCCATTGTTGAAAAGTTTATGAATATGAGAGTAGATGGAGATAACATGTTATTCGCATAGAAAAGGCTCTATACGAAAGGCCGCAAGGGCTCCACAGGCTAATCGTAATTTAGGAACGCCCAGAAAACGATGGTATAATTTTGAATTCAAATTAAAATATTTGTAAATAATAGAAATTTAAATTCGCAATGTATGTAAGCCTTCTGAAATTGGAACAGCGTCTACACTTACTCCAGGATGGAAGATGAAGAAAAGCCTACAATATGAAAAACAATGCGCATGGACACTTTGTAATTGAAATACACAACACGGGTTTGTTTGTTCGTCTGATGTTAGATACACAGTACAACTGCAGCCTCAACTTACTGACTATGATTACAAGAACACTCTTCCGTAGCCGGTAACGATGAAAATCAATCCTATTTTCAGGCAGTTGTACAGTCCAGAACGTTTCAGATGCGACTACACGCAGAAACTCAGTTAAAGTGTAATTTTGCTGTTGCAACTGTTTGACTGCATAATATATATACTGCAGTATGTAGACAATACAGCATAAGACTGGTAGAGCATTCGTTCTGTTACACAGATGTGGAACGCGGACCATGGAGAAGAGAGGAGGGTTACGATTGTGAATGTTGAGATGTGGGTAAGGAGAACAAAACGGGTTGGTAGAATGACTAATGATAAAGTTCTGTATAGAATAAAGGTGAACAGAAAACTTCTAAATACTCTCACGAAGAGGAACAAAAATTCGAAAGGACATGTTATAAGAGAAAACAGAACGTTAACTTGAGGGTTAGGTTAGGTTAGAAAAGGTTATATTTTTGAGGACACAGTGGAAGTAAAAGGAGAAAAGGAAGGAAGAGATTAACGATGACCGACGATGTTGGCAGAGGAGGTATAAGAGAATTAAAACAGGCTTGAGGCTGAGGAGTGGTGTACGGGTTCCGGTCGGGTGGAGAACATCTTATGCGATGTCCGTTATTTGGTCGCGTCTTCTAATCAGAATACTGACTTGGAATTATAAAGTGTGGCTGTAATGATAGTGGTCAGGAGTTTATGATCTAGTTTTAACATTATACGATGGGCTTGCAGCAGGACTAAATATGTTGAAGCAATGAGGCACAAAGGATTCTTTAAATATAAGAAAGAACTGGGCTTGAAATTCCGGTTTAAGATCACGTTAGAGAAAACAAACAGACTCTGCGATAAAAAAAATCATAAAAAAAGACACAGGTAAACAAAAAGCAAGACATGAAGGTAAAGAAAATTGCTACCTCATACCAGTCACCTCAAATTGTAGCCCAGGGGTGCACTAATCTATTAACAGAAATGTGCTGAATGTAATATAAAGTAGTTCTATATTAAAATTCATTTTCCCGAAAGCTAAATTTTTTATATGATTTTTTTAAATCATGCAACAATTACAATCTGAAAATTTCGCCAGTGGATACTATAAATATTCTAGTTAAGCCACTCACGTAAAATATTGTTTGCTTACATCTAATTAAAAAAAATTACGAAAATAAAAATTAAGTTGAAAAGTTAGACGAAATTAAATTAAAACAGAAACGTCTCCGTACAAATTTACATATTATGATAAAGAGAGTAAAATGAAAGAGTTTGTCATATCAGAAATGAGAACAGAATAAGAATATAACTTCATTTTGGTTATAAGTGAATTTGGGAAAGTTCCTAAAAAGGAAAATTTAACATCAAAGGCTGACCTATCCCCTTGAAATCTTACCAGAATGACAGAATAAATAAAAAATTATTACGCATGAAACATGAATAAGAAAACAATTATTTACAAGTGTGACGTACAGTCTACTAAGTATTTCCAGTTAAACTATACTTTCCACTTACGTTTCAATGAGCTACGGAATAACATATTACCGCACTGAGAGTTCCAGAAAACGCTTAACACTGCGGCAATTTTATCGTTATTCATAACTGGTTTACGCTGAAGAAGAAAAAAACATTAACTATCGATTGTTATCAACGCGTAGGTTCGTTGGAAGCATGAAAGCGCATAATTTCCACGGGTTCGACCTTGACACGGAGACGCGACAACAGCTACTGGCCAGCTGGCTTTATGACTCAGCCGCCTCAGCGTTAGTCCGGTCACAGGATACGACAAGAGTTATGCATGGCGTGTGTAAGTAATGCAGTCAGGTCACTTGGATTCTAGAGCATCGATCCCGAGCAAATTACCTATGCAACGTTGTAACTAGCGGACTTTCTGTCCATCACAATTCAATAAATAATTCATTGTTAAAATTAAAAATGTTTATTAATTATTAACCATTCACATTTAATAATTGGTTAGACATAAGAATGGCGTGGACACACAACTGGACACAGTTCTTGAGAATGACCAAATCTGATATCATTCACCAAGTATACTGACGATTCTTCTTTGAGTTTACTTGCTTTGTACAGTTATATCCTGTTCATTCGCTCTTATTTTTACTGGTTTGTTTATAGATGTAACAAAATAATTAGTGCTTTTTATATTTAATTTCTTTAGTACATTTTATGACAGAGGATAAAAATTAAGCTTATTCTCAAGCTTACAGTTTTTCCCAGTAGTGTTCTGTGGTACTAGCTAATACCTAGGGCACTTTGTACCACACGAACTGTATTTGTGTTCACTCGAACACGCGTCATATCAAAAGCCTTTGTTCTCTATAACCTTAAATTATACAAACCTTAATTGAAACAAAACATAAAGAAAAACGTACAGTTGTAGATCAGATATGTAGATGACATTCTAATAGTTTGGGATGGAAGAAACAAAGATTTTGAAGAATTTACGCATGCAATTAATGGAAAAGAAACAAAGATCAAATTCCAAGAAGAAATAGGAGGATTAGAAATAAATTGTAAAAAAGGTCGTGGTTTAGGACTTGAAAATTAAGTCCGGTTCAGCAAGTAAACACGACAAAGTTGGACCTTAAATTATAGCTGCCATGGAACTGAACCGCCAGCATACATATTCTTGAAAAATCTTTAGTTATTATTCTCTGCCCTGCATTCCTGTCCTTGTACTAGATTGTATATTTTCATGAAATAAAATCACATTAACACGTTGATGTAAACGAGCTTCATTTTCGCAGTAAATTTTTTTTTGTTTCGCTCTCCACGTCCCGAGTTCCCAAGGTTCTAGTACGGATCACTGTTACGTTGGTCGGGTCGACTATTTCGGGTTTGTTTTGAAGGATTAATACAGCGGCGCTCTTAGCAGCCGCGGGGCCTTCATTGTTCCTTATATCTTCATAAAGCAAATCAACATCCTTTTCAAAATTATTTATATCACCTCCCCCCAGTCTCCTAGATTGACTGTTTAATTTCTAGTAATTTATTGAGTCCAAATTGAAAAATGTGGCTTCGTTATGCTTATGTCACTAGTCATAAATTGCAGTTTGCTATCGATATCTGAGTAAGTATAAATTCAGAAACCAATAGTAAAAACATTTAAGAGAAAGGAATTTAAAAACAAGAAAATAAAAATAATTTATATTACTAGAAAAATTTAAGATAAGGAGTTTAGAGTAACTGAAAGTATGAAATTTTCTTCAACTGAAAATACAAAGATTTGTCTCTCTCTCTCTCTCTCTCTCTCTCTCTCTCTCTCTCTGTCATTTTATTTTTCCAAACAAAGCTTTATTTCATTTGTTTGCAATTTGACTTTATACCATTTATTTCCACCATATAAAACTTTAATATTACCTCTTTCCTAACTTTATTTACTAGAGACCTGCTTATCGTGCCGTTTATACAATATTGAACGTCCCTATTTGCACAAAGTTAAAACAAGCGCATAGTTTACAAAAAATATTCTCCGTCCAATAATCCCTCCCCCCTAAATTTACAATCAATTACTGTTGTGTAAAATATTAATTAATAAATATTGTAATTATTCTTGTAACTTTAATCATTTTTTGTTTTTATTTGTGGGGGGGGAATACTTTGTTGTAAATTGTGAGCTTGTTTGTAACGCTGTGGGAGGGGGCTTACTGTATAAATAGAGTTTAGTCGCTGACGATGCCTCATCGTAATGTGGGCTCGAAACGCCTGGTTTCAAGAGACGTAAAACGACTTGTGTTAAACAGAAAAAAAGAAACAGTGTTATTATTATCAAAACCACGAAAGTTTACGAGCAGTAATTTCTTTGTTTGCGTATTCAAATCCGTTTTAATTACACAATTAAACAAATGTATGGATGCACCATCAAACTACGAGTGTCATTCAATAAGTAAACAGACAAACAGCTGTGGAACAAAAACTTTTCATTCAATCAATAAAATTTTTTTTTTACTTTTCAACGTAATCTCCAGCAACGTCTATGCACTTGTCCCATCTCTTTACAAGCTTTTTTTATTCCCTCAGCAAAGAATTCTTTACCTTGATGTCGAAGCCAGTTTTGGACTTTTTCCTTCACTTCTTCATTGCTGTTGAACTTGACACCACGGAAAGTCTCCTTGAGTGGGCCAAACAAGAAAAAGTCAGATGGGGCAAGATCAGGGCTATAAGGGGGATGAGGCAGGATCTCCCAACTTACTTTTTTATTGTTTCGAGCGTCAGTTTTGCCGTGTGTGGGCGGGCATTATCGTGAAGAAGAATCAAACCTTTCCTCTGCCATCCCGGACATTCCTTCTTCAATGCAGGCTTAACTTTGTTCACAATCATGTCAGAATAGTACTGACTATTGATGGTACGCTGGTCTTGTAGGTAATCACAGAAAAATTTGGCCTTGGGAGCTCCAAAAGATGGTTAACATCACCTTACCAGCCGATGGCTGGGTTTTGAATTTCTTTTTGGCGGGTGAACTGGGATGCTTCCATTCCATGCTTTGTCGCTTTGACTCAGGTTCAAAATAGTGAATCCGAGTTAGTGGTTATAGTGGTTCCAAATCCAAAAATCTTATAACAGAACGTTGTTCTTAGAAAGTACTGTCCTCAAGAGGACACGCCACCGTAAATAAAGCTGTATTGGTTATGTTTATGCAATATATTATTTAACAGCTGATCAAAACTTACAACGACGTTGCCAGGTAACACTCCTGAAAGTTTCAATCAGCTGCTACGATTAATTTCTTTTCTACAACTGTTTGTCTGTTTACTTATTGAATGACCCTCGTAGAAGGGCCAATATGTTTTGCCAAGTTAAAATGTTAAATGGAAGAGGACAGGACATTTTTATAGGCGAGAATACAACCAATGGTCACGAATGTACAAGATTGTGAGCTGTAAAACGTAACAAAATCGGCACTCTACTAAGACAAAGGGTGACATAGCTACGGTAAGTGTTGTAAACTGGATAATATTTACTCGGAAATGTATAATAAGATTAGAGAAGGCCGGGAAGGTACTTTTGCTCAGCAGCGGGCTTTCATGTATTGCGTTTACCAATTGTGTTGTTGTTGTTGGTGGTGGTGATGATGATGATAGTGGTAATTATCATAACGTCGATGATATACGAACATTTTTGGACACATTACACTGACCCTAGTACGCGTTAGAATAAACGTATAACGTTGTACACATGAACTCATATCGGTAGGGACGCGATGAGTAGGAGCCGTCGCGTGGGGACCATTGGCACCCGAGTACACACACCCACGATCGCTTAATGCAAGACGGTTAAGAACACTTATTTTTTAATTCCATGAATTTCCACCAGACAGTTCAATTGATCGCTATATATATAAATTGATGCCTAACTGGTAATTACCTCTCTCTCTCCCAATTGGAGTACAAGCAATAAGTTGGCGCAATCATTAAAACTCAATTTCGCCGAATCATCGTGTACACTTCATACTTGAGTTTATTTCTCTTTGTAAGATGTTTATGTGAGGAACATCGTTACGCAGAAAAACTGAGGAAGAGAAACGGTTAGGCGAAAACTGGTGAATAGTCAGACACATCGTAG
Source organism: Magicicada septendecula (assembly GCA_034769895.1). Classification (NCBI taxonomy): domain Eukaryota; kingdom Metazoa; phylum Arthropoda; class Insecta; order Hemiptera; family Cicadidae; genus Magicicada; species Magicicada septendecula. Next base: position 470,876,353 of record CM068373.1, read on the forward strand.
AGAGACTCGGTGAGATAGTGTGAGTCTTTGTTTCCGTTAAACAGCGCACCAAGGTTTTTCTGCCCTTATAAGATGTTGAAAATAATTGTACCTAGGTTTTGTTAAGAGCGGCGAGAAACAACACACATCTTGGCACTTCTTATGTACAAAGATTGACGACATATATGCCTAATGGACGGTTGGAATTCAGCGATTATAGTTAACCTTGCAAAGACAATCTGGATTACAGAAAAAAGTCACAATTTAAATCCGATTGCTCTTCTTTTCTCAGATTTCCTGTATTTCCTCATCTCAGTCTGTCTGTCTGTCTGTCTGTCTGTCTGTCTGTCTATCTCTCTCTCTCTCTCTCTCTCTCTTACAATACATTTTAATATGATAAAACGATATGAAAGCTCAAAGTTATTGTATTGGAAAATAGTTAATTTAGTCTATAGTCTTGTATCGAATGTAACATAATCAAATGTTAATAGTGATAATACTAAGATATGAAACAAATATTATAATTAAATTATTGTATCTTTTTAAAATGAATATTATAAACATATTATTCTGCAAATATTTCAACAGGATAACTGAGAAAATTATTTAATATAATAATAATAATAACGACAACAACAATAACTTATTTTATAACAGTAACAAACAATAAAAGATAGAAAGCAATTTATCTAAGAAAGATAAAATTTATATTGAGAAATTGAATGGTCACCTAAAAGGTAGATGAAGCAGAATAAAGAATCCCTTAATTCTTAATAAGAGTATAGAAAAGACACCTTATTTAAAATTTGATTACTGGCCACGTATTAATGGAGAGAACAGTAAGCTAATAGGATTCTTCATAACCTACACACTTGATGAGAGAATAAAACTATCTAGACCAACTTTGAATACTATGATTGTCGTTATCATCGACAGTAATTATTACATAGATTACTTTTTTAAATTATTGTTTATGATGATTTTAAAATTACTTGCAGTACTGCACGTTAAAGTTTATCACGATTATGTTCGTTTAATGTGTTCTTGTTTTACTTCCAAGTTTCAACTGTAGGCCTATATTGTTCGTTTAATGTGTTCTTGTTTTACTTCCAAGTTTCAACTGTAGGCCTATATTGTTCGTTTAATGTGTTCTTGTGATACTTCCAAGTTTCAACTGTAGGCCTATATTGTTCGTTTAATGTGTTCTTGTGATACTTCCAAGTTTCAACTGTAGGCCTATATTGTTCGTTTAATGTAACTCCAACTTACAGCATCATTCTTCCACGAAAGCGACTGTTCACCCATCTACGTTTCATCTATAAAAAATTCAGACTCAACCTAAATTTTTAAATAATTTCAAAAGTATCTACAAAATTTCAGTTCAAACTAAATGTTTTTACATTTTATACGTCACAATAACTGAATTTTGAGTATCTTTATATGAAGAAGAAGAAGAAGAAGAAGAAGAAGAAGAAGAAGAAGAAGAAGAAGAAGAAGGAACTACGTCATCGTCATCGTCATCATCATCATCATCATCACCGTCGTCGATGTCGGCGTAATCATCATCAAAAGGATCTTTAATGTTATAAGATATACCCTCCTTTAATGAACTCCGTCCCTTACTATACCTTGAAAAGTGTGCATGTCTACGTCTTCGCGCGCGCGTGTACCAACTCAGTGTTGCTTTGTAATGCTTGCATTGTTTAGGAACGTTGAATACAGTAATTCGAACATAAAAAATTAAATATGTTTTAAACAAGCGAAACGTTTTTAACACTTCTTATTAAATACTAATTTTTGAAACTAAAACTGAATTGTTCTTTAGCTCTTCTGACGTTACTTGTAGTCATTTAAATTACAATGGCGTTCCTTGTACGACGTTTGAAATCTGTAAATACGCTTAGTAGGTCTAGACCCTTCAATTATACATTTTCAATTAATAAACAATACGCGTTCGTACGCGTATACATGCTAAGTCCTACTTATACTGTGCAATTTCCTCATTCAGTTCATAAGCAGGGCATAAACCGTTTCCCTGATTAAACACTGAAATACCAAACCGATATAACTATTACAGTAATTACTGATTAAATACCCTGATTATTACTATTAATTTTCTTGGTCGTAGGGGATTTTGGATTTTGATGAAGAGGTGACGTGAAGGTCACGGACAGTAGAGCAATAATCTACGATTGGCCTGTTATAATAATGCTCGAGTACATGTTCTTTGTCATTGGCTTAAACAACTCCAAAGTTCTATTGTTAAATGAATTAGTTCTGCTTTGTCGACCGGTGTTTGTATATCCTTCACTCTCTTGTTGTGCAGCATATGGGGGCGTGAAGGGGGAACGGTCGGGACCAGACCCCCCTCCAGAGGGTCGAAAAAGTAGACGAATTATGTTGATCTCTTATTTTTTAGGCTGTTTTATTATGTTTTCAGTACGATAATAGTAGTAACTCTTTTTTTAAAATATAAAATAGGTTTATTACACAGCATGTGCGTACAGTCCTAAATTTGAAATATAAACTATAGGAAATTCAATTCAGTTAATAAATATCTTCTAAACAGTGTTTCTTTATTGTGTTAATACCTCGTATACTTTAATGGAATTGATTTTCACGTTTTCAACCACTTTAAAATAGTAATCTTGATTAGTCTTAACTTGTTTTTTTCTTTTGTATGAAGGCCAAATGGATACGCCACGGATGAAGACTGGATACGGACTATATAATCCGATGCTGTACGCTTACATTTCTACCTCGTAATCTGTCGTAACGCGAGTTAATTTCTTCATAGTTCAGAGCCGTACAAGTTTTCGCTAACTTATTTTTCACTTTTACGAACAGAGAACCACATAATATAGAAGTGATCGCGTGCGTACAAATGTCTACGTGTACCAAGACAATATTGTATTACTAATTTTAAACATAACCACAAAAATTAAAACAAGAATAAACAGGAATTATTAACTACAAAAAAAAAAAAAAAAAACATTATTTTGCTGCTTAATACTGGTCGGGAGAAAGGTCACGTATTAATACACATATTTCACAGGTACTGTACATGCACACAAAGCTGAAACCGTGCGTGCAATTCGTCCCGTGTCAATGAACCAGGCGCACCTGTGATTGAATCGATATTTAGTTATATATATATAATCACGTTCAAAATGCTGGTGGAAATAATTAAAGAACATTTGGCAAGCGTTATGAAGATGACACAGACCCCCCTAAAATGCCAATTAAATAATCACAAGAATTCTTTGAATGTGTGTGTGTGTGAATGGAATTTGTTTTGTCTTTTGGAGAACGTACTCTTCCAGTTTCATAGTACACATTACTAACTTTGATATATTTTATGTTTAATTGCTACTTCGGCCAACTTGTGTTTTCTACTCTATAAACATCTATCATATGGTGTATGCTCTTCCTAAGAAGAATCTCTGGAAAAACTATATCTTTACCCGTTGCATTTCCCATCTCAAATTCTTATGACTTTCTTATGACTTTCTTATGACTCATGACTTTATTCTGTACGTAGAACAATGTTGGCCGATGGTGCCCGTGTTTGAAGATTCGTTTTACTTGAGATCCTCACGTGCTGGTATAATTTTGCCGCCGATGTTATGTTATTTTGACAAGTTCTCAGCTCAGTTCCGGCACTTTGTATCTTTGTTAAAGTAGTATACTATAAAAATAATCTTAAATTATTATGTTTATGTACGACAGGATTCTGTCATGTCAAGCAAGTGGAATGGTAAACGCCTCCAAACATTTTCTGTAATTTTATTTGCTGAGTATTAAAAAAATATTGGACTCTGTTAAGAAGTTCGTCTGTAAATAATAGAATTTTGATTTAAAATATTATTTTTGGACCAATGTGTACCATGAGAATAAATTAGAAATCCTGAGACAGTTTTGTAATATTCTGGAAACAAATGCGCTGACCATCGTATCACCCAGACTCCCAGTTTCCAAAGTTAATTTTTAAGTAATCAAATTAAAAGCTTTGTAGTTCTTAATTCGTGTAAATTTTATGTAAAATTTGAAAAACGAGTTCAAAAATAAATGTGAAACATAAGACATTACGACATAAACGAATAATGATCTGGTCTAGAAGCTTTGATCTACATTTCGTTTCCAGAAGGGCTGTACGTAGCACATAATTACAACTCATGTTTAGGATAGAGTAGTAATTTAGATAATTATTTTTTTATTTAGTCTTATTCAACTTACTTTTTATTTAACAGGAGATAAAGACTGCAACAATTCTTGAAAACTATATTCAACTTGTATCAGGCATATATGAGGGGTCAGTCGAAAGTATGAGGAGCGGCATCTATAGCTTATTGATACAACTAACATTTTTCGTGTGTTAGATTTATATTTCATGTAAACGCCTGTAAATTTTCGAATTTATATGCCAATTTATTCAATGTTTATCATCTGTTCGAAACGCATGTTTCTAAAGACGGACAAAGTAAAATATCGTGTCGTGATTGTTTGTTAAAAAAGATCTGGGTCCAACATAAATTCACGACAAAATATAAATGTATTAGGAGATGCTGCGCCTTTAAAATAATGGGGTTTTAAGTTACACTCGCACCTCAACGTTGACGTACGAGCACTGAAGATGATTCTCGCAGTGGACTCCCCAAAGAGCGCAACAACTCCAGACATCATTAAAACTACAGTGGAACTTGGTTATAACGTCATTGAAGGGACCAAAAAAATAATGACGTTATGTCCGAGTGATGTTATAAAAGAGTCGTTATAAAAGACCCATTTTAATCACTGGTAAGGAAGGATAAATAAAAAAAAAAGATCTTTCCATTATTAACATTATTCGTGATATTTATTCTAAAGTTTACAAACTGCATTTCATTTATACAAACAGCATCAAGAATATTTTAAAAGATCAAAAAGAAAGTACATGTAACTTACATTTAGGCTTACTGTCGAAAGTAATCCGTAATTTTTTTTGAACGTTCCTTTCTGAAAAATAAATTCTTTCTGTTGTGCTGTGGAGATGCTGCGCTGCATTGAACGTGTCGTCAGACGTCTTTCTAAAGCAGTAAAATCGTGAAAGAGTTTCGGCGGCTCTCATTGCTTCCTGTACTGTCGGACAAACGATGTCGGCATCCTCCTCTTGCTCAGCATCTTCTTCAGCACTATCTTCTGCTTCTATGTTTTTTACTTCCGCGATAATTTCTGCATCACTCAACACTTGGAATGTTTCTACTTGGTCATCCACTGATGCATAGGAATCAAGTTCATTTCCAAATTCATTTACGTCGAATTTCTTAATCCACTCCGAGAGCGGCAAGTCGTCGTCTTCGTCATCATCGGGTAAATTTTCATGTACGAGTACGCGCGCGCACATATATACGTTTATATGAAATTTAGAGTAAAATATCTGAGAAATTTGTGACGCTATAACAGAGTAGTACAATATTTAGTGACGTTAAAACCGGGAATTTTTATAATGTTAAAGATATCAGTTTGACCGGACTTATGACAAAATAACGCTACACCCGAGTTGACGTAACAGCCGAGGCCGTAATAACCAAGTTTCACTGTATTTTCTTTACGGTTTGAAAGACCGGCGATTGAGATTGGATGGCACTGTTAAGATCACAGACATCTCACATGAGCGTGTCTATTATATTCTAACTCACGAACTTGGCGTGAAAAGATTTTGTGCAAAGTGGGTGTCGCATTTGGAATTGTTGCCTACCTTTGTTAACAAAGAATCACAGCATGACATTTGATTTAGTTCGTTTTTCAAAACCCGCGTGACACGTAGATTTTGAACAGCTGGTACACAATGAATGACATGACAGATGGATTTGGAAATTAACTGGTGTTTACAAGAAATACGAGTCCTACAACACATGCAACATTTTAGTTTTCTACCGCTAATCTATGGATGTCGCTTCGCGAACTTTGGACATCTGACCTTCGTAAATTCCCTACTTCCCTTCGCCTTCTTATATAAGCGATTACGTAAGTGAAATATACCGAAATAGATTATAGAGTCACTAAAACAAACGAAAGTAAAAAAGGTAAAGGTTTTATCCAAGGTATTATTAATACAACAAAACTTTAATGTTGTGTTTGCTTATTTGTGGCTCTTGGATAGGGTTTCAAGAGTTATTGCCCGTTGTGTACGTAATTTGCATACTCTGCCCCGTGGACATGCCACGAGAAGTGCACTACGTAACCATGATATTTTCACCATCCCGCTACTGTAATTCGTTCATGTTTAAATCTTGCGTGTTTGTCTTAGTTCATTTCTCACACTCATGAATATTTTCCCCAAATTCCATTAATAACATTTTTTTCAGCTATTTTATCAGTGTTTTTTAAGTCTAAATTAGTAAGTAAAGATACAAAAGCCACCATATACAAGACCTTGATTAGACCAGTCCTGATGTATGGCTCGGAATGCTGGGTGGTAAAAAAACTAGATGAGCAGAAACTATCCGTTTTTGAGAGGAGGGTACTGAGGAGAATCTATGGCCCTGTGAGGGAAAACGACATTTGGAGGCGATTGCATAATCGAGACTTGTACGAAAGGTTTAAAGATCTTCCGATCGTGCAATTCATACAAATTAACAGATTGCGTTGGGCTGGTCATGTGCAGAGAATGGCGGAGGATAGAATCCCAAAAAGAGTGATGAATTATTTGCCGATGGGAAGGAGAAGGAAGGGAAGACCGCGTACAAGATGGCTGGACCAGGTTGGTAAGGAGGCAGTGAGGCTGGGTGCAGCAAACTGGTGGACATTGGCCGGGAGTAGAGACCAGTGGGGAAGATTTCTTTTGGAGGCCAGGGCCCGGACTGGGCTGTAGCGCCGAGGATGTATGTACTGTATGTATGTATGTATTTTATCAGTGTTAGCAGTCTCTTCATAACAACTTTGTTGTATTTTGTTGCTTCTCTGCTATGTACAATTTTCCCTTGAACGAGGCCTTTCGGTTTCGCAACCATTATCAAGTTCTTACTACAACGAAACTACTACAAGGTTTTGTTGTAGGTAAGAACTTGATAATGGTTGTTGCGAAACCGAAAGGCCTCGTTCGAGGGAAAATTGTACATAGCAGAGAAGCAACAAAATACAACAAAGTTAATAACATTTTTGTTTTTCAAACACACTAGAACGGCAGTGACTACTGTCTTAATTTTAGTTGTTAATGTTTTGACATAATTTTAGTTCTACCCTGACTTACGGTATGATGGTGTACGCGATGTTACAATGTTACTTGAGCCATAGCAGTAAAACAACATGGTTGCCCTTGCAGAGTAATAAACGTTTCAGTAGCAAATAATGTTTTATGAACACCTGACGCTAGTTTCAAGTATACTAGACCAGTATACTCGGGAGATTCACTGCGATAATAACTGTTTCACAATATACTGTAAATATTACAAGAATTACAGTTGAAAACGCACATGGAATTCTGTCATCAGAAAGTAAAAACTCTTTTTTATTTCTTTGTCTTATGTATTTTCCTTTAATCTTCTTTAATTTTTATGCAACACTTTTATTTATGGTAGTATGAGAAAACATTTAAAAATAATATATTGTCTTTAAACGAGTATAGGAATGTTTTTCTTTAAAACGTCTCCAAACTTTTTCACTTGAGGGCCGAATTGAAAAATCTTGGAAGTCAGGTGGGCCAACACACACACACACACACACACACACACAATGTATTTTTTAACTTTTTTTTAACTTTACGAAATAATCAAGTCAATAAAATAGGTATTTAAATAAAAATTAAGCAGACTTATCCAAAGAAAACAAATTCATTTATTCAAAATAATGTAAATAAAAGTAAGGAAAAAATAACATTCAAAGATATTTCTTATGTATTATTTTTTGGCTTTCTTATGTACGTATGGGATGTGTGGAGTTGCTTCTGACATATAATGTCTGTTCTTTTTGGGTCAAATTTTGATGCTCCTATCACTAGAATGGATTTCAAGTGTTCGTCTGACAAGTCAAGCCTGTACTTTGATTTTACGAAGTTAATTTTTGGAAACGGGTGGGGGGGGGGTTAGAGCCGAGCGCACGGGTGAAATATGAATCGTCGCTTTAGGTTGATGCGAGTGAGAAGCGTGATTCTTTTAAGGCAGACCAAGCACATTAACCACGTAAATGTTTTAAACTTGTACAAAGTATTATAACATTTTACTGAACTTATTTCTTGCTTAGTCATTTAGTCAAATTTTATAATATTTGAAGTATTTTGACTATCTATTTAAAAACTGCACGCAGCATCGGCCGGGTTGCCGGGGGGCTGGATGCGGCCCGCGAGCCGTAGTTTGGAGACCCCTCATCTAAGCGATAGGTGATTTCTTACGGGTGTAACGTTTTTTACCACGTTACAAATCCAGGGAACCCATCTTAATTGACGCCTGCCAATTACATGGGCTGCCTACGTTGTAACGAACTGTTATTAAACTCAAAATAATTGAACAAATTACTTAAGCTAATTATTAGGAAACTAGGGAAGGTATTTCACTGATTTATGCACTCATTTTCATGTGTAATAAGATGACTTCTCTTTATTAACAACTGATATGAAAAGATCCCATGACATAATTAATTAGATTAAAATATTTGAATGGTTATCAGAAAAACTGGGGATCAAACTGATTATGTATTCTTTTACCTCGGATCCGAGTTTACTTTAAGTATATCTATAGCAAAGACTTCTGAGTATTTTGTGTTCATCTAGATGCTTGCAAGACTTCTTTTACCATTTGAAGAATGGTATTATTAACTAAAGTGATTATAATTAACATTTACATATAATGCGTTACAACGTATGATATTGAATATTACAGTAAACTCTTAGTTGGTCTCATTTAAATTTTAAAGAAAATCATAATCTTTGTAATTAGTAATTTGAAGGCACAAGAGTAGTTAAAATAATTCACTTAAATTATATATGTAGAATTAATGTATTGTTTTTTTTGTAATAAGAATGTCAATTTAAATAAAAATAGGAACTATATTATCGCGGAGTACTTGCCCCTCTCCGTTGTAATGTGCCAGTCGAATCGAGTAGAGAGTCACAATGCTGCCGTCAGAGAGTATAGAACTACGAGCGAGAGCTCCACCAAAATTCACTGTTTAAATTTAATTTTAAATGTTAGCTACCACTGCTAAACGTGGCGAGCGAGTGTGATGTGTGAAATGTAGAAAGTTGTGTTAAAAAGAAAAATTAAATCAATTAAATCGTCACACGGGTAAATCGTTTATTCGCACTGCTTCCATCGTAACACTTTCCTTGCTTGCCGTTTTGATCCCTAGAATCTGGGATCGTCCGCAGAAGCTAAATAACATTAAACAACTCCTAAAGACCACACCCCCCTCCACTACTTCTCACTCCTTCATGAAACAAATATTCCCTATCCTAACGGAAATTTCCGATCCACCAATAAATAGTAGGCAAGGATATGTAAATACAATAGAAGACAGCTATCCAGTCGTTGTTAGTTCTTTCAACCGCCACTCACAGGTAAGAAAGTCTTATTTTATTTTAAATTATTTTGTACTTTATTCTTCGTATTGTTTAAATTAGCAGCCATCCTTACTATTTCTTTTATAAATTTGCTAACTGCTATAATTTTTTTATTTATTATTTATTATTTTTTTTATTTTTTATTTTTTATTTTTTTATTATTTTTTCATTTATTTATTTTTTATTATTTTTTTATTTTTTATTTTTTTTTATTTTTATTTTTTTTTAATTTTTTAATTTTTTTAAATTTTTTTTTATTTAAAAAAAATAAAAAAATTATAGCAGTTAGCAAATTTATAAAATAAATAGTATTTTGTACTTTAGTCTTATATTTCTATTCTTACATGTTGTGGCTAATGTTTGTAATAAGATTTATATTGTCATAAACATTTTTAAATCGTAGTTATTTACATTTTGACAATATTTTGTTTTGTAAAGTTTTATTGTTATTCTAAGTTGTTTCATGTTATTTAGTTTTTAAGGACGATCCCAAATTCTACGGATCAAAACATCAAGCAAGAAGCATATTATGACGGAAGCGGTCCAAATACAGGATTTACCCGTAAGGTCTATATGTGTTACGTGTATTTTATATTACAATTTGTAATTTACATTTTTTACGATTACTTACAAATTTCAAAGACTAAACACATTAGAATTAACGCACTGACTTACAAACACAATTAATTATTTATACCTCTTCCGATTCATTAAAATCTTCTTGTCCTTTTATCGGGAAATATATGATGTCCGAGATAGAGGAAATTATGATGTTTTAGTTTTTATTTGAGTCCATGCTAATTTATTTGTTGGGGTTCTATTTATCGCGACAATCCTCCAATCTGCACGTTATTGAAAGTGTTATGGTTATTAAGACTATAATTAATTAAAAAGTACACAATGAGTATGAACGTTACTGTACATTACAAGGCTATTTAATGTTCACACTTGATCATAAAAATAGTACTATCTGCTATGATAAGCAGTTTTATCGTTTTACAAAGTTTAAATTCACCCAACACAACCTTGTGAGAGTAAATTTGCACAAATTCTATACGTTTATAATAAAAGTGATTTATTATTTTTATATAATTAATTTTGTAAGGAATGTGTTTCATTATGTTGATAGTATAAATCCAGTAGCAGGTGAATACTGTCGTAAACTGACCTACATTTGACTGTTATAGGTCAAAATTTTAACAAAGTAATTTTCGTTACAATAGACACACGTAGTGGAAAATGACAATCTTCGCGTGTGCGACCCCGCACAGGTTATTATTTGACTCCACGTTTTACAACAATTACCTGAAGAAGATTTTACTGCAACAATAACAAACAATCCTCCAAGCTGTTGTTACAGATATGTCGAGGACGTACTTACAAGTTTCAAACTGCGATATGATTAAGAGAGATTAATAATATTTTCAACTAAAGTAATGACGACGACGACGACGACGACAACAACAACAATAATAAATCTTGTTATTTTTATAGACTGCCGAAATGGTCGGAGAGAAGTAAGGGTGGACAGTATGGATAGCAAAGTAGACACTGTTGCCAGCCACAACTGTGCTTTCTTGGACGTTTCCTAGGTATTAAATTTTACAGGCTGCGTCGACGTGAGGGATAAAAACGTACACGATGTCACGATGTTAAGTTTTAAATTGCTGACAAAAATCCCGTTAAAATTATTTAAATTCGTACAATCCGTATATATTTTACTAACATGCAACTAAGTTTAAACCATAAAATAAGGACTAACTCTAACATGGTGGTTAGCAATGAGGGAATTCGTCCGGCAGTGGCAGATTCATTACTAAAGAGGTGAAGCTATTTTCAAAAATTCACGAAGTGGCTTCTATATGAAAGTCATATTCGAGGATTCTCCATTTTATAAGTTACCATAAAAAAGTTTGAACATTTTTAAGATATGACCTTTTGAAATCAAAATTTTGAAACCATGTTTATTCTTACGAGATGACTTTAACCTCCCGTAAATTCGCCACTGTCGGCTGAAACTTACAGTAGTTTAAAATTTTCCATTATTTATTACGTCAAAACAAATTGTGACAATGTATTTGTTATATATTCGTTATATGTTGTGCACGGTAATCTAACGCTAACGCCATACATACATACATACAAACAAATGTACATACATACGAACACACACAAAGACACATGAACTCACGCACTCAGAAACACAAAGGAAATGAATATACTTGTATTCTCACAGGTGCGCAACTACAGTCAATAAAAACACAAACGCACAAAATGAAATTAATCTATAAGAGACGAATGAATATAAAAAATAACAGTTTGGCGCACATACAATTTTGAAATACTCGCTACGACACTTTACTTTTTGTACATATTTGTATCAATAGTTACGAAGACGAAAACAGTTGCACGTGAGAAAATCAATAGGGATAAAAAGCAGCAGACAGCTCGAGAATGTTGTTTACTATGTCCATCCGTCTTTTTTGTTGACACTGTTATTACAGTGCGTACATAACAGAACAACATGACAGTTAACGCGTGTTTGTGTGTCTAAGTGTTTACGTCGCAAAATCACTAACAAAGCTTTGCGCAAATCTAGGTAAGAGGAATCGTAGCGTGACGCCGCGTGTCGGCCGGCGTAGCGTGTTGTGTTGTATTGTTTCTGACTGCCACGGGATCGATCCTAAACGCTTGTGACGTAATTTTCTAATTCCACTTTTGCCTGTCCAACTATTTAACTACTAGTGACGAGCAGGAAAACTGTCCCGAGGAAAACAGTTTACGTTTCTTAGCTGCCGTTATTGTTGTTATTTAATTAGCATTTTACTTTTTAATTACACAAAACGATATAAACGTTTGCCCTTGTCGCCTACGTTCGTTATTAATTAAAGTTTTATACAACTGAAATTCACTTAGTTACGTTAGTTGGGAAAGTTTTTTCTTTTGTACGACAATACGAATGTTATAATTATTAAATACTGTTGTAGACACGACAAAATCCGCATGACGTTTGTCGTTCATATGGGAAGACGCAATGTGTCTTGTTAAGGACAATTGTTTACGGAAAGGAAAGCTAAGATTTTTGAGCGGCCAGTCTATATCCCATGACATAATTAATTAGATTAAAATATTTGAATGGTTATCAGAAAAACTGGGGATCAAACTGATTATGTATTCTTTTACCTCGGATCCGAGTTTACTTTAAGTATATCTATAGCAAAGACTTCTGAGTATTTTGTGTTCATCTAGATGCTTGCAAGACTTCTTTTACCATTTGAAGAATGGTATTATTAACTAAAGTGATTATAATTAACATTTACATATAATGCGTTACAACGTATGATATTGAATATTACAGTAAACTCTTAGTTGGTCTCATTTAAATTTTAAAGAAAATCATAATCTTTGTAATTAGTAATTTGAAGGCACAAGAGTAGTTAAAATAATTCACTTAAATTATATATGTAGAATTAATGTATTGTTTTTTTTGTAATAAGAATGTCAATTTAAATAAAAATAGGAACTATATTATCGCGGAGTACTTGCCCCTCTCCGTTGTAATGTGCCAGTCGAATCGAGTAGAGAGTCACAATGCTGCCGTCAGAGAGTATAGAACTACGAGCGAGAGCTCCACCAAAATTCACTGTTTAAATTTAATTTTAAATGTTAGCTACCACTGCTAAACGTGGCGAGCGAGTGTGATGTGTGAAATGTAGAAAGTTGTGTTAAAAAGAAAAATTAAATCAATTAAATCGTCACACGGGTAAATCGTTTATTCGCACTGCTTCCATCGTAACACTTTCCTTGCTTGCCGTTTTGATCCCTAGAATCTGGGATCGTCCGCAGAAGCTAAATAACATTAAACAACTCCTAAAGACCACACCCCCCTCCACTACTTCTCACTCCTTCATGAAACAAATATTCCCTATCCTAACGGAAATTTCCGATCCACCAATAAATAGTAGGCAAGGATATGTAAATACAATAGAAGACAGCTATCCAGTCGTTGTTAGTTCTTTCAACCGCCACTCACAGGTAAGAAAGTCTTATTTTATTTTAAATTATTTTGTACTTTATTCTTCGTATTGTTTAAATTAGCAGCCATCCTTACTATTTCTTTTATAAATTTGCTAACTGCTATAATTTTTTTATTTATTATTTATTATTTTTTTTATTTTTTATTTTTTATTTTTTTATTATTTTTTCATTTATTTATTTTTTATTATTTTTTTATTTTTTATTTTTTTTTATTTTTATTTTTTTTTAATTTTTTAATTTTTTTAAATTTTTTTTTATTTAAAAAAAATAAAAAAATTATAGCAGTTAGCAAATTTATAAAATAAATAGTATTTTGTACTTTAGTCTTATATTTCTATTCTTACATGTTGTGGCTAATGTTTGTAATAAGATTTATATTGTCATAAACATTTTTAAATCGTAGTTATTTACATTTTGACAATATTTTGTTTTGTAAAGTTTTATTGTTATTCTAAGTTGTTTCATGTTATTTAGTTTTTAAGGACGATCCCAAATTCTACGGATCAAAACATCAAGCAAGAAGCATATTATGACGGAAGCGGTCCAAATACAGGATTTACCCGTAAGGTCTATATGTGTTACGTGTATTTTATATTACAATTTGTAATTTACATTTTTTACGATTACTTACAAATTTCAAAGACTAAACACATTAGAATTAACGCACTGACTTACAAACACAATTAATTATTTATACCTCTTCCGATTCATTAAAATCTTCTTGTCCTTTTATCGGGAAATATATGATGTCCGAGATAGAGGAAATTATGATGTTTTAGTTTTTATTTGAGTCCATGCTAATTTATTTGTTGGGGTTCTATTTATCGCGACAATCCTCCAATCTGCACGTTATTGAAAGTGTTATGGTTATTAAGACTATAATTAATTAAAAAGTACACAATGAGTATGAACGTTACTGTACATTACAAGGCTATTTAATGTTCACACTTGATCATAAAAATAGTACTATCTGCTATGATAAGCAGTTTTATCGTTTTACAAAGTTTAAATTCACCCAACACAACCTTGTGAGAGTAAATTTGCACAAATTCTATACGTTTATAATAAAAGTGATTTATTATTTTTATATAATTAATTTTGTAAGGAATGTGTTTCATTATGTTGATAGTATAAATCCAGTAGCAGGTGAATACTGTCGTAAACTGACCTACATTTGACTGTTATAGGTCAAAATTTTAACAAAGTAATTTTCGTTACAATAGACACACGTAGTGGAAAATGACAATCTTCGCGTGTGCGACCCCGCACAGGTTATTATTTGACTCCACGTTTTACAACAATTACCTGAAGAAGATTTTACTGCAACAATAACAAACAATCCTCCAAGCTGTTGTTACAGATATGTCGAGGACGTACTTACAAGTTTCAAACTGCGATATGATTAAGAGAGATTAATAATATTTTCAACTAAAGTAATGACGACGACGACGACGACGACAACAACAACAATAATAAATCTTGTTATTTTTATAGACTGCCGAAATGGTCGGAGAGAAGTAAGGGTGGACAGTATGGATAGCAAAGTAGACACTGTTGCCAGCCACAACTGTGCTTTCTTGGACGTTTCCTAGGTATTAAATTTTACAGGCTGCGTCGACGTGAGGGATAAAAACGTACACGATGTCACGATGTTAAGTTTTAAATTGCTGACAAAAATCCCGTTAAAATTATTTAAATTCGTACAATCCGTATATATTTTACTAACATGCAACTAAGTTTAAACCATAAAATAAGGACTAACTCTAACATGGTGGTTAGCAATGAGGGAATTCGTCCGGCAGTGGCAGATTCATTACTAAAGAGGTGAAGCTATTTTCAAAAATTCACGAAGTGGCTTCTATATGAAAGTCATATTCGAGGATTCTCCATTTTATAAGTTACCATAAAAAAGTTTGAACATTTTTAAGATATGACCTTTTGAAATCAAAATTTTGAAACCATGTTTATTCTTACGAGATGACTTTAACCTCCCGTAAATTCGCCACTGTCGGCTGAAACTTACAGTAGTTTAAAATTTTCCATTATTTATTACGTCAAAACAAATTGTGACAATGTATTTGTTATATATTCGTTATATGTTGTGCACGGTAATCTAACGCTAACGCCATACATACATACATACAAACAAATGTACATACATACGAACACACACAAAGACACATGAACTCACGCACTCAGAAACACAAAGGAAATGAATATACTTGTATTCTCACAGGTGCGCAACTACAGTCAATAAAAACACAAACGCACAAAATGAAATTAATCTATAAGAGACGAATGAATATAAAAAATAACAGTTTGGCGCACATACAATTTTGAAATACTCGCTACGACACTTTACTTTTTGTACATATTTGTATCAATAGTTACGAAGACGAAAACAGTTGCACGTGAGAAAATCAATAGGGATAAAAAGCAGCAGACAGCTCGAGAATGTTGTTTACTATGTCCATCCGTCTTTTTTGTTGACACTGTTATTACAGTGCGTACATAACAGAACAACATGACAGTTAACGCGTGTTTGTGTGTCTAAGTGTTTACGTCGCAAAATCACTAACAAAGCTTTGCGCAAATCTAGGTAAGAGGAATCGTAGCGTGACGCCGCGTGTCGGCCGGCGTAGCGTGTTGTGTTGTATTGTTTCTGACTGCCACAGGATCGATCCTAAACGCTTGTGACGTAATTTTCTAATTCCACTTTTGCCTGTCCAACTATTTAACTACTAGTGACGAGCAGGAAAACTGTCCCGAGGAAAACAGTTTACGTTTCTTAGCTGCCGTTATTGTTGTTATTTAATTAGCATTTTACTTTTTAATTACACAAAACGATATAAACGTTTGCCCTTGTCGCCTACGTTCGTTATTAATTAAAGTTTTATACAACTGAAATTCACTTAGTTACGTTAGTTGGGAAAGTTTTTTCTTTTGTACGACAATACGAATGTTATAATTATTAAATACTGTTGTAGACACGACAAAATCCGCATGACGTTTGTCGTTCATATGGGAAGACGCAATGTGTCTTGTTAAGGACAATTGTTTACGGAAAGGAAAGCTAAGATTTTTGAGCGGCCAGTTTCTTGATAAATCTTTTCAAAAAGGGCTTACCATCGGGTAGTAAAAGTAAATTACAGAAGAACAATCGCTGGATGAAAATTCATATTTTAAAGAAATTCTTATTTTACATATCTTTGCGAAACTAATACAATTTAACAATCTGAAGTTATACAGAAAATTAAGATACACGATCTCACAAAGATGATCAATGAAAATTAGCGATGCACCTTAAACATTTCAGAGCGTACTGTTCTATTCTCAGAATACTAACCACTTGTCAGATAAGACATCCTCTGCAAGATGCTGGAAATAAATTTTATTCTCCACGATATCAGGTAGTTAAATATACTAGAAAATATTTTATAAAATCATTTATATTTTAAGTTGAAAATTCGCTTGTAAGAAACGGCAATTTTCGCTGCAGCATTGCCACTGTTTTGGTTTAATTATATCTCTTGTCTTCATTATATCTAATCTCTTTCGACAGTGTCCATTATCCACGGAGAGAGATGATGTAAATACTACGATTCCATACTGTTAAGGACTTTAAGCTGAGAAATGTAGTAATTTTAGTATGATTCCAATCTGTTTTTGTCCAAGCATTCCATCACAGATTCGGATTAAGACAGCAAAGTTATTGTACTAGAAACGGGCGTAAAGAATTCCGCTTATGAAAAATTCAAAATGCCCTACAAATTTCTCAAAGTAGGCGCTGGAGGATCTTGTGAGGGGGGCGGGGGCCAGCCCCCGGGATACGAAGTGAGGGACGAAGCAGGAATAAGACAAAATTTGGTCACCAAACATAAAGGTTTTTATCAAGTAATAAGCTAAATTCTTTCACAAGTTTTATAATCTATTTCAGTTTTTTACGATGTTATGTCATCATCATCATCCTCAAGGTTTAAACCAAGAATGGTTTGTTCCGGTCTCAAATAGGCAAATATTACAGCTGGTCACTCCAGCGCTTCCTCGGACGTCCCACACCTCTCCGTACCCTCGGCTTATAGTTCCATAGTTGTTTGGGGATGCGGCAGTCATCCATACGGCAAAGATGTTCCCACCAATTCAGCCGATACTGGGCGATCCTGTCGCGTATACTCATAATATTCAGTTCCTGCCATACATCTGTGTTTCTTCTATGATTCTGGAGAGTATACCCTACCACGTGCCGGAGAATCTCATTTCAGCCGCTTGGATACGACTGGCCTGGCCGTTCGTTAAAGTCCAATTCTCAGACCCATAAAGAAGTGTGGGAAGAGCCATCACCTTGTAGAATTTTAGGCGTGTTTCTTTACTTGCTGACTTAAGGGTTCGCCTGATGGTCCCGTACATAAGGTTGAACTTATGCAACTTGTTCACCACGTCGTTGCATGCATTATAAGACACACTGTAGCCCAGGTATTCAAAACTGCTAACTTGTTCCAGGACAGTACCGTCTATAACAATTTTTGCCCGTACGGGATAAGTTCCACAAAAAACCAACGATGTTATGTAGAAAATGTTTTACGACCCTACATGTAAAGCAGTTAAAAGTCATGTATAACTTACCTTTATTTTATGGCAAGAAACTTTTGCAGCATTTCCGCCATTCTGTTTAGTTGTATGTGGATTTAGTGCGGTCATGAGTATTCTAAATTAAAAGAGGAAGAGACTGAAAATAATTGATCGCGGAGACTTGAAGATGCTATTGATAAATACAGAGGGTATTACGGGACAAGTTCACAGACTCACCCATACCGCCAGTTATGTTACAGAATTAACTGTCATCAATTATTAACAATAGAGCAGTGTGTTAAGTTAATGTGCAGTTTAGTTTCTATTACTTTGTTTTAATAAATAGCTATAGAATTTCTATTCCAAGTCCTTTTGTTTTCAAACTAACTTTTTAAAATTCAAAAATTACATACACAGAAAAAATGTGAAATTCAAAAATGACAAATAGAGGTACAATTAAATTTTTATTATTATTTGAGTCAGAGATAGATTTTGTCGGTGGGGAGATGAAAAAATTATATTTGGAAAGGAGGAGTTGTATGCACAAAATGTGGAAAACTGGAGTACCGGTCAACTTTTATTCCTTTCCGAAAAGCGGACAATTTATACAATAGCAGTTGTTTTGCAAGTACCGGACTCTATCAATTTCTGTTATATAACATTTTCACTGTCTTGTATGAATGAGTGCTGACATTCTTTTTTTATAATATGGTATATTAATTTGTTATCAGATTTCATTGTCCGCTTGTTGTTTGGTAGGTAAATGTATTCATTTAAATAAAATAAAATATTTGTTTGAAGCCGACCACGACAGATTGAAGCGTGAATTAGAATCGTCGTTGCTAACTGTTTTACATAACACACCTCGCACAAAGAATTATGTTTATAACGTGTGGCACAAAAAAACACAAACGTAACCTTCGCTTGTCACATAATTTGTAAAAAAAAATCTTACAGCAAACACTTAAAGACTATAAAAACGATAAATCTATACTATTTCTTTTATGAATTTGCTAACTGCTATAATTTTTTATTGTTCGACTAAGCTTTTCGCCATTACTGACATCTTCAGGTCTTAAGCAACCTGTTATAAAATGGCAGCATTAAATTCATTTTGCTATAGAGCTATAAATTATCTAGAAAATGAAGAACTCAAACAAAAAGAATTAAAGAAAATACAACAAATAGCAAAAAATACAACCCTAAAATAATTAATAGAATAGTTAAGAAAATAGAGGAAAATAAAGAAATAGAAAATAACAAAAAAGAAAAAACAAATGAAGAAAAGAAATATAAAGGAGCAATAACATGCATAGGATATCAAACAAAAATGTTACAAAAATGTTTCGAAAAATATGAAATACAGATAGGAATAAAGAAAACGAAAAATGTATTCGAATATATAAAAAATGATAAAACAGAAGAAATTCCATTAACAGAAAAAAGCGGCGTATACAAATTAAAATGTGGGGAATGTAATAAGATATATCTGGGCGAAACTGGAAGAAAATTTAAAATTAGAATGAATGAACACGCAAAAGGAGAAGGGGTTAGAGTAACGAACTCACTATATGCAAGACATTTCAACGAATCAGGCCATAAATTCATAAATCCCAATGAAAATATGGAAATAATCAAAATAGAAGGTTGTTTAAGACCTGAAGATGTCAGTAATGACGAAAAGCTTAGTCGAACAATAAAAAATTATAGCAGTTAGCAAATTCATAAAAGAAATAGTAAGGATGGCTGCTAATTTAAACAATACGAAGGATAAATCTATAGTTTTTCTAAATTTAATTATTTGCCTAATTAAGTCAGTTTGCCAGAATTTTCGATTAAACAAAAGTACGTTAATTTACATCGTGATTATTTATATATTTTTTAAAAGCCGTTGATGATTGAAGACTATTTATTAATTTAGCTCTCATAAGTATAATCACGAATATGTTACGAGTGTACATTAACCCGCGGTTGCACCTGCCGAAGCTAAACGTGGTGAAGTACCTGAGCATGTACATACAGCTGACTTGGCAAACGTGGTGAAGTACCTGAGCATGTACATACAGCTGACTTGGCAAACGTGGTGAAGTACCTGAGCATGTACATACAGCTGACTTGGCAAACGTGGTGAAGTACCTGAGCATGTACATACAGCTGACTTGGCAAAAACATATTTTTATACATATTTTATTCTGGAAACAGCTTGGTAATAAAGTTTCCAAAACTACACTCGTTGATTGGCAGAAAGTCTCAGATGACTTTGAAAAACAAACTGTTAATTTATAAAGCTACTAGCAAAATACCCGTGCTTCGCTACGGAGTTTCACGTTGTACGTAATTGTACAATTATTGCTCGCTTAATAGTATAGGATTAGATAGATTGTACAAATTCTCAACTCTTAGTTTGTTTATTTACATTCATAGCAACAGCTGTTTTTTATTTATTTCGAGAAAATCGTTAGAGCCATTTCCGAGAAATAAAGGACATACATTTATTAATTAATTGAACTTCGAAATTTTCTCGACTATAAGAACCTGCAAAGAACGAAGTTTTTTTCAATTTAAAATTATGATTAAAAACTCAGGACTAAATGTATTCGGGGTTTCCAGTAAACTGAGATGTCAACCACTTACAGTGGATAAATTTCAGTATTTGGTTTTTTGCCCCTTAGGAGTGAAAGTTTGTAAAACCGTTTCTTAGTGAGCACCTAAGACCTATGATGAAGCTATGTTCAAAGTTTCATTGATATCCATTCAGTGGTTTCAGAGATATCGTGAAACCAGAAGGTTTCAGAGGTATTGTTCCGGGGAAGGCCCGTCGGACGACTCCCGCGCTATTTCCTACGCGGGAGACTTCCACCGATGCTATGGTAACCAGAATCTATTCTATTGGGTTGCCATAGTAACCAGATCTAATAGTTTTTTAAGACCCAAAGGACCCCCCAGAGGATCCTATCGAAAAAACACCTGTCCTATGTTGGTTCTCCCGTTGCGTAAAATATTTGTGCCAAGGTTGGTTGAAATCGGTCCAGTGATTTAGGAGGAGATGTAGAAGACCCCAAAGGACCCCATCGAAAAAAGCACCTCTCCTATGTTGGTTCTCCCATCGCGTAAAATATTTATGCCAAGTTTGGCTGAAATCGGTCCAGTGGTTTAGGAGGAGATGTGGAACATACATACGTACAATGGGGGGGGGGTTTGCCCCTTAGGAGTGAAAGTTTTTAAAACCGTTTCTTAGTGAGCACCTAAGACCTATGATGAAGCTATGTTCAAAGTTTCATTGATATCCATTCAGTAGTTTTTGCTCTACGTTGATTCTATGTCAGTCAGTCAGGCAAACTTTCCCCCCCTTTTTCCCCCTTTAAAGGTCGAATTCCCAAAAATCCCTTCTTAGCGGATACCTACATCATATAAGGAACCTACATGCCAAATTTCAAGTTTCTAGGTGTTATAGTTTCGGAGATTTCGTGATGCATCAGTGAGTGAGTCAGTGGTATTTCTCTTTTATATATATAGATTCTAACTTATAGCATGCAGCTGTAACTCCAACCTTGGAATACTCCAGCGCTTCCAGAACAAAGTACTCGGAGCCATCACGAACGCCTCACGGTATGTGTCCAACCGTGTAGCCCAAAGCGATCTACACGTGCCTTCAGTCACTGAAGAAATAAGGAGACGAAGTGCCATATTTCAACGTTAAACCATCCCAACGTCCTCGCCAAAGGACTTCAGTCTAGCGGTGGCGAAGTGCGTGGACTGAAGCTGTCCAGTGACTTCGTGCACAGATTTTATCAGGTTGTGATGATTATTTCAAAACAATATGTAATTTATAATGTATATTTGATGCAGCTGTTTGTAATGGACCTGCTTCACCGGAAGCACATGCTGCATGTAATTTTTCAGTAATTCATTAATGTTGCCGACTATCCTTGTTGGGTAGATTATAATACAATTTAAATTCAATAAAAGAAATAATTACTTTAAATTGATAAGTCAAAATTTACAATTAATTAAGCGTTCTGAATAGGAAAAATTACGAGCGAATTACAACGCTGTAATCATTAAACGAATTGATCGCATGTCGTAGATGCCAATCAAGGCCAAAACAATTGGCAGGCAGCTGCGCGTTGTGCGTCTTACGGTGATCGTACCTTGTACCTAGCAGGTGCAGGTACACCTACTGTACATACTGTATCTTTACGACCTTCCCCTTGTTGGGATTTTAATAACACGACAATTTATTGGTAAATAGTTACAGGCACGACTTACTGGGAATTCGATACTTTGATAAATTGGCTCTTTGACAATCTAGGATGGCTTTAGAACTGGCTTGTAAAGTCAGACCGAATATATTACATACTTTATAAACAAAAAAACGTTCAAAAAGAAAATCAACTATTTTTGAATATTAAAGAGCATTTCGATTTTTTAAAGATTGTATTATTGTAGGCTTACTACAATAATGGTATAAAATATCTTTGTTGATATTTATATGTCTATATTTGTATTTATTTGTTGATGTCTATCGGGTAAATGGGTAAATTTACTTAGGAAACGTGTTTACTGAGGCATGGACCTATGAGAAAGAGATTAGTTGAAGAAGAGACAAATTAAAGGAGGATTTCAGTAGAAAAAACATGAATTTTTTGTAGCAGAAGGTACTTCGACCTGAGAAAAAAGACTGATGAAGTGTTTTGTTTTAAATTCTTTACTGTGTATGCCAGATACATGAACAAAGAGGAAAGGGATGGATATGGGTTTGAAGCGCTGCAAATGTGGTGGATGGAAGGCATATGGATAAAATAAGCTATAACGAGAAGCTCCAAAAAATCAAGGATAGTATGTGATGTGTCTGTAAACTCCTCAGACTCTTTAGTGGCAGCATGTTACGTATGAAATACCGTTTTCGTAAAGGCTTTAGAAACGTCTGCCTTGACCGTCTCATAAAAAGTATATAAACAGACTTACACTTAGAATACAAGTATTTCTTTGCATATTTTCCAGTAATTATTTCCGTGTTCAGGTAAAGAACAACAGAATATCGAGTAGAACACCAATACTCTACTAATGGGTTTTTGAAATAAATATAATTTTGCTGCCATCCTGTTAGAGACATATTTAATAAAAATCCACGCAATGCATTGTGTGTTATCACGGACTTTCAAAATTTTCGATGGTTTTTACATTTGTTTTAGGTTATGGACAAATCAAAAGCGTTAGTTAGCCTGTCCGAGCTTGTAGAAAAGACATAAATGAAAAAATTATTAATTTTTAATCGGATATATAGCCAAGAAATAAGAAACACTACATAAAACCATTAAAAAAGCTATTTAAAAAATTGTGTTTGGTTACGAGCCAACGAGAAAACTCAGAGTCAGACTTTTCCCGATGACCAGAATATGTTAAAAAAATTGCTCATATTTGCCCTTGTTTCAATTTTTCAGATAGACGTGCTTCACTGTATCTAACGGTTTTAACATGATAATGTTTTTAGGCTGGGGGTCATTCCACAAAAAGATAACGTCATCGAAAAATGTAACGCTTCCACACTTTCGATTCCCCACAGTCTAGAAATCTTCGATCTCTGTCGTTTTAACATGATAATGTTTGTTATATAGTAAATACATTTGTTATATAGTAATATTTGTTATATGCACATTATACGTTTCAAAAGCCTAAAAACATTATCACGCTTCGATGTTTCGGTTTCGTCGAAATTTCTTTAATTACTTGTAATAACGATCATAACAAAAAAGAACAACTTTCAGCAACGATATTACACTCGTAAAACTATCTGTTTGTTAAGCAACTTTTTAATCTGATTAAATGTTCCGTTTGTCATACCACTGTATGAGTATGATCTTTCTCACTAAGATTTCCGTTAAGGGTTATTATTTAATATCTTTAACATATTTTACAGATTTATTTTAAATGACAGTACAGCAGAGCCGAACAGAACTCTTAATTCTAATAAATCTTACATGTAAAACGTAAAATGTAGTTAAGACGAAAAGAAATCACAGACACCAATCAAACGGTTCATCGTTAAGGATAATAGTAACAAATCTGAACTGAAATGCATATCTCGCTCTGATGTACACATACTAAAACGTAAGTGTTTTTAGTTACTACAAAGTAAACTTAAACTGTCTACTATGTTGTTGTATAACTGTCTACTATGTTGTTGTATACCTGTCTACTATGTTGTTGTATAACTGTCTACTATGTTGTTGTGTAACGGTCTGCTATGTTGTTGTATACCTGTCTACTATGTTGTTGTATAACTGTCTACTATGTTGTCGTATAACTGTCTACTATGTTGTTGTATAACTGTCTACTATGTAGTTGTGTAACGGTCTGCTATGTTGTTGTATAACTGTATACTGTGTTGTTGTATAACTGTCTACTATGTTGTTGTATAACTGTATACTGTGTTGTTGTATAACTGTACTATGTTGTATAACTGTCTACTATGTTGTTGTATAACTGTCTACTATGTTGTTGTATAACTGTCTACTATGTTGTTGTAGTACATATTCCAGTAATATGTACTGATTACATTCTAAATATTACTAAGTATACTAAGTATATTCAGGTACATTGTCAATTTTCAGTGGTTTATTGATGGCCTGTTGTGTTATTGTTTGGTTTAATTATGTTCTTTGAGGTTTAAGTATTTTGATATTGCAATTTAATCATCAAGTGACCTCATTTTCACTTCAAGGATTAGACGTTTCAGTTGGCCTGTTTCGGGAGCCATCTTCTCCTCGGTCCAGCAACTTCTCTCTTTCCATTAGGCTCATATTTCGTTCGCAGCCTGTTAACTTGGCAAGCGGTCGAGGTGTTCGTACCGTCTTTTATAATTCTGTTTTATCTTCTCAAATATCTTCGCTGTTATCTTGATTTATTGTTGTATTGGAGTGTTAGTGGTCTGAAATATTTCTACTAGTAATTTTATACAAACCACTATGTTGTCTTTGGGTATTGACGAGCGCTTTCGGCAGTCAAGTCATCTTCAGGTCATTTACCAACCTTGAAGGTTGGTAAGGTTGGTAAATGACCTGAAGATGGCTTGACTACCGAAAGCGCTCGTCAATACCAAAGACAACATACTGGTTTGTATAAAATTACTAGTAGAAATATCTTGATTTAATTTTCGATTAACGCCATATTTTTTTGATAATATCTTTGAGCACTTCTTTTAGTTTTAATTCAGCAGATACAATCTCTTTACTTACTTTTTATCGAGAAAAGAACAATTATCTCTTTATTAGTTCAAGAAAATTTTCAGCGAGCTGCAATTTAAGCAGTGGCGTGGCGTGGATACATAATACCTGTTGCCGGTTGTGGTAGGCCTAAAACTTAACCTAAAAATTAATTCGAATTTTTTCTTGTACCAAATGTTCTTTTTAGAGCATTTTCTATCATTCGCCGGGAGAAGAAGAGGGTCCCGGTTCAACTGGATCTGACTCTAATTATACTTACACAGAATAAATCAGAACATAAATAATCGAATTAAAAATAATAAAAACAAACAGACAAACACATGACTAAACGAACAAAACACAAATAGGTACGTAGTAAGTGCTGCACATCGATTCCGAAAACGAACATACCTCCTAACTGAGCGTTTTGTCGGTTTATATAGCGGCAACACATTGGATGGACGATTGTATCTACCCCTCCATAGTTTGTACAGTGACAACTACTACGAGGTGAATGACCGTACGCAATAAAACGTTGCCTATGTCTGAGCCGGCAACACAAGACGTTACAAGTATCCAGCAATTCGAAAGCAATACTAAGCTTTTCTTCAAGTTTCCCTACTAATATTGTTCGGATTTCAAATTATTCAATAACTAAAGTATTTATTCAGTGAAATAATTAATATTATTTTTTCTTATTTCCAGAATATAACATGGACGAACATGTTATATAGAAAAACATGGACGAACATGTTTTATGGAAAAACAAGGACGCCACGCTACTGAATTTAAGTGATAGGTTCATCGTCTAAAGCTGAAGCTGTGATAGGTTCTAGTACAGTCGTCTAAAGCTGATCGTCTAAAGCTGTGATAGGTTCTAGTACAGTCGCTGAAGCCGAAAAAAAATAGAAATCGCAAATTAAGTGGCTTCTATGAGATTCTTTGCATAGGTCTAGATAAAAAGGTAAGAAAGAATGTAAAAAAAAGTTTACAAAAATTCAGTCGCGGGTTTTCGAAAAAAGGGAGGGGGAAGGTACAAAAAATTCATTTTTCGTGATTATCTTAAACAATATTAAATTTATGAGAAAAATACAAAATAACAAAAAGAAAGAGAATAAAATTATGCATAAAAAAGATTATTAGTATTTTTTTGTCAGGGCGATACTTTTAGTAGAAAAATTAATTCAAAATTGGCCAAA
This sequence comes from Magicicada septendecula, assembly GCA_034769895.1. Lineage (NCBI taxonomy): Eukaryota > Metazoa > Arthropoda > Insecta > Hemiptera > Cicadidae > Magicicada > Magicicada septendecula. The sequence continues at coordinate 470,902,878 of CM068373.1, forward strand.
TTTTTCGCAAGGTGAATTTTCACATAAATACATGTTTATGTAATAGACATGCAATTTTTTTTGAGGAATATAAGTTTAAAAAATCATTATTATTCATTCATGTATATATTATTATGTATAATTTTTACTTATTTATTACGCATTATAATACAAATGTTATTAAAAAATGCACTTTATAAATGTAATCAAAAATAGTTTTTCTTCCAATCATTGAAGATTTTGACAAAAAAATAACTTTTAAAACAAAGAGAAAACAGAAGAATTTATAGTTAATAATAATTGCATAACATTAAATAAAGATCACACAAACAAATATCAAACACAAATAACAAATATACTAAAAAGTAGTACCCAAATCATAAATCCTAAAGACTCCTTTAAATATAAAATGGATAATCCTTGTGCACCAAAATTAAATTCTTTAATAAAATTACACAAAATCAATAAACCTATCAGACCTTTAATAAACGCTAGAACCGCACCAAATTATAAAATATCAAAATTACTAACACAAATCATAAAACATAAAATTAAACTTCCAGCAAAATAAAATATAAAATATCGGTATGGAGAACCATACATGACTTCCATGTTCTAAGATTTATATTTAAAATACTTTTCGAAATGAACTATTTCCATAGAAACTACTTCTTTCTTCAGCCTTGACCACAGTACTGTGATCACTAACGTATACCACCTCACGGTAGTGAACTCAATTTTCACTGATGATGGCAGTCGATAGCACTGCCGAAACGTCTGGTTTTGTAGAAAACACTGGATCAAGACCAGACAGCCCAGGAACGAATTTTAACAACAAACTACTTCTTTGTTGCCGATAACGTAGTACACATGACATATAAATAAAAATTATCCCCACCCTCTTCAACTATCATTTTCATTTATAGAAAATTACCCCCACCCCGTTCAACTAGACTCTTCATTTATAGATATTTCATCTACGTTTCTACAGTGGATTATTATGATCTTACCAGGATACTTTATTTATCAAAATTAATTACTTTACTCTTGCTAAAACATAAAATGTTGCAGGTAAACTACCCTTTCCCCGTAACCGATCTTCACCAAAATCAATAGGCCTTGAGTATTCTACAATTCAGGAACGTACACAAACACATATTTGATTCTGTTTGAATGTGCGGCAGTTATCGTTCGGCATAGAAAAAATTACCGTTGTTAAAACATAAAGTGTTGCTGGTAAACTACCCCTTTCCCTTAACCGATCTTCACCAAAATGAACAAACTTTGAGCACTTAACAATTCAGGAACGTATGCAAAAAAATATTTGATTCTGTCTGAATGTGCGGCAGTTATCATTCGTCATACGAAAAATTACCCTTGTTAAAACAGAACATGTTCCAGGTAAACTACTCCTTTCCCTTAACCGATCTTTACCAAAAACAACAGGTCTTGAGATCTCTATAATTCAGGGAGGTGTGAAAAAATTATTTGATTCTGTTTGAATTTACGGCAGTTATCGTTCGTCACAGGAAAAATTACCCTTGTATTGTTATTGTATTGTTAAAACATAAAACGTTGCAGGTAAACTACCCCTTTCCCTTAACCGATCTTCACCAAAAACATTAAGTCTTGAGTACTCTACAATTCAGGGCTGTATGCAAAAAATTATTTGATTCTGTGTGAGTTTGCGGCTCTTATCGTTTGCCATAAATAAATCTACACATAGACACACAGATAGACAGACACAGACACTTTTCAAGAAATGACTTTTTTCATGTTTTGATGGTAGTACAATCAGAATCTGCCGTTATCTTGAACACGATTTTTTTCGCCATCACCATACTTCCATTTCCTTATGGAACATGGAAGTAAAATGGTATTGAACTCACGGAACATTCAATATGGAACTGCGTTAATTCAATATCTGTATGGCGCATGTACCAGCTGTCCTCGCTCTCCCTAAAATTCTTCAACTTTCAGGGTCTGTTCTTTTTATGCCCATGCACGGATATAAATTCTCACTATGTAGAAGAGAAACCTGAAATATTGTAGTTTTACGTACAATAGTTACATATTAATATTTTTTTTTTTAGTTTTTAACTATTAATATTAATACGCGCAATGAACATATTTTTACATTTATTTATTATTAAAAGTTACGTTTATTTAAATTTAACTAAATGTTAACAATTCTTTACACCGCAGTCTTATAGAAGACACTTTTACCAATACGTGTTCATAATTTTGTTGAAAAATATTTATTTTCAACATTTCTGTAGAAATTTTAAGTTAAGAAAATGATGTATACTTGCGAACTCAAAAAAAATGATAAATTTTAAAACTCACTCATTTTATGGCAATAAGTCGATAGTAATTTTTGTTATTTTTTTCAAAGACCTATATATGTAAAGTTCATATTGTGAAGTTTTTTTTTTAAGTAAATACATTTGTAATAAATTGTTAATATGTTTATGCATTAGTTTAAAAAAAATAAAAACAAGTTAAAAAAAATAAAAACACAAACGTTATTACTTTATTTTAAGTATTTGTTAATACTTTAATTATTTTCTTTTCATTTTATGTAAAAGTACAAACATTTAGCTTTAAAATGCTTTTTGATTTTTGTCTCTACGACTATTATAACGGATTTTATTAAAATTTGTATGTTGCAATGTCAGAAAAAATTAGCCTTCCCGCTCATCGGGGCGGACTCCGAGAATCAATTTTTTTCTAATATTTCAATTCCATTTTTCTCACAAAGTATTGGCCTGACAAAAAACATGATAAATAGCTTTTTTGTAGAGAATTTAATGCTCTTTAATTTTTTTAATTTGTCTTTTTTCGTATATTTTTTTTATTTTTTAAGATAATCACGAAAAATGAATTTTTTGTACCTTCCCTCTCCCTTTTTTCGAAAACCCGCGACTGAATTTTTGTAAGCTTTTTTTTAAAATTGTTTCTCACCCTTTTATCTAGCCTTATGCAAAAAATCTCATAGAAGCCACTTAATTTGAAATTTTTTCCTTCAGTGACTGTACTAATATTTGAGCCGTAGTAAACTTATTTCATCCCCTTGATGAGTCAAGCTCGTACTTTCGTGTTTTAACCGCAAAAACTCGACTGTGATAGTCAATTTATATTATCAACATTAGAGTGCGGTGTGTGTGTGTGTGTGCTTGCGCACCTACCTGTTTGTCTGGGCCAGTGGCTTGTAAAGAACTGTGTACTTAATATAAACGAACGGTTGCTATATCGATTTCGTATTAGCTCAGAGGCTCTATAAATATTGTATGTTCGAATGCAGGATACTTTGCGATTAATATTTATTAAGAATAAGTAGTAACCGACGACGTCAGGCTTCGTATGCAAATGTTGTAGCACGCAAAACTAAATAAATAAGTAAATAAACTAGCAATAATCTACCACGAGGATGCTTAAGGAATTAAAGATGTCTAATAGTGTGCGCTCTTTGAATTGGCCGAAACTCGGGGATTGTGGTGTTCGTGTGATTGGCACAATATGTTTAGTGCCCACTGTTATGTGCGTAACTTGGAATTTTTTAGCTGGCTGTCAATAGCTGTATAATAAATAAATCCATACATGCACGCCCCAAAACAGTGCAAGTAAAATGTTTTTAGGGCAGTACAATCAGAATCAGCCCTTATCTCGAACACGATTTTTTTCGCCATCACCATACTTCCATTTCCTTATGGAACATGGAAGTAAGGTTATCCCTCCCCCTTCAACTACCCTTTTCATTTATAGATATTTCATCTACCTTTCTACAGTGGATTATTATTACCTTCTTCTCAGGATACTTTATTTATCAAAATTAAGTACTTTACTCTTGTTAAAACGTAAAACGTTGCAGGTTAACTAACCCTTCCTCTTAACCTATCTTCACCAAAATCAATAGGGCTTGAGTCCTCTACAACGTAGGCACATATGCAGAAAATTATTTGATTCTGTTTGAATTTGCGGCAGTTATCGTTCGCCATAGAAAAAATTCTACACTCACACTTTTCGGAAAATGAATTTTCTTCATGTTTTGAGGGTACTACAATCGTAATCAGCCCTTATCTCGAACACGACTTTTTTCGCCATCACCACACTTCAATTTCCTTACGGAACATGGAAGTAAAAACGACTGTGAATGTTTCTTTTATTCCGTTTTATCTGGTTATTTAATTCCAGGGTACAAGGATGTCCTAAAACCCGACTTTAGGGTCCTCATTTCTATGTTACACCGGGGGGGGGGGGGCTCGCGAAAAAATGTTGACTACGTTTCTGATAGCTGCGTTGTTGCCGTTTCTATAGGCCACTTATAGTATAGGTTCTATAGAACTTGAATATAGGCCTACACTGACAGCAGATGAAAACGATACGACGGGCCAGCTTCGTAAAGATGACAAATTGCAGCTGATGAATTTTATATACGAATTATGACAACAACGGTATGAGTCCACTTGGACAGAATGAGCATCATTTTACTAACTTAGTACTCTGATTGCCGCAGGTAGTCCTACAGTTCTCGTGACATATGAGCGTTCCGAATCTTGAGGTGTCGGACGTGGCGGTTATCAAACTGTCCAATACTAATGTGTGCCTTGTGTGTTTTAGCGGTATGACGAGCTAAGTGTATAGAACAGTGAGCTGTATAGTAGCAGTTCGGTTCAGTGCTTAATTAAAGCAGCAGTCTCGTCGGGTAGAGAGTATTGTGAAAGTGATGAGAGTGCCTGCTCAATTTGACACGGAAAATTTACGAGTTCTTACCGCTACCGATGTGCTCTCCTTGCTGAGCCGTGTTCGTCGGTACTTAGAAGCCAAATCAAAAGGTGAAATGTTTGACCACATTGATAAATTAGAACAATTTGTTTGAAAATAAAGTAGTGCAGAATTGTGCGCTAAAGAAAATTACGGGCTATTTTAAAAAGAATTTATCATTTTCATAAGGACTTTAAAAGACAACCACATAAGTGTACAAAAAAATCTAAATCGTAAGTCTAATATAAAAATCGGTATGGAGAACCATACATGACTTCCATGTTGTAAGATTTATGTTTAAAATAATTTACTTGATTTCGGTTCGGTAATTTCTAAAAAAATATCGCCCACCCTCAAACTAATTTCACTATTTATAGATATTTTTGTTATAATGGGGTAGTCGTTTAATATAATGTTATTTTCAGTCACTTTATCCATAAAAATTAGGTAGGCTTATTATTCTTATAAAGAAACCGAACTACACAGATAATCATTCGCCTCCTACGAAGCGCTCCGAAGTCACTCAAGGACCCTGAGCATCTTGCAGAGGGTTCATTCCCTAAAGACGAAAAGTCTGTCTATGAACCGTTCCTCTGTAAACACGTGCAGTTACACTGCCCAGCGATCCACAGGAAGCAATCGCTACCCACGCTGGACACTTTTTCGGCTTGCACGCATTGTGTTCGTGTGGGTTTCGGTACTTTCCATTTAAAAAGCGTGCAAATGTAAGAAAATAAACATGAGTGAGGCCAGAAATAACGCGAATTGTGTGTGTGTGTGTGTGTGTGTGTGTGTGTGAGTCTTGCCTGCCTTTTTATTGCGGTAATCATAATAATAAAATGGAAACCTAAACATTACATAATTGAGATATGCTTGCCTGCTACGAACGATATATTTTCTCTCATACATGATTTAAATTAAAATGAAAAAATATAGAATTTTGTTAAAGTTAAATGAAATGATTCCATAGAAACGCCTTCTTTATAACGTAGTACAAATATAAAAAGTTATAAAAATTTACCTCCTCCATCATCAACTAACATTTTAATTTATAAAATAAATGATCCCCTCCCTCTTCAACTACCCTTTTCATTTATAGATATTTCATCTACCTTTCTACAGTGGATTATTATGACCTTCTTTTCAGGGTACTTTATTCATCAAAATTAAGCACTTTACTCTTGTTAAAACGTAAAACGTTACAGGTAAACTACCCCTTTCCCTTAACCGATCTTCACCAAAAACAATAGGTTTGAGTCCTCTACAATTCATGGCTGTATGAAAAACAATATTTGATTCTCTTTGAATTTGCGGCTGTTATCGTTTGCCATAGAAAAAATTCTACACACAGACACTTTTCGAAAAATGACTTTTTTTCATGTTGTGATGGTAGTACAATCAGAATCTGCCGTTATCTCGAACACGATTTTTTTCGGCATGACCATACTTACATTTCCTTATGGAACATGGAAGTAAAATGTATAATTAAAATGTATAATGTGCGGTTAAGAAAAACTAACCGTAATTTTACAAAAATTAACCAGAAATTATCCAAGAGAATAAATAAATACCTTATATGTAAATATCTTCTGAATATTCTTTATTACTTAATTTTACTACTCAATGCAGTTAGTAATCTATACAGTGTTTGTTCACTTATCTGTTATTATTTCACGTTTTGTCCGTTTAAAACGAAATTCTGTTAACACGAAGAAAACAACTGGTTCCCGTCATTTCGCGTTAATTGTTTTCCACTCCAAATAGGCTAATTAGTTACTTGACCACGGACATTTTAAATTGCGGTATTTTAGAGCTGTCTTGCGATTTGATATCGCTTCGTATAAACATTGCTATCTGTCTGGTATTTGAGGGATTGTTCAATTTTTATTCTGGTTGCTGAGGCTATATCCTCTTATCGAGTTTGAAACAAACACACATAGCCTTCGAATGTTTATTCAGTCCGCTGTGTCCAACTCGGTTTACGATATTTATTTATAAAGTAGTAACTTTATATTCTATATTAAACAGTTTTTCTTGATATTCAAATATTACACAGGTGTGCAACTGTGTTATACATAGTTTTTCTATCCGTATTTTATGCTTTTTCGTATGTTTTAATGCAGTGCTTTTTTATAATGTCTAAAACAAATTAATAACTATAATCTTAAAACTTGTGCGTTATTACGTGCATACATAAATTTTAGACAGAATGTACTCTGTTTACAAGAGTCGCGACCATATTGACAAGAACACTGAAATCTGTTATTATTTCTCTAGTGACGGATACAACCACAAATCTGATACTTTTGCCTTGTGTTTTCGATGAAGTGTATATAACGAGACTTTGAAAACACCTCACAATGCATCGTTCTTGGTTTTATCTGTCCAAAATCCCTGTTTCAACCCAATCATTAAGTGACCTGACATTAGAAACATCTGGATGATGTTTTTTTCAAAACCATTAGCGCGGTAAATGCAACGGAATTTACGGCCAATCACGTATTTGCGCGCCCCGTTGTACGATTTTGACATGTTTATTGTTGAGGACCTGTAGTTTGTGAACACACCTTTGATTCTGTGGCAAAACGGATGAACAGATTTGCAACTTTCATTTGTTATAAATATTTTCATGTACAAATTCACTAAGGTTAAGGTAAAAAACAATTGTACAAAACACTTCAAACACGATCAGCGTCTGCAGAAGATAAAAGAAAATTTGTGCCAGTATAATGTATCACATTATTATTGTCAATATTTTGATGTAAGAGGTCATCATCTTTATTGTTCAATGACTTTGTTAAATTTTAGATATTTATTAATGTAGATAGTCTTATGTTGCCGCACTTACCTTCCGTTTGGAACAAAATCAACAGCAAATGTCATATTATTTTTTCTTTCGATGTTTACAGTTTCATGTAAGACCATTTAAAACCTCTCTCAAAACCTGCCAGAACCCTCTGGAAGGCGATCCTGGCTCAGCCTTTGTGTACGTATTATAAAATTATACATCACTGTATGTTCTAATCTAACACCGTAAATAGATAAGGAAAAGATTTAACATATTTTTAACAATGGTGTAGATTAAGAGTGTGTTGTATTACCTTATGTAGTCTCTGATGAAGCACAATCAATCATTCTGCTAACGTACGAGGCACGTCCAGAAAGTAAGAATACAACATTTGTTAAAAATCGAAAAATGAATATATTTTAATGAAATTTACAGGGTATGTGCCAAAATATGTTATCATTTCTCCACATAATCGCCGTTGAGGTCAATGCACTTTTGAAGCCTGGGCACCAGCTTTTGTATACCTTCGTCGTTTACCTTCCGCTCCACCTCCTTAAGCCACTTTTTCACAGTCTCCATGACCTCCTCATCGTCCGAAAATCGCTGTCCACCCAAGAACTCCTTCAATTTGGTGAAAAGATGGTAACCCGAGGGTGCCAGGTCCGGGGAGCAGGGTGGGTGAGTCACAATGTCCCATCCAAACGACACGAGCAGGTCCTGAGTGAGCCGGGCGGTATGGGGTCTGGCGTTGTCATGAAGGAGTGACACACCACGAGTCAGCATTCCCCTCCTTTTGTCTTTGATTTTTTGTTTCAACTTCTTTAGGGTCTCACAATATGCAGCAGCATTGATGGTGGTCCCTTTGGGGATGAAATCGACCAACAAGATCCCGTTCCGGTCCCAAAAGATGGATGCCATGATTTTCCTCTGTGAAGACAACTTTGAATTTTTTGGATGTTGGCGAATGGGTATGGCGCCACTGCAGAGACTGTCTTTTTGACTCAGGAGTATAGTGACACACCCACGTTTCGTCCCCAGCCACAATTGAGTCGAGAAAGGATTCACCCTCAGTACGTGGAGCAAACGAGGGACGAACTGGTTGACGTGTTAAGCTGCTGCGACGACATTTCGTAACGGACTGAGACGCTCGATGTCTCATTTTGACCGATAAGAACCCGTCTACACGTCACGGGTGCCAACTTTTAAAAAAAAATTTCCCTATGTCCTACACAGCCCTTGTATTCTTACTTTATGGACGTGCCTCGTGCTTGAGAATGTATTTACTCGTATATTATATTAACTTATATAATAGATTTATTCAGCAAATATGTGAGTGTGTGTGTGTCTGAGAGTTCACTTTGTTTAGCTGAATGGTTTCTCATGTTTCCCATAATCTTATGAGAGCCTATGTTGCTCACAAACCAATAGACGAGTTCGGTTGTTAATAATATACTATATTAATAAATTCGGTTATTCCTTTTAATCGGTGTGTGTGTGTGTGTGTGTGTGTGTGTGTGTGTGTGTGTGTGTGTTGTATTGTGTGTGGGGGGGGCGATGTAGAAGTATGTAGGCCTACATAACTAAAACCAAAAGCGATCACCTAGACCAGTGTTTCCCAAACTTTTTTGTGCTATGCCCCACCTAAGCCTTTCTAAAATTCTTATGCCCCCCCCCCTAACATATACATAATTTTTAATATTCAAAAATTGAAATGTTCACTAAAGAAACTTGAATGATAGGTTTTAGGAAGAAATCACTAGGAAATTATTGAGCAAACACAGTAAGTAAATTTTCAAAACATATAATGGAGAACTGAAATTCAAGTACAAAATAATTTTAATGAAAGATTTTTCTATATTATTTTAATTATTAGTAATTATTTATTATTTAAATTTAGTGAGATCCTTGCGCTTGATGCTTGCTGCAAAGAGATTTTATGTCAGGTTCCAATTTAGTTAACTTCAGTCTCAAGTCTCCCCGTTTTGTTATATCCAGCCGATTTCTTTTTTTTAGCAGCAAACCATTTATGGCACTAAATCCGCATTCAGCTAAATATGAAGATGGAAACGGTAACAATAGTTCTCTTGCACATTTGGTTGCATTTGGATATTTGATCCTTAAAATAGTCATTGGGCTGGAAAGGGTTAATAAAAATTACCAATTGAATTTACATACCATTTATATATCACTTATATTTATACAATGTATATATTTTTTAAACTGAGATCCCGGCACTAACCATTTCGCGCCATTCAGAATAAATAGCGCGAAATGCTTAGTGCCGGCCCAGTATAACCAGTAGTTCAACTTTTAACGTCTAACAATGAAATCACGGCTACTAACATGGCGGACAGAAGTTACTTATACTGGACGTTTACCCAGCTCGAGTAGCGACTGAGAGTCGCCATACGGTTCACTTAAACTCTGGACGAGTCCATTTTCGAATTGCCCCCCTTAACAATCGAATTGGCCCCCCTGTGGGGCGTGGGCCCCACGTTGGGAAACACTGACCTAGACAGCAGCCTGTATAAATTTGGCATCAGCGCAATTTTAAGCAGTTAGTAAATGTTACCTATTGACATGTGAATGCTATCTAACACGAGACCTATCTGAAATATTCATTTGAAGAAGAAAACGGAACACGATGATTTTATTGGCTGAGAAACGGTAACGTCCTTGACGCCTCATACAAAGTCGATACGCGCCTCTCTCTCTCTCACTCTCTCTCTCTCTCTCTCTCTCTCTCTCTCGCTCTCTGACTGTTCAATTCGGCTCGAGGCCTACATTCGACCGTCTCTGTCTCTCTCCCACACCCTCTGTCTCCTCCAGTCTTTGTGGTGTTATCGACCTGTTTGTGGTAAAGTCCATCTAACGAGTGGCTGGCTGGGTCTGAATTACGCAGTTCACGGTTTGCCGAAGCCATTTGAACCCCACGTGACACGATTAATTTTACTAACTACTTCCTTGTAAATTAATCGCCCTCATTTCGCCAGAACTTGTCGTTAATTTTGTTTGCGCGAAATGTTTACTTTGTTTCCTTGCGAGCCCTCTAATTTCTTGTCTACCGTTGTTTGTGTAGGACACAAAAAAAGTATTCTTATTGTTAATATTATTATTACGTTAGTAACAAGTGCATTAACTTTCTGGGATAAACGTAATGAAAACTGACGTACACGAAAGTCGCCTGTTTTATAAAAGCGTCTACTAGACCCTTGTTACTCTTACGACATTGTCATACTTATAAACTACTATGTACACTTATTTAATACATGTATTTAATATTTAAACACGATATTTAAAGTCATGTTTGGATTATGATTTAATTGATCTAAATCATAATTCAGTTAATAAATTCAGTTTCAATAAAATTGTTTTACAGTCAACATAAAAAAATATTTTCGTTTTTTGTTTTTACTTACAGAAAGGACTCTCTAGTTTGTTCGCAAGGATTACCAACGCTATGAGCGCCAAAAATCAATAGAATCGTACGTTAATTTTTGCATCTGAACAAACTGTAAGGATATAATTAAACAATTTAATGGACCCACAATCACACTACCATACGCTTCACTGACGATATGACTTACAGACTTGAAAATCTAAAATTACTAAAGGTGGGTAAAATCTAAAAAAATTAAAGTGGAGGTGGGTAGGGTATTTAGCGCCCGATTGTCACGTAAGTTTCGAAACCGTTTAGTTCATGATTCCAAACACGCTCTGCATAGTTCTTTCGTCATCCACGTTAGACATCACCTTCTGTGCGGCGTTTCGCACACACGCGCGATATAGACGTTAACAAAAAAAAAGAACAATAACTCTAAGAACGTTTAAAAGAAAGATTGTAAGACGTGTTTATGGCACGGTTAAAGAAGATGACGAATGGAGAATACGAAACAACCAGTTGACAGACGAGCTATTGAACCACGAGGACATTGTAAGATTCGTAAAGGCTCAACGAATACAACGGCTAGGTCGCGTAGAGCGGATGGATGATCAGCGTAAGCCAAAGAGAATTCGAAGGGCGCAAGTCTGTAAAAGCAGGAAGAGAGGCAAGATGGTTGGATAATGTACTGGAAGAGCTAAGAAGAATGTATATGAGGGGTTACATTGAAATGGCAATGGATAGGAGACACTGGAGAGACTGGTGTTGGAAGTCAAGGCTGTAGTGTCACGAAGAAGAAGAATAAAGTGAAATATGATTGTTACATAAGCCTAATTAACGCACCATGAGATAAGCTTGTACAGAACAGTATAACGAGTACTCTGAAACATTACCGCCGATTATTCGTATGTAAATTTAGTTACTGGACAGTTCACAGATTACGAAGACAATTATCGCGCAAGCGCAGTACAGTACGTGAATTACGATTGAAAATAAGTACATACAGCATTCAACTATATGCAGTATTTCTTGTAATTTATTATGTTGTCTTAAATCTCATTTTGTAGAAAGGTAATAGAACTCCACATGCAATATATATCCTGAACTAAGAAGTCGAAAATGGGACAATAAATGAACTATCGTTTACGTATGGTATCTTAGTTGTGACGTATGATGAATAAAGAAACTTTTTTAATTTTTACCTCAAGAATTGTAATTTTTATAGTTCTTGGTTTTTATCGTCCAAGACGTGTCCGAGTATTAGTATTCACGTATTGTACCGTTTATGACTACGGGACAGGAGTTTTTAGACAAATATTTAATATCTACTTACCTTTAGGCTAAAGTAAAACTTTTATCAAAATTTGCATTATCTAAAAATTGATGTTCAGTATCACTCGGTGTGTACGTGTTAGTTTATAGTCCGTAACGTGTAATGTGTATTCGATAATGTTACTATTGTGGAAGTTACAAAGATTTCCTTTGTACAGTGTTTTCGGAAGCATTTCCATCCTACGTCGTCGACAATATGCCTATCCTAATGATATTTGGATACAGTTGTAGTCCTTAAATTACGCTATCTCAAACGTAAACTCAGGCATTGATTACGTTTCGAGCTTACACACACACACACACACACACACACACACACACACACACACACACACACACACACACACACACACACACACACACACACACACACACACACACACACACACACACACACACACACACACACACACACACACACACACACACACACACACACACACACACACACACACACACACACACACACACACACACACACACACACACACACACACACACACACACACAATGTATAAAAATTATCAAACTAATTTTGATGATATCGGTTTTTATCTAGACTTTTGGCAGTATTTCTTCATGACTTTTGAAATAAACTTGTCTATTAGCGAACTCGAATTAGTAAATTGATAGTTCCGCATTTTAGCTTTGTTCAAATTTATAAATAACTTTTCAACTTTATTTACAATTTTAGCATGATAATGTTTTTAGGCTGGGGGTCATTCCACAAAATGCGTGATGCAAAATGTGTAACGTCATCGAAAAATGTAACGCTCCAGGTGATGTTAACACTATATTTTTTCCACCGTTTCGATTCCCCACAGTCTAGAAATCTTCGGTATCTGTCGTTTTAACATGATAATGTTTGTTATATAGTAAATATATTTGTTATATAGTAAATATTTGTTACTGTAATAAAAATATTATCATGCATTGATGTTTCGGCTTCGTCGAAATTTTTTCTTAAAACACAGGCCATGATTCGTCAACAAAACTCCGAATATAAAGCCGTCACCACTACCGCTATAAGCAATACGCACGATCTAGTTGTTAGAAGTGAAGAGGACTTCTTCAATTTCATATACACAGAAGAATGGCATAATGCTATTCCATGTTAATGCCATAATGAGTAAACAGAAACCAGTAATATTTCACGCAACGACTACATCCTTGTGAATAGACAACTGTAAACATTTGGGACATTCTGTATGGTTGAACTGTCTCTATGGTCTTGTACTCCCGCCTCCCCCCCCCTGTGCGTGCGATGAACCGTGCGACACTCCTTATCACGTATAACAATTCGTCTCGAATGTTCAATTGGATTAATAAAATAAACATTTAGGAATAATCGTCATGACCTAATAATTAACGAAGTTTCGTAACAACCTGTTTTCAAAATTTGAAAGGTTTATTATTTTGCGTTTGTTTTTACCCGTTATGAGTAAACATTGAGGAATTAGACAAACGTACAAAGTTTACAAAACACTCTGCTTGCAACAGTTATCGCGGATTGAATAACAGTGCGAGCTCTGATTGCGGTTCTCACAGTAATGGTTATGTGCCCTGAACATGTATGTGTGCCCTGCCGCTATAAAGCTTTACTAACCCAGTGTTGGTCTTCCCTTAACTACCGACACGACCTTAAGCACCCCTACACACGCTCGTCTCGGTTAATCACGCCACAGATTGCACGTAAATACTGTTCTTCTCATCCTCTATGCCAACACAGACATAATTATGGAAATTTTGAAGTAGAATGTGTGTATTTAGATATTAGTGACTCAAAAGTGGGTGGTGTTCCGCGTAGATCCATGAATATAAGCTTAGCTGTTCCACCATTTTCTGTTATGGGGTCATTACTATTGTCATTGCAATAATAAAGATGATGATGTAAACAGCCTGAGCTGGAGAACTTGCTCTCTGTTTTGAAGGAAATATATTTATTATTGGATAAGTTTCAATACTAGATAATTTTTAAGTTAACAGAAAAATTACAAAAAACTCAATTACACTACAAATTTTTAAGTAAATTGTAAATTAGACAGTCATAAATAAACACTAAAATTTCTAATAACTGCATAGGTTTTTAGTTAAATTTATAACAAGAATACCTGACTCACAAATAATTTAGTCCTAGCTTTCAAATTTATGTATATTTCCATAGATGTTTATAGGCATGTACCTAATATTTTCCATTAATACCCATAACTGATAAGAATATATAAAGTTTTTTTGTAAACAAACATAGGTCACAAAAATTTTTAAGGCGTTACTAAATTTGCAAAGGTGTTGAGAAATATTAATTTTTTAAAATTCTTAACTATACGGTGATTGTATTTTGAATAAAATTCGTTAAAACGTGATGCCCCACACACTTTTACAAGTTTCATAAAATGCAGATTATTATTTTAATCTTTTTAAAAATTTAAAACTTCTTATGGTATTAAGAATTTTGATACTTATAATTTTTTTGATTTCTTAGAATTTTGACTTGTGTTCCGCGGTGTCCCTAAAATTAAAAAAAAAAGAGTAAATACTAAATTAGGATTTTGGTCATAATTCTCTTTAATTTGATACCCGGAATTTTTTTAATAAGTATTTTCAAATTTTGATGTTTTTTTTGTCTTTGGTGCCCCAAAATTTTGAAATGTTCAAAACTGAAACACTATATTTACATTTTGGTTAAAATCGCCTTTAACATGATACCACACAGATTTTTGTAATTTTTTCAAAATTTACACCCTTCCCGCCTCATTCTTGGGGAGGGGTTAGTCTGAAAACAATAGGGATCTGTGGAATAAAAGAATGGATGCGCATGTCAAGTTTTACGAAAATCGGTTGATGCATTCAAACGTTATTATAAGACATCCTTAAATAGACAGACAGACAAATCCAAAACGGTTAAATTAAAAGTTAAAACTCGCTTACCTCATCGATAATAATAATAATGATGATGACGATGATGATAAACATAATGATTTTAATAAATCTTTCTCTTGCATCAGAGAATTGGGGAGATCTAAAAAAAAAAATAGTTTAGATATCAATTTGATACGCCTAAAATATGTAGTCGGAACTCTGTGATTCAGGGAGGCGTCTCACGTTATTTAAATGTTTGTGTTTCAAAGTCCTCATTTCATTTCGTGCATGTAAAGTTAATCATAAACGTAACGTGTTTGAGGACAGCGGATTATGGCAAAGTTCTTGGAATACAGTAGATGATAACAGGCTTTGTGTAAACACTATTAAAAGTGGGAGGGTGTGTTTGTATGTCTGGATGAGTGCAACCTTCGTTCTACGGTAAAATTAACAACTTCAATGAATAATAAAAAACTATAATAGATAGCTGTACACGTATTTTACGATGTGACGTGTCTGGATTGGGAAAAGTGTTGTTGTTTGTGTCGACGAGGGAGGGCGTCAGTGCTGGAGTGTAAGTATCACTTAGACAGCAGAACGCGGGGCTTCCTTGAAGCTGTAAATAGGGGTGGTTTGATATGGAGACGGAAAATCCGGTGACGTTACACGCCCAGCTGCTCCACATCCACTTCAAACGGCTGCGCGCCGCACCGCTCAACAAATGTCAACGTATCTCTACCGTTTCAACTGTATCAATCGATTTTCGCCGTAATAACTTCTCTAGTAAAATGATACTAGATTGTCTGCGTACTGAATGCTACGACAGTTACTGGCAGTATATTCCGGGATCCGTCAAGGATTTCGAAGAATTTTTATTATTTAAGTCGGTTCAATTCAAGAGGACTAGCATGTATGATGTTAATAAATCAAACCATTTTACTACAGTTACTCCAATTTAACGGGTTTCATTTGTTACAAATGTCTAACACTTTCCTCCAAAAACCAAATAAAAGAGCTTCGTCCAGATAGAACGAAGCTGAATTGTAATTTGCTTTGTACTTTTAACTTGGAATACTTTTATAATGTGACAATAATGTTACAACCTTCTGTAACTGTTTCTTTAATGTCTTCTTTAATGTGCTTTGTCATACTTTGCTATTCATTCTATAGCTCTCTGTTTTGGTTTTGTAATTTTTTGAGATGTCATATTATTTTCAGTAACACAATCTTTTGCCTAAGCACAAACCAGTTCAATTGCATTTTAAGTACAGTCATGAAGGATAAACGAAGATCAGCTAATTATTTTTATTCTTCTTAAAAACGTTTGTTGGTTTTATAAGCCTTAAAAGGACAGTTTGACAGCGAAGACGCTGTTTTTCTTTACTATTTAGTGATCTAGTTATTTTGTTTTATTTTTTGAATCCGTGTGCCAGATTTTTCACATTCGTAAGAGTGTTAAGGAGCATCACTGAGCCAACCTCATAAAAGGGTATAGAAGTAAAAATGAACGACACCAGTACTAACAAGACACCGTAAACACCATAACGAATGATTTTTAATAGTAAAAAAATAAGATTGGTTACGGAAAATTAGTAACTACGAACTTGAAATTATAACCAAAAACGAAAGTTACAGTTTAACTAACTATACTAATTAGTACATTAATTCGATCACTTGAGTGTAATTTTTCATAGTAACCAATTAAGGTTCAAAGACGAACAATTGAGTAGTGGGAGTTTTGGTGAAGACACAGTGAATGTTAATGAAGAAGTTCTGAGAGAATTCGCTACATTTAACAAGATAAAAATAACTAACACCTTTTTCCGTGAGAAAGATATTCACAAATATAGCTGGTAAACAAGAGAACTTAGGTCTCATTGATTATATAATTATAAGTAAGAAATTAGCAAGGCAAAACTATTGACACAAGAGTATGTAGAGGATTTGATGTTGGTTCTGATCATTATTTAGTATTGTCAAAGATAAGACTTTATACGGGATGGAAGAAGTTTAGATCATTTAATAGACAGGAAAATAAAGAAGTATTTAAGGTATACATATTAGAACAAGAAAGCATTCGACGATTCTATCAAGATACAATGAGTAAGTATTTGAGTGGGGTACCTACAAATGATGATTTAGAACAGGATTGGCATAATATTATGCACATTATAATACAAGCAGCCAAATAAGCAATAGGGGTCTAAAAAGATTTAGACAAAGAAGAGGTCTGAAAATATGGACACAGGAAGTGAATGAAGCAGTGGTCCCAAAACAGAGGACATATCTTCATCACCTAAACTCCCCAACTCCTGCTAATGAAGAAGTGTATAAGGTTGCCAGGAACGTGGCAAAACTGATTGCCAGACAGTTACACAGCCAGTCATGGAATAGGTTTATTTCAAGTATTGAACATGATGTGTATGGTAGGCAAGTTATGGCTTACAAAGTAGTGAAAACACTGAACAGTAGGGAACGAGATGCAGTATCTTTCACTCCAAATGGAATGGATACATAGAAAGACCATTATTCCCAACTTTGGTATAGTGCTGAGGAAGAGAAAGAAAGTGAAATGGAAGACATTATTCATGCAGGATCGGTCATAATGAAACGGACAGTATAACTTTGGAGGTATTACTGCAGACATTGAAGGACTTGAGAAATCCAAATGGTGTCTCCAGATGGCATAAGCACCTGGTCCAAATGGTATAAATACAGAACTTTTGAAGTGTAGAGGGATTCTGTTGCATTTGCGTAGTAACATAACAAGATTATGCCCTAGAATAAATATAATTTAATCATAAAAATTCGTTGTGACTTATGCCTAAACGCAATCTTTTTTATAAATAAAATAAAAAGGAGTATAAAATCGAGTTAACAAATAAAGAAATGAAAATAAAATGTAACTATTTAAAAATAAATAATAATGTCAAGGAGTAAAAGGTAATAAAAAACAAAAGGGAAATATTATAATAGGTACATACAATGGAAATAGGAAATGAAAACTTATTAATTAATTAGTTTAATGGCAATGACAAGACTATCAGACGACATGACTATGACTACTACACCCAGCAGGGAAGATCGAATGATAATAAAAATGTGAATAGTTGTTAATAAATAGAAATATAGTGTATAAATGTTAACAAGCTAGGAAGTAAGTAAAAACACATTTGTTATTGTATAAGCCTATTAAACTATAGAGAGGTCTGCGAACCTCAAGCAGTTATTTTGTGTAATTGCACTACGAACTGTAAGTGATATTAAAAAACAACTAAAATAATATTAAACAATAATCACAAACTACCTAACGTAAGAAAGTGGAAATAACGAAAATAACGGTGATTAACGTTAAAAAACAGTGTATAGTGAAAGTGCATAGGAAATAGACCTGGTTATAATATAAACAGTGAATAACACATATAATTTATATAAAACAACTATATAGCTAATATAACAAAATTAAACAAGGTGTACAATAATTAAAACTAGTGGAATATATACCTAGAATACTAGAAAAAATACCACGTAACAGCGTCTATTACATTTTCTGAATATGTGTTGGAAAGAACACAGAATTTCTAAAAAATGGTGAAAACCGGTTGTAATTTCATTATTCAAAAAAGGAGATCGGACAAAGACAGGTAATTATAGGGGATTTCTATTTTGGATACTATATATAAGGTCTACGCTAGAATGATAAATGGAGGACTGATGCCAACAGCTGAAGCTTTAATAGTATATCAGAAGAAAAAATGGCTTCAGAAATGGGAGATCATGCATAGATGCTATCTTTACACTTAAATTAATAATTGAAAAGAGAAGGGAATTTAACTTGGAGACGCATCTAGCATTCATAGATGTGTCGAAACCATTTATCTACATGGACGACATATTTCGGCGATGGACAGCTAAAGTTGATTCGGTAATATCACTTCAGTGAAGTATTCATGTGAATGCATTGCTTTATGCAGATGACAAGGTAATGATATAGAAAACAGAAGATCAGTTACAGCAGGCGATATTTACGTTCAATAGCATCATACAAGATTATGGGCTACAGATCTCTGCTACAAAATCCAAAGCGATAGCATTTCAGGGCAGGTATCCTATAAGAACTAAGATAGTCGTGAATAATCAGATTTTGGATCAGGTTAGTCATTTTAATTACCTGGGTTGTAATATCTCATATGGAACTGATATTGACTGGGATAGTAAGATAACAAAATTTAGACGCATCTGTGAAACGATTCATAGGTACCTGAAAAATAAAACACGGAAGGATACCCGAATTAATTTTATAAAACTGTGGCTGTCCCCACATTCCTGTATGCTAGTGAAACATGGACTCTTGGTAAAAGGGACATGCAGAGGATTCAGGCAGACGAAATAAAATTTCCAAGAGGGACGGAAGGTCGTTCTCTCTTGGATCGGAGAAGGAACGAGGATACTAGGCGCGATTTAAACATTGTATCATTGCACCAGAAAATTGAAGACCACAGAAGGAGATGGTGTGAACACTTGAATCGGATGCCTGATATCCGTCTACCTGTGGCTGCCTTGGGTTATCACACTACTGTTAAGAGAGATGTCGGTAGACCGAGCAGGAGATGGGTTCCGGAACAGGTCTAAGGCCTAGTCTTTGGAGTGGTGGTGATGATGATGATAAAGACGTACAATTAAAATGACACGTCTCAGAATACTTTGTAACTAAACAACATGAATGTACATGTGTCGGAATGAGACGTTTTGTGAGAACAGCAGACAGAACACCCAGAATAACGTAATACCATATAAAAATGACGTAGAAAGAAAGAGAATAATACGGTCATATCTTATAAGTGTGAAGCTCATATATAGAATGAAAGGACAAAAATTTACAGAGAAGGACATTGAAAATGCTTCAATAAATCTAAAAAATATATATATTTATGTTCATTCACCAATCAACGAATTCATTCTTCATTTACCAATGTACAGATAAGTTAAATGTAGTCGCATTCATAAGCGAAGTTTTATATGTGTACTACGTTATTGACAACAAAGAAGTAGTTTCTATGGAAACTCACCGGTTCCCATTTTCGATCACGCACCAGGGATCGGCCGCAAATGTGCGACACGTCCTTATAAACATTTTCAATGTTAAAATAATGAGCGCTGAAAGCTAAGCCGAATTATACTTTCAATACAGATAATTCAACACTCATGAAAGATGTTTGGTTGGCTGTCAATTGGGTGCGCTGTGTCCGTATCCGAGTACGCTTGTATGCCTGAGACAATATGTGTGGGCGTATGTGTGTTGAGAGACTGCGCGTGCGTGTGTGTACATGTGTGACTGACGGGTTGTCGTTACTGCGGCTAATTTATATGAGTTACGAATTTAGGCGTTGCGTGTTGCGTGATAACGGGCGCTGTTATTTTTTGCGTGCCAGGCAAGTTTATTTTTAATTTAGAACTGAACGGCACCAAAATGAACAGTGGAAAATCTTCACTGCTGGTCTTTGTACAGACGCGCAGAAGTTGGACGCGATCACAAGAAAAAAAAAGGAAATTGATTTATAGCGTTTTTGGTAGTTTCACTATTACAATTTTCCAGCTTCCCAATTTCCCAACAACTGTACCTGTATCAGAAGGCACGGTTCTGGTAAATGTCTAAATTAGCTTAACACGTATGGGACGGGCAACCTAACATCATGTGGGATTTAGTAGATATCATTGGTCGAGAAACTAACACTATAAACGTACAATAATAGGGGCATCTTTGTGGCTGTAAATGATAACTGTATCAGTCAGCCTAGTAACGATGTATCCAGGATCTGGATAAGGAAGTTAAAGGGGTATATATGTCGTGGTGGTTGTTCACAGAGTGCTTAGTTGGGCTTTTAAACAGGGCGTTGCTATTTCTGACGTTGTTAGTTGTGTGAACTTGAAAGCCTCGCTTAGTATACTGGCTTGCAATCTGGTCTGGTCGACTCGTTTTCGTACAAAAGAAAAAAACAAGGCTTATCAACATCACTATTTTTAACCTAGTTGAAAAAGTGTGATAATATGCTGGAATCAATCCCATTAAAATAAACGGTAATAAACAATAAAAATACGCGTTAATTGAAACATTGTTTAGAAGACAAAACTTATTGGTCGGATTGATTTTCCTATATTTCTTAATTCAAAAGTATAATGCTGTGTAATAAACCTGTTTGTATATTTAAAAAAGAGCTTCTACTATGTTAGCTGAAAAAATAGTAAAATAGTCAAAACATTCGTAAATTTTTTACGACACTCTGGGGTGGGGGTTCGATCCCGTTTCCGGTTCCCCCTGTAAATAGCCCCTTGCTGCAGCATCTCGTAAGTTAGGGTTTATTTAATTTTGTCAGAATCATTCGTATCTCATATTATAGAAATACACGTTTGGTGGTTTCAAAAAAAGATCATCTGCCCCAACGTGCAGACTCCAAAAACCAAAAAGATATGATTTTAATGTAAGAACTCTACACGCAGTAATACAATTTTAACGCAAACATTCTACATACTGTAAGTCTATAAAATATAGGTCACTCATAAGGGGAAACAGAGAAAGATCGTTTATATCTGCTTTCTGTAGTATAAAATAACTCAATTAAAAATATTAAAATTAATGATCCAGTATTAATTACGCAATTTAGTAAGTGTGATATTAGGCTAATTTCTAATTTTATAAAATATTAGATTTATGATAACACAAAGTTATGGTGAAAAAAGTAACTGATAGCTAGTCTCCACAAAAATACAGTTAACAAATTCAAGTAAATCGTGAATTTCCAGCATACTGATAAAAAAAGACTGAAAGAGGACAATCGAAGCAATGCAAGGTCCATGCAAGGTCTACAGCAGTATTTTTTTTTTTTTTTTACAAAGGTTTGAGATCTGCTCAACTGTTTGTATTTGAGATCATATAAATTTCAATATAAGTAGAATATAAATTAAATTTGTAAATTCTAGAAAATTTATATCGTATCTGTACTAGAGCAAGATATAAGTTGCCGAACCCGATCTTCATGTTAAATTACCAAATCTGTATCTTATTCAATAGTGCAGAAGAAAATTCGAATGCTGTATCAACATTCAAGACTTAGGTACGGTGAGTATCACGCAAATCATTGTTCTACTAATAAAATATCGGTATGGAGAACCATACATGACTTCCATGTTCTAAGATTTATATTTAAAATCATATTCGAAATGAAATATTTCCATAGAAACTACATCTTTCTACTTATTGCTTCAGCATTAACCACAGTACTATGGTTACTAACGTATACCACCTCATGTTTTCGCACTCGATTTTCACCGATGATGGAGTCGATGGCACTGCCGAAAAGTCTGGTTTTACAGAAAACATTGGACTATGGCTAAAGAGACCGGGAAGCAATTTTAACAAAAAAAACTACTTCTTTGTTGCCGATAACGTAGTACACATACAAAAAATTCTCCCCTCCACCTTCAACTATAATTTTTAATAATAGGAAATTACCCCCACCCCGTTCACCTAACTTCTTGATTTATAGATATTTCATCTACGTTTCTACAGTGGATTACTATGAGCTTCTTATCAGGATACTTTATTTATAAAAATTAAGTACTTTACTCTTGTTAAATCATAAAATGTTTCAGGTAAACTACCCCTTTCTCTTAACCGATCTTCTCCAAAATCAACAGACCTTCCGTCCTCTACAATTCAGGGAAGCATGCAAAAAAATTATGATTCTGTTTGAATGTGCGGCAGTTATCGTTCGTCATGGAAACATTTCTCTTGTTACAACATAAAATGTTGCAGGTAAACTACCCCTTTCCCTTTACCGATCTTCACCAAAATCAACAGACCTTGAGCTCTCTGCAACTCAGGAAAGGGTGCAAAAAATTATTTGATTCTCATTGAATTTTCGGCAGTTATCGTTCGTCATATAAAAAATTACCCTTGTTAAAACATAAAATGTTGCTGGTAAACTACCCCTTTCCCTTAACCGATCTTCACCAACACCAATAGGTATTGAGAACTCTACAATACAGGGCTGTATGCAAAACATCATTTGATTCTGTTTGAATTTGCGGCTGTTATCGTTTACTATAGGAAAAAATTACCCTTGATAAAAAACCGTTGCAGGTAAACTACCCCTTTCCCTTAACCGATCTTCACCAAAAACGACAGGTCTTGGGTACGCTACAATTCAGGCCTGTATGCAAATAATTATTTGATTATTAAATAAAAATTCGAATGCTGTATCAACATTCAAGACGTTTAGGCTTAGGTACCGCGAGTATCAGGTAAATCATTGTTCTACTAATAAAAAAAGTGAGTGGTGTGACAACTTTTATTTACTTCTTTTTTCATTTTTTTCTTCTCTTCCTATAAGAGAATTTTCTTGTCTTAACAGCATCAGCTTACCTGCAAGCTTTTACGCCATATGTTATTAGATCCCCCCAATATCCTCTTGTTAAACGGCTTGTTTTTACCCGTTATGTACACTAATACAGCCATGTTTTATGTCTATTAAACAAACGTTTTCTTTCCACTGTCCATTCTCTTATGTCTGTTATTCCAGAAATCTTATATTTGCATTGCGTATCCTGTCCCACCTGGCTTCCCCTGAATGTCTTCTTAGAATTCTTCGTACTGTCAACTAAGGAGGGATGATAGACCACGCAAGCAACTTTTCACCGGAAGAATATTAAGTGATTACAGAATAATTACAAGACCTCGGACAAGAACGGATACTTTGGTGATGTACATATTTAATTCTAAGAAAAATTATTGTTTGTATTTTAAACTACTTTTAAAACTCAATTATGGGATTTACGTTACAAACTTATAAACGTAAAACTTATACATAGATTTCTTGAAAATTTGTTGAGGAGGAGTTTAGTGAAATGTATGGTATTTTCATGGTATTGAATAATTCCAAAATCAAACAAACACCGAAGTGGAGTCGACCATAGTCTACAGCTTGAGCACAGCTGATCTAGATCGACTGATCTTGTAGGATTTAAAAAGTTCCCTACGATTCGTGCAAAATATGATTCATTTTCTAAACTTCTGAAAACGCAGGAGCCAAAAGTAGTAACACCCCCATGACAACTGCGGTTTACGTACCTCGGTATTCAACCAGGATCGGATTTCGAATACGTTTTACAGATTTCCAGCGTTCAAGCCGTTCGTACAACTAATAAATAAACTGAATATCGAATAAACCATTTAATTGATATTGAATTGCTAAACGATTGAATAAACTGTATCGGAGTGCGTTCAGGAAATTTAATGTCACGTGCTTGAGTGCAAGCATGCAGTAGCAAGCATGGACAGTGCCATACTCACGTCACGTTGCTAACGAACACAGATACTAGCCAAAGTAGAATATTTTTTAAAGGGATGCTTATTTTAATCTTAAGTTAATGTGTGTTTTTGCAAAACGTGTTTTTTTTTTCAGTGGCGCCTAACAAAACCATCTGGTTGATGATAATATTTCGCGTTCCTAGTACCATCCTACACAGTACGCTGTGACTAAATTATTGGCAAGTTCCGTGAGCAGGTGCTGTTTTACCCGAATGTGGATCCATAACGGTTAATTATACGTTTTAACGTCACCGTAACCGCGCAGTTTAAATGTTCTTAATTACCGCTGCTAATCACACAACGTGTACTACATATGACTGTGAATGAAATACGTAGATAAGTAGGAAAGTTCTTATAATGAACATTTATAATTTACTTATTATGTAGTTAAATAAAGGGCGGAAGAAAGAATGAAAATGCTAGTTTGATTCAATATTCTTTTTTATTATCACATTTATTTAATATTCATTTAAGGGCTCATTTCCATCACTTTGCTTATTCCCATTATTGTTTTTTAATATGATAATATGCTGAGGTTAGTGTATCGTCATCAGGACGGTAACATATTTTTTTCGAATATATAGGGTGATTCAAAATTGCACGGCAATCTCTCGGGACCTGATTCTATAGCTAAACATAAGAAATAAGTTCATGTAAACATAGATCCGAAAACGGTTCGTTAGCAAGTTACGGCTCGCAAACCAGTTCACTCTGATTTCTGCTCCCACGGTAAAATAACGCCATACTGAAATTCGTGGCTAATGAAGTGAAGGGCATATTTGGTGGTTTCTTATATTTTTTGATCTGAAAAATTGAATAAAAGAGGTCCCACAGCTCTATCTTAATTAGTTTCTAAGAACCACTGGGTAAAACACAAAAAATTGGAGTCGATAAACAAACTTTTTAGATTTGGGATAAAATAACTTCGTTAATTTACCAATAAACAAATAAACATTTTTAACTAACGTTTTACAGAATTTAATTATGAGAAAACTGATGTGTATAATGTCTATTAAAAGTAAGTACAAATTTGAGAAATTTGACTTTAATTAACAACAAAACAGACAAAAATGCGCCAAGAAAATGTTACAATTTACAACAAATGGCATTGTAATCTTTCGAAACACCCACTTGGGCAGAAGAAAACCAACATGAGACTGCTACAGACCAACATACTTTTTCATTTAATGTGTGGTGCGGTCTTCTTGGTGATAATCTCTTAGGCCCTTTTTTCTTACCACCAAGGCTTAATGGGAGACAATACTTACATTTTTTTGAAAACGAATTTGGTGGAACTCTTGGAAGATATACCACTTGCAGTTAGAGTGCAGATGTGGTTTTTGAATTTGCTTACTACTGTCATGATTTTATTAACCATTTAAATAGTACATTCGGTAAGCGATGGATTGGTCGAAATGGACCAGTAAAATTGCCACCTCGATCTTCTGATCTCACGACAGCAGACTTTTTCCTTTGGGTTTGGATGAAGTCGTTAGTTTATTCCGCTCGTGTTGGTACACAAGAAGAATTGAGACACGCATAATAGAATATGGAGCTACTGTTAAGAATAATTCTCATGCTATAAGACGTGCCCGGCTGGCATGGATTCGCCGAGCTGAATTCTGCATTCAATAAAATGGCGGCCACATTGAACAACTGCTTTGGACGAACGTTTGCAGCTTTATCAATTTAACAATTTTGATATTTAATCGTTTCAAGGAAAAAATCAATAAGTTTTCGATTTCTTTACCGTTACATTTGTTGTGAAAACGTTTACGAAAACCTTTGTTCTGATTAAAATTGTGACACTTTTCTGGGGAATTCGAGGTGGCCATTTTACTGGTCCGTTTCGACCAATCCATCGCTTACCGAATGTACTATTTAAATGGTTTATCAAATCACGACAGCAGTGAGCAGATGCACTGTCATTCAAAAACCACATCTGCACTCTATCTGGAAGTGGAATGTCTTCCAAGAATTCCAGATTAGTTTGCAAAAAAGTGTAAGTATTGTCTTCCATTAAGCCTTGGTGGTAATAAAAAGGGGCCTAAGAGATTATCACTAAGAAGACCGCACCACACATTAAATGAAAAAGTAAGTTGGTAATGTCTTGTAGCAATCTCGTGGGTTTTTATCTGCCCAAGTGTAGGTGTTTTGAAAGTTTACAATGCCGTTTCTTGTGAATTGTAACACTTTGTCGCTCATTTTGGTCTGTTTTGTTTTTAATTAAAGTCAAATTTCTCAAAATTGTACTTACTTTGAATAGACATTATACACATCAGTTTTCTCATAATTAAATTCTCTAAAAGTTAGTTAGAAATGTTTATTTGTGTATTGCCAAATTAACGAAGTTATTTTATCGCAAATATAAAAATGTTTGTTTGTCGACTCCAATTTTTTGTGTTTTACCCAGTGTTTCTTAGAAACTAATTAAGATAGAGCGGTGGGACCTCTTTTATTCAATTTTTCAGATCAAAAACTATAAGAAACCACCAAATATGCCCTTCACTTCATATGCCACGAATTTCAGTATGGGGCCATTTTACCGTGGAAGCAGAAACCTGGGTGAACTCCAAGAATTCCAGATTCGTTTGCAAAAAAGTGTAAGTATTGTCTTCCATTAAGCCTTGGTGGTAATAAAAAAGGGCCTAAGAGATTATCACTAAGAAGACCGCACCACACATTAAATGAAAAAGTAAGTTGGTAATGTCTTGTAGCAATCTCGTGGGTTTTTATCTGCCCAAGTGTAGGTGTTTTGAAAGTTTACAATGCCGTTTCTCGCTCATTTTGGTCTGTTTTGTTTTTAATTAAAGTCAAATTTCTCAAAATTGTACTTACTTTGAATAGACATTATATACATCAGTTTTCTCATAATTAAATTCTCTAAAAGTTAGTTAGAAATGTTTATTTGTGTATTGCCAAATTAACGAAGTTATTTTATCGCAAATCTAAAAATGTTTGTTTGTCGACTCCAATTTTTTGTGTTTTACCCACTGTTTCTTAGAAACTAATTAAGATAGAGCTGTGGGACCTATTTTATTCAGTTTTTCAGATCAAAAACTATAAGAAACCACCAAACATGCCCTTCACTTCATATGCCACGAATTTCAGTATGGGGCCATTTTACCGTGGGAGCAGAAACCTGGGTGAACTGGTTCGCGAGCCGTAACTCGCTAACGAACCGTTTTCGGACCTATGTTTATATGTACTTTATTTCTTATTTTTAGCTATAGAATCAGATCCCGAGAGATTGGCGTGCAATTTTGAATCAACCTTGTATATCTGGTCTACAAGTTCTTAACTTTTCACGGCCGACTTCAAGATTGTTAAAGTTGCTATTGTTAGGCCGCGGTCTACAGTGTTGCTGTTGACAAACGTTTCGGCGCCAACGTCGGAGGACATCATCAGTGTCTAGGATTGGCACTGTGTCCACCACTTCACCCCAGTGATGAGGTGGAGACTGATGAATTGGAGGACACAGTGCCAATCCTAGACACTGATGATGGACTCCGATGGAGGAACCGAAACTGTGGCCGCGGCCTAACTGCCCGGCTAATAATAGCAACTGTAGCTATATCTGCTCTTTCTGCCTTTACTGATTCATCAAGGCAAATGGCTGTAACGAGTCACTTCATGCCTTATGTGTTCTCTTATCTCATTTTTCTAGACATCTGCAAAGTGAACTTTATTTCTGATTAAAATAATTTCCAAATGGATCTGTTATAGTTGTTTTGATTGTTCTTCTTTTTTTCTTTTTTCATAAGTACTAAATAATATAGAATATCGAACTTTCACTTATGAAACTTACTTGTTTTTCTTTCCGTACGCGTTTCGGCGTGGTGTCCGCCTTCGTCAGCAGTTTGAGACAGACTGGCCAGTAACTCGTAACGGTTTTTGTTTGGAAGGTTTAGTGGGGGTGGTGTGTGGAGGAAGGGGATTGGCGCGGTGATCCAAATTATTGTTAGTTTTATGTATAATTGTGTCAAACAGTGTGTGTGATTTATAGTTTAATTGGTCGTTAAGTATGTTGTTTGGTTGTGTTTTGTAGTGTTTGTATATTTCATTTTGTTCTGCTGTGTTAAGTTTTCGACTTTTGGGTAAGTAGTGTAATATCTCAAGATTAGTATCTATGTTGGTGTAGCTGTGGTTTTTTGTGTGTATGTGTGTGGCAAACGCGGAATGTATATTGTTGTTGGATAAAGCTTTTAGGTGTTCAGAGTAACGAGATGAAAAA
Organism: Magicicada septendecula; assembly: GCA_034769895.1. NCBI lineage: Eukaryota > Metazoa > Arthropoda > Insecta > Hemiptera > Cicadidae > Magicicada > Magicicada septendecula. The sequence goes on from CM068373.1 coordinate 470,931,583, forward strand.
CATCTTCCCGTCTGGCCTATGTAGAAACTATTGCAATCATTACAATTTAATTTGTTAACACCTGTTTAGTTGTATTTGTCTATGTCCGTGTTTCTATCATTGATGTGTTTTTCGATGGTATTGTTTGTTCTGTATGCTATTTTGTACTTATGTTTCCTGAATGTGTTGGCGATTTTACACAAAATACCATTTGTGTGCTGGAGTTATGGTATGTGAGTGTGATGTATTTAGTTTGTTGTGTGTTGTTGGTATTTAGTGTTTTGTTGTTTTTGTTTATGATGTGTTTGTGTAGTTTGTTTATTAAATTAGGGTTGTATCCGTTTTTTATTGCTATATATTTGATTGTGTTGAGTTGATCGTTATAGTCCTGTTTACTTAATGGTATTTTAGTTAGTCTATGGAGCATATGGTTGAAGGCCCCTTCCTCCACACACCACCCCCACTAAACCTTCCAAACAAAAACCGTTACGAGTTACTGGCCAGTCTGTCTCAAACTGCTGACGAAGGCGAACACCACGCCGAAACGCGTACGGAAAGAAAAACAAGTAAGTTTCACAATTGAAAGTTCTATATTCTATAGGATCTGTTAGTACGATGGTAACGATAAATTACGTTTTCCGTAAAACGAAATTGTTGTAGGGCTTTACGTAATGAAATGTTATGTAATTTATTTACTCAAATATTGTTGACTGAAAATATTTCGTAAACGGTTCGCCACAAATCGATACAGATCAGTTGGATTAACAAATTTAAGTTGCCGCTAGTAACTATGTTGCGTGTATTCACAAAACAACGTCTAGCTGTGAGTGTTCATACAAGAATGAGTACAAAACTAACTTCTCAGTGTTTCAGTGATTGTTGTATTACATAATTGATAGTGTTAACAAAATGACACGGTTTTCGCTAATAGAGAACGTACTTATTTCATATAGTAATATGAAAAATCAAATTACTTAAAATAAAAATAAATAATAATAATAATTTAATAATCAGAATGATCAATATTGCACACCACTATATAAAAATTATTCCGATTAGCGCTTTCAAGCTTCACAGCTCATCGTCAGATCAGGAATAGACAAAAAATATGTAATACCCAACCCTTAAGTTAATAAAGTTATGAAAAGGGTCAACATACAAAAAGCTAAAATAGAACCAGAACAAAAGAATTATGCAGGGTCATTGACATACATAGGTTCACATACTAGAAAAATTATAAAATGTTTTAATAAATATGGAGTAGATATAGCTATTAAAAAATGTGAAACGGTATTTGATAAGATAAGGAATAAGAATATAGAAAAAATTCCAGTATTACAGAAAAGCGGAATTTATAAATTAAAATGTAAAGACTGCAACAAAGTGTACCTAGGGGAGACAGGAAGAAAATTCGCATGCAGGTTGTCTGACCACAAACGTGGAGAAGGTAATAGAACAACCAATTCGTTATATGCAAGACATTTCATAGAAGACAACCACAAGTTTGTTAATCCTTTGGAAGAATACGAAATTGTAAAAGTAGTAAATAACACAGTTGAAAGGAAGCTTAGAGAGGAGTTAGAAATATTGAAAGAAAGAGAAAAAGGGTTAGACAATTTAATTAATATTAAAATTAAATTTGATAATGAAGAAATATTTTATAACATGATTAAGAAGTAAATGAGAGAGGGCAGATAGATAAGATTAAGAATTATATTTCATAGTACTAATTGGTTGTTTTAAAATAAGGGTGTGTGACTGACCCACGTGTGTGGAGAGGAAGAGGGTAGTTTAAAAGGATGCACACACACACACACACACACACACACACACACACACACACACACACACACACACACACACACACACACACACACACACACACACACACACACACACACACACACACACACACACACACACACACACACACACACACACACACACACACACACACACACACACACACACACACACACACACACACACACACACACACACACACACACACACACACACACACACACACACACACACACACACACAGAAACACAAGGAATTTACTAGAAAAATATGTAACTGTACAGATGGTGAGACAGAGTTTAGGGGGTGGGGAAGGGTAATTAATTTTTAGTTTGTTGTGGGTGAGCAGGGTGGTGGAGAGGGGTGAAGGGTTGGGTATTGCATATTTTTTGTCTATTCCTGATCTGACGATGAGCTGTGAAGCTTGAAAGCGCTAATCGGAATAATTTTTATATAGTGGTGTGCAATATTGATCATTCTGATTGTGATTTCAACCACTAACACAAATTTCTTCATTAAATAATTTAATAATAATTAAAAACGAAGAATATCGGTTCAAATTATTAACGTATTTCGTAAACAGGGAAGAAAACCTGCTTTGATTTGTCGGAGACTCTTCGCATACTTATCTTACAAAACCTTAACCCCTAAGCTGTCATTTTCACTGGAAAATATAACTTAGGCGCTTAGTGAGAGAGGCTGCCCACATCTGCTCTACTTGCTATGATGCCATAATTGTGATATCTAATCAGTATTTGTTGTTTAAATTGTGTAATTGTTTTCATATTCTTTTCAGCACACAGGCTGTGACCCCTTTTGACTTAATGTTTGTAAAATGTAATTTGTAAACAATGTTTATTTATTTATTTAGTTGGAGCACTTGTTTGCATAATTGCTTTTGGCTTTTACAATAGTTTAGTACCGAAAAAACAGATTACAATATAAACTGAACATCAATTTATAAACTTATCCTTTTTAAACATTTTATTTGCCTCCAGAAACGGTTAAGACTATAAAATAAGCTTTTATCTTATCACTTTGAGCTTCAACTTTGAGCTTTACCGTGGGAGCGTTTCTGTGCAGGTTCGTTACGGCCGCATGTCGTTTTTATTTCGTTTTAATATGTGTTATTTATTATTTTTGTACAATGTATGTGTTGTTTTTTAATATTTGACGAGATGAACATACATCGATTAATGTTTTAACCTTAATCATATTGGATCTGATGATGACACCATTGGTGTCTAAACTCGAGTAATCCCGTATAGGATTCTGAGAAACGTTGACAGAAACTTATCCTACTGCATTCAGTCAATTTTTATTTAGTTGATTATTAAGACGTATGAAGTCCATTAACATTCATTATTCCCCATTAATATCCTAGTGATTTTAAATTACCTACTGAACACGAACCTACTGCTTCTTATTTCTATCCAGTTATCACGCCTCTCTTCAACTTTCCCCTTTACTCACAAGAGTCTTTCACACCACGTTTTTCATCGTTTCTCTTGGCCTTCCTCTTTTCTTCTTTATTCTTATCGTGGCTTCTCACATGTTTTCTGTTTCTCTGTTAGCATTAGGTTTTTAAAGATGAGCCTATCATCTTGCCTGTTCCATTCTCATTTGGTCATTTCTGTCTCTGTCATTTTTGGCTGTCGCTCTCACGCGCTTGGAGCTTGTATTATAATTTTCCTCACAGGTTACTCTGTCCGTATTTCATATCCTTGAGGCAATACTGGCCTATATGTTGATGTATTTAGCTTACATTTAGTTTTGTGCTACAGTTGATTTATCTTTTTTAAAAATTGCTGATCAACGCGAAGTGAGTTTTATGTGCTTTTCAAATATTCTTGCTGATTTTTTAAAGATGATTTCTTATAACAAATGGTAGATTTTGTTAATGTATATTAACATTATATGATTATGGTTATATGATTTATTGGAATAGGTAGGCGTAAAGATGGTCGAATGTACAAGGTTACTCCTGAGCCAGGACATAGATCGCAGTTATTACTGCCTCGATTTAACCACTAACGTCGGAAATCAAAGACACAGTTCTCAGTCGCAAATGATTTTTAAACTCAGCCCTGAAGGTGCTTAGTTGACACGTTCCTGTATAGCATTTAAACAAAGACCTATACCGACAGGAAAATGATGACAACAGTACGGTCGGTCGACTGCACTGAACACCGATAACTTGCAGTTGAAGAGTTCTAACTGTGCGAACGACGTGTCCACAAAGAACTGACTACGACGATGCCATTTTACTAAAGGGAGAATATGACTGGTGCAGAGAGACAGTTCCAAATTTTAAGATCACATTATTAAATCAAAGGTTTCCGACTGTGAAGGTTTTGGGGGAAGCAATAGTACAACTGGTGTTGTTTGAAAAGGCACGTAGCTTCATACAAATTATGTAAGGTAGTAATTTGGTGTCGGGGTCAATAGCGTATCTAGGATTTGGCAATGGGGAGGGGGGTCCGGTCGAGTCGGCTTCATACAAAAGAAAAAACAAGTTAAGATTAATCATTACAATCTTTAAAGCGGCTGGAAAACGTGTAACAATATTCTGAAATCAATCCCATTAAAGTAATACCACAATAAAAATAAACGCTACTGAAACGTCGTTTATGAGATACTTATTGACTTAATTGATTTTCCTATATTTCAAAAGTACACGCAAATGCTGTGTAATTAACCTTTTTGTAAACCTATATGTATAAAAAGGCTTACTATTGTATTAGCGTACGCAGCTGAGAAATTAATAAAAAATTAAGAGAGTAACAAAATTTCTCGTCATCTTTCGACTCTCTGGGGGGGGGGGAGGTCCGGTCCCTTCGTCCCTACCGTAAATACGCTCCTGATCGTGGTTATATTGGGCTCTTTCCAAGACTGAAGAGTTCAAAGATTTTTAAAAACGTTTGAAAATGATGTGTGAGCGAAGGTAATCCATCGCTGCTGCTCGATAAGGTTTAGGGTTTGTTATACGTGAAAGTAAAGTAATTAAAGATACGCAGACGTTTTGTGCCTGACGTGTTTGGGGGCGAAGTACAAATGTATCAAACACGGAGTATCAAATAATTGTTTGTTTGGAATTTCCGGCGCCCAAACAGACGTCAAGAAACCTATCGTGGTCATGAATACGACCTACTGGTAATGTACAAGTGTATCTAGACCACTAAGTCGAGGATAAACGCAAACATCGTTCAAGATGTGAATGAAACTTGTATAAGATACTGGCTATCGGATAGCGTTTTCCAGTTTATAACGCTTTATTACGTTTTATCAAAAACTGTTAATCATGATGGAAACCAAAATTTATACGTTTAGCCTAGACCAAGATTTACTAGAATTAGAAAATAAACAATATAATTATCTTAGGAAAAATCTGTCTCGGCGAAGCGAATGTAGCGACTTTTCGGCAGATCCATCTTTGTAACTTCAAGTTTCTGGTTCTTCTTTCTTGATGTACTAGAATGGAATGACTAGGAATAGGATGGTACGATATGTAGTTGTAGTTGGTTACGAATCTGCAGAAAGCAAAGAATGTGTGTGTGTGTGTGTGTGTGTGTGTGTGTGTGTGTGTGTGTGTGTGTGTGTGTGAGAGAGAGAGAGAGAGAGAGAGAGAGAGAGAGAGAGAGAGAGAGAGAGAGAGAGAGAGAGAGTGAGAGAATTAAACACCGAGGAACTAAATGTACAAATTAATGTTGTTTGGCAATGTTATTTATTGGACTTTTAATTTCCTTGCAATAAATAGAAAAAAAGTTAGTAATTGTTTAAACGTAAGTAGGGAAGCAGCGCTGTGCAATCCAGCAAAGTAAACAAACTTCACTTTCAGAAATAATAAATTGTTTTTAAAGTGGTGCTGATTGTTTAGTGAGTATGCTTTTATAAAGGCGATTTACAACAGAAAGCCCATTGAAGTGAAAAGCATTCTCTACCTGTTTGCACGTGAATAATGACCATACGTATCAGCATAATGGCTTTACACAAGGGCGCACTCGCACCGTATTGACAGTGTCAACGTACACAATGATCTACAGCAGACAGCTTATTCAACGTGCTCTTTTAAAATACTGAATTCTGTACTTTGCACACTATGCATTCCGTTAAATAGTCTTATTATTTAATTTTATTCAAATAAAAAAGTGAAAGCTAAAAAATTCAAAGAATATAGTTTAGGGCACTTTATTTATGACATAATTACTACAAAAATAATAATCTTACTTCAAGAAAAATATTAAAATGTTCTGAAAAATTTATGAAACAAATGAGAACTTTACATTTCGATGTAGGTCTGAGTATTATTATTATTATTGCCATGTGGCCGGTATACAAAGAGGCAATCATGGCCAGCAGAGTTGCGAGATATGTTTAATAGACTATGTTATACGCCTTGCTGGAATCGAGTTCGCCAATTTGAATCTAATCTCCAATCCAGAATTAATTTTATGTCTTACTTGACAACTACAGAAAGCATTTACTACCGAGAGGTTTTTAATGTTTTATTTTAATAGGATTTAACTTTTTCCCATCTTATAATAAAAATACCCGTCATCAAATGGTCAGACAAAAAAGTACCACGCGTACAATCAGAAGAACCGAAGTAGGCGGAGCGTATTCGGAGAAAATAAAAACTATGTTCATGATGTTTGAAAACACTAACGTACAAAATACAAAAGAATACAAAATTAGTGCCTTGCTGGAGATGGATACAAAATACAAAAGATGGATCCTTGCTGGATGAAGTGGGTTGTGCTGGAGCAGGAGTGTTCTCCTCATTGTTTTCTCAGTACATTGCAGTGGGACAAAATAAATCAAGTTATGACGCTGAAGTAGAGGCTATCAAAGTGGCATTGCAAAACCTCATTTGGAGGCCAAATTCCTTTTCAAAAGCTGTCCTTTTAGTGGACTCTAAGTCTGCCATCCAGGCAACATTCTCTAATACAGGAGCAACATCCAGGAGCACACTGGAAGCAAGACGACTCACCAGGCAGCTTACAGCACTTAACAAGGAAATAGTTATTCAGTGGATCCCATCTCACATAGGCATCTCGGGAAATGAGACAGCGGACACCTTGGCAAAGCGAGGGACAATGCTCTACCACCGGGAAAGTACCCATGACTTCAGCACCCTAAGAAGACTGATGACAAGGAAAACAAACTCTCGCTTCCTGGAAGAAGCAAAAAACATATCAGAAAGAAAAACATGGTCAGGGATTGAACAGTTATGGAATAACAACTGTAGAAAACCCAGGAAGGAAGCAGTCGCCAACTTTAGACTGGAAACTGGCCATGACTGTCTCTCAGCGCATCTCTACAAATTAAAAATTTCCACCACAGGAGAATGTGTATTGGTGCAGGAGAGAATACTCAAAAATGAACAAAAATCATCTATTGGAGTGTGTGAAGCTGAACCGGGAAATGCAAGAACTCAGAAATTACAGTGGTCTTTATTGGGAAGCTCGGTACCAAATGGGTTAAATGTACCAAGGGGGAGCCATTGGAAAACAACAACAACAACAAAATTAGTGCCTGAAATTAAGAGTATGTACAGAACTCTATATATTTTATTACACATAAATGCTTATTAACGTATAACGTTTTATATATATTTATAATTACTCACGCTGTTGTTGTTATTTAATATATTAATAATAAGCCTAAAGAATATTTCATGTTTTAAACAAAAATATAAGTTTTATTATTTATCAAGTTGTTCCGACGGTTTGTTATAAATTATTGTCATCTTCATAAATATAATGTACATTTCTGATATATGTAGGTAACTTCAATATTACTTGCAGGTTTTTTATATAATACATTTTTTCAAATAATAAATACTTTTACAAGTATATTTATTAAATTATATTGTGTTTTGTCATCTAACGTATGTTTCACAGAATTATTCAAAGGGTTTTTTTTTTATGAAATAGGGAATAATCTATTTTATAATATAAGTTAAGGAATAATCGACTTTATTGCGATTTAAATTTTCGATTGTTGTAATGTTTGTTTACGTAGTCAGCTGTTTTATTAAAGTATTCGATGTTTTTATTTTTATTATTTTAAAAAATGTGTAATTTTAAATGAATCATCTATTTTTGTTTTTATTTGAACTGTTCTTTAATTAGTAAGTTATTAATACTGCGTTTGTAAGTACTGAGATTTTCCCAGATATTCATTTTATTACCTTTTCGTACGTTTTTAATTAATTTAACGTTTTCAATGTCTGGCAATTGATGTTTATTATTTAAACAGCGTGTGGCTAAATTAGACTTGTAAATATTCGGTTTTAAAAACGCATTGCGATGTTGAAGAAATCTGTCGAGTAGCTGTTTCTTTGACTGGCCTACGTAGAATTTATTGCAAACCGGACATTCTATTTTGTATGTATTCTATTTCTATCTTAAACGTTTGATTTAGTTTTAGGTTTATTTTATTTAAAACAATATTATCTGTTTTTGGTGCATTTTTAAATTTGTATCTTTAAAAGTTGACTTAGCTTTTGAGTTATATTTCCGTAGTAAGTAAGATTGTATATTTTATATTATCATTAATAGATTGACGTTCATATGTAGTTTTATTAGTTGTTTGTTTAGTGAGTTTATGTTTTATGTTTGAACGAAAACGAAATGTTCAAATTTGAATTACGATTAATTACAACGATAAAATATTTTTATTAACTCTAGACGTTTTCAAATACCTTTGGTTTATTTTCTCATCATAGTATCTTGACTGCATATTATCAGGGTGGATCAGAGTAAATAACCCAAACCCTGTTAGAAATGGAAAGACAGACAAAATGTAAGAGAAAGCATACTAAGGATACCACGGGAACTCTGGCTACAGATGACTTAAGACTTTGGTGAAAAATGAAGGAAAACAGTGAAAGAATAACGATAAATTCTAGGAAATGTGAGAGGGTGGAGAAGAGGGCAATAACGAATAACAATTAAACTGAAGCTGATGTTACTGATATACGGAGACGCAGATAGGGTGTTAGCAACAGACGATAAACATGTACACTAGCATAACATGTCTCGTACAGCAAAAGATATACACAAGTCTCTACACACGCATATTTAATCACAAGAACAATATTAATAAGTTTCTTATACACGTACAAAATTGTTTTGTCTAAAACAAATCTCAAGTCTCTGACGATGCAGAATTCTGTGTAACGGTGTAACGTGTTTTATCCAAAATAATTTTATAGTTACGAAGAAATTTAATATTATTTATTTTCTGACAATATTTATATGAACATTGCAAAAACGGTATAATATAATAGATTTGCGTTAACACTGCCATATTATAAATGATCGTAACCTTTCACGGCCAGTGTCTACATTATCACAATTTTCCGGGCTGTTAGGGTTCCCGCGCCCAGATTTTCAGGGTTCTCGCGGGACTGTTCTTATTCGTTCGCGGGTATTGTAGTCTGTTCCCGCGCCACTGAGGAGTATGGACGAAATGTCTGGAACAACTTAGACCACGGTCTAACAGTGTTTGTGACAAAGCTGCAACGAACTTTGGAAACTGGAGTTTTAATTCATACATATGCTACAAAAACACATATTCATATGAACACGTGTTCAACGTTCAATGCGAGTAAAGGCGCGCGCGTGTGTGTTTACATAATTAAGTACATAATGTGATTTTGGGTCCTAAAAAGAAAATGAGACTGAACTTGAGAAGCATGTATGCAATTAGTACGCAGGAAACAAGAAACTTCAAAAATTTACGGCAGTAAAAACTGCCCTTTTTCAAGCGATTCTCTGTATTTTGCAACCAATTGCCCGTCAGCCAGTACACAGACTGCGGAAACAATTAACTCAAAGGGATCTTGCTGCGTTGTTCGTGTTTTTTTTTGTTATTTACAAGTGTTTTTTTTTTCGATTTAACACATCTATTAACAAAAAGATGGAAAATAAAATAAATAAGTTCCAGGCAATATGTGGCACAATAAATAGAATATTAAATAAAACAAAACACGAAAAGACACAAGGATAAAAGTTTATAAAACGATGGCTGTACCTGTACTTATGTATGGGAGTGAAAGTTGGATAAATACCAAAAAAAGAGACAGCAAAATACAGGCAGCAGAAATGAGATTTTTGAGACGGGTCAAAGGATGTACAAGAAGAGTTTTAGTAAGAAATAAAGACGTGCGAAATGAAATAAATGTATATGTAATAAATGAAAAAATAACTGAATATAAAGACAGATGGAAACAACACGTAAATAGAATGGGAAATGGGAGAATACCCTAAAAAATACTTAACTACAACCCAAGAAGGAAAAGAGATATACGGAGACCACGAAAACGGTGGTCGTAAGTTTGTGAGGACGGAACAGGCAAATGCCTAGTCCTTGTAGTGCAGAAGAAGAAGAAGATTAAGAAAAAGAGAATGACGTTTATGCAGTGCAAAAACGAGTACTGTACAGTAAGTCAACGAGAATCTTTGTTTTGTTCCGACAAAACAAAAATAATAATAAAAGTATATTACAACAACAGGACCTGCAGTAGTGACAGGGGTAGCAGAATGTGTCGTTCACGGGGGACAGGACTAAATTAATGAGTTCATGCTTAATGATATTCTGGTAAATGGTGGAGTATGTCAGCTCGTGGCGTGTCTTAGTTAATAACGACTTCCACTGTGTGAAATTTAGGTTAATTAATTTAGGTTTATGTCTGATTTGCGTTTGTGCCACACCTTTCTGGAAAAATGGTTAAATTGTCAGGCACGGAACGCGTTATGACGTGGTATATGTTTTATGAACACATATATCTGCGGCAAAGAAGACAAGATAACGAACAATGATAAAGCCCTTACTTTAATTAGTAAACGAGATATATGTAAACCAACTGTAATCAATCTATCGCAAAGGCTGTCACGGCAGAGTCAACATTATTACAATTGAAAACTACCTGGCTGTTGGGCCGCGGTCGACTGCTTACATCGTGCTACCTGGCTGTTGGGCCGCGGTCGACTGCTTACATCGTGGTACGTGGCTGTTGGGCCGCGGTCGACTGCTTACATCGTGCTACGTGGCTGTTGGGCCGCGGTCGACTGCTTACATCGTGCTACCTGGCTGTTGGGCCGCGGTCGACTGCTTACATCGTGATACGTGGCTGTTGGGCCGCGGTCGACTGCTTACATCGTGCTACGTGGCTGTTGGGCCGCGGTCGACTGCTTACATCGTGCTACCTGGCTGTTGGGCCGCGGTCGACTGCTTACATCGTGCTACGTGGCTGTTGCGCCGCGGTCGACTGCTTACGTCGTGCTACGTGGCTGTTGGGCCGCGGTCGACTGCTTACATCGTGCTACGTGGCTGTTGGGCTGCGGTCGACTGCTTACATCGTGCTACCTGGCTGTTGGGCCGCGGTCGACTGCTTACATCGTGCTACCTGGCTGTTGGGCCGCGGTCGACTGCTTACATCGTGGTACGTGGCTGTTGGGCCGCGGTCGACTGCTTACATCGTGCTACCTGGATTTTGGGCCGCGGTCGACTGCTTACATCGTGCTACCTGGCTGTTGGGCCGCGGTCGACTGCTTACATCGTGCTACCTGGCTGTTGGGCCGCGGTCGACTGCTTACATCGTGGTACGTGGCTGTTGGGCCGCGGTCGACTGCTTACATCGTGCTACCTGGATGTTGGGCCGCGGTCGACTGCTTACATCGTGCTACCTGGCTGTTGGGCCGCGGTCGACTGCTTACATCGTGCTACCTGGCTGTTGGGCCGCGGTCGACTGCTTACATCGTGGTACGTGGCTGTTGGGCCGCGGTCGACTGCTTACATCGTGCTACCTGGATGTTGGGCCGCGGTCGACTGCTTACATCGTGGTACGTGGCTGTTGGGCCGCAGTCGACTGCTTACATCGTGCTACGTGGCTGTTGGGCCGCGGTCGACTGCTTACGTCGTGATTCATATTGTTACGACGGTCTCCTTGGTACAGTGGAAATCAAAATACAAGACACCAATCAAGTCCATAATCACCAGCTTTAGTTAACCACACATAACAGTTTGTAATAAACAAGTTATTCAACAAGGTTATACTCGTACAATAATTCAGTTAAATTTGTTCACAGGCAATAATAATGTCAACTAATAGAGTCCCGCACTACAATCACTTTTCACTAATAACCACTTGAACGTACTGAGTAATCGCCCGACGTAAACTAACTAACTTTCGCTAGATGCTTATATTTATACCCCGTTGAGATGCCAGAAGAATCTGTCACTTTTTGGATGACGCGTTAAACAATTGCCTATTACAGGCGCTCTGGAATCCACTAGAAACAGTGCAATATGTCTGGCCTTGAACACAGTGTGCCGACTGGTGCGGTCTGGAATAGCCTCGATTGTTGACGCGTGATACGTGTCACGTAATTGTCTTTCATCTCAAAGTAGCAGCAATATGTACGCGCACAAACATAACAGCTGGGCTCTGCTGGGATAGCCGAGAAACGCGTAGAACGACACACTCCATTGTTCGAGAATGTTTCTAATTGCGTAACAATATTTGTCTAAACGTTTCGCCCACCCACCGGTGGCCTTCTTCAGTAGAAAAACGTTCAACAAAGATAGCAGGACCAACGCATCTCGAGCTTGACTTGCTTATACTGTACCTCTGCTTTCGAACGGGTTTAGAAAAATATTAATCACGTTGTAAGCAGTCGATCGTTGCCGCGGGTAGTTTCCAATTTTAATATTGCAAACTGTAATCATGACAGTGACACGAAAAGATACTGTCAATGGAGGAAATTATTTTAAAAATATACAAAAACGATAAACTGTTTCCAGTGTTTAAGAACAGATTTAATACATTTCGCGAGTATTTAATTAAAAAAAAAAATGCACAAAATGTTTTCAATCGTTCTAGAAATCAATAAAGGCAAGCTGGAGGTAGCAAGACTTATACTTGACAATAACGTGAGAAACTATCTAGTGACGATAAAATTTTTTAAAGATGTTGGATTAAAAATTAAAAAGTAGGGTAGTAGTTAAGAGATCGAACAAGTCAAACAGTTTTGTTACCTGGGAAGTATGGTCACCACGGAGGGAGGAACCATAGAGGATATAGGAAATAGAATAAATAAGGCTAAAGGAGCATTTGAAATGCTGAGACCAATCTGGAAATCAAGGGAACTTAACACCAATACCAAACTACGCATCTTCAATACAAATGTCAAGTCGGTACTGCTCTATGGGTGTGAAACTTGGAAGACTAACAAACAACTGATTAGCAGACTCCAGACATTCGTGAACAGAAGTTTGCGGAATATCCTGAGGATACGGTGGCCACAAGTTATCTCCAATGAAGAGCTGTGGAGAAGAACCCATCAAACACCCATTGACATTGAGATGCGTCGTAGGAAATGGAAGTAGATTGGGCATACATTACGACGAGATGGAAACAACATAGCAAGACAAGCCCTGGAATGGAACCCACAAGGTAGCAGGAGAAGAGGCAGACCAAGGAACACATGGAGGAGGAGTTTAATAGCGGAAGGGATGGAGAAAGGAGGGAAGACCTGGTCCGAGATCAAGACGATGGCGCGGAACAGAGTCCGGTGGCGGAAGTTCATTGATGCCCTATGCTCCACTTAGGAGATGCAGGAATAATGATGATGGGTAGTAGTTGGTATAGTAGTACGAGTAACGGCAGAACACAGCAACACGTGACCAAATAGCGGAGCAAAAATAACGCACAATTACTTGGCCTGCCACATAGTTGCAAGAACAAACTGAGTCATAAGTAACCATACTTTTATGCATAATTTACACATTTCGAGGACGTTCAAAGTGGCTTGACATAAGTAAGACTCTATACACAAAAATAAAAAAAAAATCTAATTTAAAGTGACAGAAAATAGTGAAATTTAATTTACAATTGAAGTGATTACAATTTCACTTGCACAATACTCAAGAGTGGTTGAAGAACTCGATAAAAAAAAAGTAAGAAAATTTCTGTACGTTAGGGTCTACATATTTTTGAACTTTCAGAAATAACTGCAGTCAAATAGATTTACTGTAAAAAAATTAATTACTTCTTTGAAAATCAAATTTTTGATCAAAAGCAAACACTAAAATGACTTATTATATATATATATATATATATATATATATATGTATAAAAACTTTCACAATATGAACTTACTTTCTTTATCACTTCCCCATACGTTTCGAGGTGTTGTTCCTCTTCCTCAGTGGGAGTAAATACTGAATGTCGTTTTACAGAATAACGGTTATGGACTATAGGTGTGTGTGGTGGGGGGTTGATGGTGGGAGGGTATTGGCGCTGAGGTTCAAATTGTGTGTTTGGATCAGTGTATCGAATAGTGAATGTGATCTATAATGTAATTGTTCATTTAATATGTTGTTTGGTTGTAGTGTGTGATATCTGTATATTTCAAATTGTTCAGCTGTGTTTAGTTTTCTACTTTTAGGTAGGTAGTATAATATTTCCATGTTGTGTTCTATGTTTGTGTAACTGTGGTTTTCGTTTTGTAAATGTGTGGAAAATGTGGAATGTATGTAGTTTGTGGTGAGGGCTTTTAAATGTTCTGAAAATCCACTGATACAGTGAACGAAGAGGATGAATCAACAAGATAATTAAAATGACTTCTTCAATCCTTCACGTCGGATTATATATAGTTACATATTGGCTACGTACGAGTGACTAGTTACATAGTGACTATGTACATAGTGACTAGTTACATAGTGACTATGTAAAATGATTTCCGAGAAAACTGACTAGAATTTATTATCGTTGAATTGAATCTACACGTTAAAATTTGAAAGTACCGGTATAGTATAAACTGAGCGAAGGACTAATTTGCGATTTTGAAATATTGACACAATTCTAGAAATAAATATTATGGTTTATAATGCACTATCTTGACTGCCATGTAACTAAAGTTCAACACGTCTCAAAACTATTATTAATTGACAGGTTAGACACATTTAAATAAAGTATTTTGATAGACGCTTCCACATTAAGTGCCTGAGGGTCAATCCACGCTGCATGCGAACCCAACTTTTAAGAAGTGTATCTTTACCGTGTAAGATTGTATGCAAACATCATTATTTCAACACGCTGGCAAGGTAATTGTTCTGCTGTATAGATATTCAGATTCAGCATAAAAATATTATTCAAATGAAAAAGTGAATGTGACCTCTGCCAGTACAAAGACTGAAGATAAAATCAACGATTACTTTCATAACCACATGAAAAATGTTTCATTTTTTTAACTAATTTTTTTGCGTCGTTGTACAGGCTGGGTTAACGTGCCTGTAAAATTATTTTCCAGTCTCATGAACTAGTTCATTTCGTGCAGCAAAATAGTGCTTGCAGGGCGTGGGCCGAAGACGTGTCCACGAAAATTATGCAACTTCCCGCGCACGCGAAGGGAGTATCTGGCCCGAAATTATCAGCGTGACCTTGAGCGGACAAAACAGAAGACATTATACGGGAACGATTTACATGCGCCAACCGGCAAGTGCATTACACCGTGCGAGGTTCAACGTATTGCACTTGTTGGTGGACGATTAATCGATCATAAATTACAAGGGTAATAAAATACGTTTTTCGTTTTCTGCATAATTGTTGTAGTTCAATGTCACGGTAATGTCATTCGCCATGTGTACTATGTGCGGAGCGCAGATCATACGAAACTCTAATTAGAGCGATGGACTGATTACGTGCGGTTAAATGTTCAACGTATTAATATTACTGCTGACTCACGCGCGCTTACCAGTCAGTAATGTATGCAAAACAATAAGTAAAAATGTTTACACCTTTTTAATTTTATTCGAAGTAGGAATTAATGAACACAATATATATATATACACACAACTGTAAACTATTTTTAAACTTCACTTTAAACGACAGTGTTGAGAGTTACGCTTATTTAATAGAAAAAAAAATGGGAACTAATATATGCATAATTATTACTGTTTATTTCGATACGATTTTAACTTTAAACTTTACAAAGAATATTGTAAGCTTTACAATAGTTTTAGAAATCCAACTGTAGTTCATATTCAGATGCAAACGAGTGTGGATATGCTGTTATTTATATTTTTGAGTCCTGGTTACGAAGACGGAGAAACGCATGTAGAGAGAAGAAGAGCGAGAACTAGAGTGCAAAGAGAGAGAGAGAGAGAGAGAGAGAGAGAGAGAGAGAGAGAGAGAGAGAAATTAGTTCTGAAACAAAGTAGAGAGTCTCTGTGATGGACGGCTTCGTGTCCACGTAAAACCATATAACTTTTATCAGTTATTTTCTCTATGTTAGCAGTCTTCATCACAACTTTGTCAAATTTTGTTGCTTCCCTGCTATATACACTTTTTCCTCGAACGAGGCCTTTCGGTTTCGCAACCATTATCAAGTTCTTCCTACAACAGTTGTAGGAGGCGTATGTAGCGGGGAAGCAACAAAATTTGACAAAGTCATATAACTTTTCCCGAAACCAATGCCTATACACTAGAGTCCCGAATCGCGATTAACCGAATGATGACGCGGTAATTTTATTTTTTCAAGAAGTCTGCATATTTTAAATTTTACTTCAAACAAAAGATTTATAATGTTTTCAAAAAGTTGAACTAATGTGAGATTAATAAGATTACCTTTCTATTTTTCATTTCATTCATTCATTTTCATTTATTTTTCTTCCTTGGTAATTTTTAATGTACTCCTACTGTAATGACTTAAATGCGTACTGCTGTATTTAAAAATGTCGTTTGAAAAATAGTTTTTAGTTTGATTAAAATAATGTTGTTCTTTTAAATTTGTATCGGCCTACAGTAATATCGTATGATATTTAAACCCCGTTGATTTTAAAGACGTCTACATTTTCATAGAAGTATGTAATAACGTCGCATGAGTACTGCTAGTTTCCCTGAAAGACGATTAAAGGCGCTTGTTATTCTTTAGCTTTTTCCTCACTAAAAAAGTGTACAGTACAGTACAATGTTTCCGATTTAACCGAATTTTCATTTAACCGAATCACCCTTGGTCCCATCAAATTCGGTTAAACGAGACTCTAGTGTAGTTTGAAGTAACAAAGTAGAAAGAATAAGAATATAATTTTATGACATCGGTGTGAGTGTATTTACGTTGAACCCACGTTGTTTTACGTTGAACATGCAGTGAAAAGTTGAGTATCACAGATGGAAGTAGAAAATCGAAAGACGATGTTAACGCCTCGAACGTGTACCTCACAATAATCGAAAGACGATGTTAACGCCTCGAAC
The DNA here is from genome assembly GCA_034769895.1 of Magicicada septendecula. Taxonomy (NCBI): domain Eukaryota; kingdom Metazoa; phylum Arthropoda; class Insecta; order Hemiptera; family Cicadidae; genus Magicicada; species Magicicada septendecula. The sequence goes on from CM068373.1 coordinate 470,948,630, forward strand.
GTGTACCTCACAATAATCGAAAGACGATGTTAACGCCTCGAACGTGTAACTCACAATACCCACGTGCGAAATATTTGTTACAAATTCTAAATGGCGTGGATTTGTACCTTCTGTACGGCCTTCTAAGGGTAGAGATCTCTGGCCTTACCGCCGGGTAAGAAAATTACTTTTAATCACATAAACCGACAGGACTTTTTACATAGATACTGTATCACACTGTATACTGATACTGCATTGCAGGACTTTAGACTTATAGATTACTGGATGAGTGTATTATCGTATGATTATTTTAGATTCTTTATTACTGCAATTTGTATGGGTGTGGAGCGAATAAATTGAGTGCCGACTAAATTTTCTTGTCGACCGTTCTCAAAAATACACCGTTCGTTTGTGATGACTTCATTCTATAAAATTTAATTTTATGACTTCACTTCTCGTAACGTCTCACGAACAAAACTAATCTATCTTTCGGAAATATAGTTGAATAAAAGTAAATACAAATTATACATATTTAAATGAAAATCAGTACAAATACAACATGAATATATTACGTAAATACAAACACAAATATGCAATATATTAATTTTTAAGTCTTGTTTCACAACGGCTATATTTAAAGTCTGTGTATGCACATACAGTTACATAAACACAAACACATAAAGCATGTGTTTTATTTTAAATAAAAAATCCGACACTTTTTAATTTGTTGCTCTACACAGTACGTATTTGATAAATGTGAATTGGCCAATAATGTACATTTTCAGACACGCACATATTTATACAAGCAACATCAAACTTTCTTTTATAATAAGAGTTTGATTTTTAAATCGAACGCTTATTTAAAATAACCGTACTGTTTGTTCTGTTCGCGTAATGTTATTGAAGAATTTTGTTACCAACAAATTTGTTTAATACATATTATTTGACTGTACGTTATAGTTGTAGTTCCAGTCGGTCAAGGCCAAAGGCTTCTGGGCTCTACCTTCCACCCCCCTAAAGGGTGGTTACGCGACATAGATTTAACTCTGATTAGCGGTTTGTAAACAGTAAATGATATAATATAATATTTTCCCTGCCCTAACTTCTAGTTTTGCGGTTTGCAGTTATTTTTGTGATGTTGCTTGCGATGTGATATAGGTCGGCTAAATGGCCTCCCTTGTTCCTGGCCGTACTTCGTCACAGATTCGTTTAGAGAATAACGCAAACTGCAGAACCTCAGTTTTAAAGAACATAAGGAAAGTAACTATATAAATTTGAAGTATTCAGACAAAAATGTTAACGATAGGAATCCGAAATCAGTTGCGACCGAGGTAGTAATTTGTACCCGGTTAATTGCGATAAATTGCATTTTCATGTTATTATTATAATAATACAGAAATTACCGTTATAATTCTATTCATTCCTAGCCTAACCTAACCTAAACTAACCTAACCTAACCTAAGCTAACGTAACAAAAATATTGGAAGAAGAGGCTGTTATTCCTCGCTCAAATGAAAAGTTGCAGAATTGAAATCTTATATACAGAATTATCAAAATTCAGAGTAGCAACGTTTCTAAATGACATATTTGGTCACTAAGTGAAAGTGCGTGGCGCAATTGACCGTGTAAGAATAAGTAAATAGCCTACGTTGCTTCGTCGCGACTGACCGAGACCGGACACATCACAATAGTTACGGGTCTTTAAGTAACAAAATATAATGAAAGATTTCATACTACAAATTTTCAATTCGTAAGACGAATGGTGTAGTTTTTAAAGATAAGAAATAAGTCAGATTAAAAAAAATACAGTAATATACGAAAACAAAACCGTTCAATACCTTCACTGTCATGGGCTGCACAGTCTCCAGGAACCGGCAACCAGACGCTGACGGGAATTAATTCTGATCCACGGACTACTAGAGGTAGGCCTAGGTTAAGTAATAAAGCTGAAACAGAAACGAAGGCGAAATTGTATAACGTAATGTCGGTTCTCGCCTTTGTGCACGGAAGCAGAAGTTGAACGCTGCCAAAAGCAAATAAAACAAGAATCCAAAAAGCTGAAATCGCATTCTTAATATCAACAACGGCCTACACAAGAGACGACAGCAACAAAAACGCCTAAATACTGGAGGAATTCTATACAGAAAACTTCTGAGAGAAATACTATGATTATCAACGGCAGTGGATGCAGCCATTATTGTCTATAGAAGCAAAGAGGTATTTAGGATACCGGACAAAACGTTTAGGACAAGTTAAGAAGTGATGGAGAGCTCAAACTGTGAATCCAGAGCGGAGCAGCAACACTACATAACATTGTGTCGGATCAAGATCTTAGTAAAAGGACAATAATGATAATAATAATAATAATAATAATAATAATAATAATAATAATAATAATAATAAGAAGAAGAAGAAGAAGAAGAAGAAGAAGAAGAAGAAGAAGAAGACGAAGAAGAAGAAGAAGGAGGAGGAGGAGGAGGAGGAGGAGAAGGAGGAGGAGGAGGAGGAGGAGGAGGAGGAGGAGGAGGAGAAGAAGAAGAAGAAGAAGAAGAAGAAGGAGGAGGAGGAGGAGGAGGAGGAGGAGGAGGAGGAGGAGGAGGAGAAGAAGAAGAAGAAGAAGAAGAAGAAGAAGAAGAAGAAGAAGAAGAAGAAGAAAAAGAAGAAGAAGAAGAAGAAGAAGAAGAAGAGAATTATGTCTGACGTATGTTTTACAAGAGCTTGTCTTGTACCATCATAGTTTCATAGAGTCTAGAGACGAGGGATACGAATGTCAGGCAATTATAAATTAAAAAATAATTAATTAATTAATCTATTTAACATTATAAATTTATATGTATCGAAATTTAAATTTATGTATATTTATAATTATATTTGTTCAATAATACTAACGGCTACTGTTTGTACTATTGAAGTAACGTAGGAGTATCGCGTTACAGGACACAGGGTGCCTACGTGTGCCCTACGGTATTCAAGAAGTATAATGTGACCAGCACTACGCCTCAGCCGTTTGTATTGTTACCGTAGTCTGTTATCTCAGACGTTTCAGACACATTTTCCCACAAACATACTAAATTATAGTGAGCAATGGCTAGTTTGCAAGTTAATATGTCGTCGGGATGGTATTCACAATTTACTTTGATAAAAATTATTATTTTAAATTTACCATTATACGATGTTCAAGTACTTTCCAGTACTACGGATTATCTCGGGTATGTAAAACTTTAAACTAATCGATAACTGTAAAATCTCACTGGAATCCACAACGTAGAACTTTCAGTTGGGTTTGTTTGTTTGTAAAGTTTCTATGAGTCGAACCGTCAACAGAAACAGTATTCTCTCTACATAATATCAACTGTAGGAGCCCAGATGACTGACGTTATCTGATACATTCACGCTCAGGATAAACTGAGTAAGGTACAAAGAAGCTTACCCAACACCGGTTAGCTGAAACATTGGAAACAAAGACGATGGGTACTGAAAGCTGACGAATCATCTGCAGTCGCGTACAGATCTTGATATTGTTGGGAGGTAAGACATCTGTTATTACAACAGGGACTTTGTAGTTTAGTCGCAGATATTACAAATCAAACATCAAACAGACAAATATTTACTAGCATCGTGTAGTAATAAAATGGTTATAAAATGCTACCATCCGTCGAATGTCACCATTATAAAAACAGATAGTACGATATTCTGACGAAGACATTCTGCAGATGAGCGTTGCTTATGAGCGGTACACACGTAACGTCAGGCACAGGAACAGCATAATATTTGTTGGTCTATAAATACTGTATAGCCTACATTACGGTGAACATAATTTTGAAATACTTGGACAGCACCATTACTAATGCGCGGTTTTTAACATGATAATGTTTTTAGGCTGGGGGTCATTCCACAAAATGCATGATGCAAAATGTGTAACGTCATCGAAAAATGTAACGCTCCAGGTGATGTTAACACTATATTTTTTCCACACTTTCGATTCCCCACAGTCTAGAAATCTTATTTTTAAAGCCTAAAAACATTATCATGCTTCGATGTTTCGGTTTCGTCGAAATTATTTGTAGGAGTAATCGTTTACGTGAATCGTACGGTGAAAACCGAAGCCAACGTAACTCTGACTTTTTTAAAACGCTCTTATTGATTTGGGTTTTCGTACATTAATACGTCCATGATGCTGATTGTTATTTCTGTTCATCAGCTTAATATTTCTGTTAAAGTGCGATTTTTTAAATTTACTATCGGCCGGTCATTTAGTTTTTCAACGTTTGTTGTCACTACTACACAATTAATTTACCCTTAATAGCTACTTTTATGTTGTGTTGATCCGTTACAAGGTAAAATGACTTCACGGAAGAGTAAAAAAAAACGATTCATTTTGAAGACTGTGAAAATGTAGTGGCGAAGAGGTTAGTGAGGTATAAAATAGATTGGAATAAAGCTGCCAAATTTTGAAATACATTGAACGTATTCAAATGAGTATGTATGATATATTACGAATTATGTATTTAATGGGATTGTTGGTAATAATGTTATGTAATATAATTGTAATGTAACGTATCCTACACCAGTGTACCTTACTAGATAAATTAAATTAAATAAAAAGTGACTTTATAAAAGAGGAATAACAGTTACTTCGAAGGAAACGTACATTCTACACGTATTAAGAAAATGATTATTTTATTTTTATTTATTATACTCTCAAATCTCAAATAGGTACGGATAACATAAATCAGTTTAACAATAACCGTAGCAAATTCTCTCATTGTTGAGATACACATACGCGTTGAAACGTTACTTCTGCATTATCACCTACAATCAGTAACACGAATGCAGACGATCGATATATGTAAGTAATATTACAAAAGTGGCTTTTGTAACAAAACCATTTAATATTGTTTTTCCTACGGTTTTAATATCGTTTAAGCTCAACATTACTTACGGTTTGATTCTACAATATAATATAATACATTAATACTGGGTCCTAAAACTGGAGCATTATGAAACGCTTCTCTTCCTGATTTGAATTTTCAACATTACTTAGTCCTTTAATGTGATTAGGCTTGTTCGATTGCAATAAACAAATTTTATGCAATCGATATAGTAAAAAAGAAGACCGATTAAAATAATATGTAAATTAGAAATTCAGATTCTATTCATTATACTATCGGTATATTTCATATTATAGGAAGGAATATTTCAATATTCAACTGGAGTTACACAAATTTAGTAATGTGTCGTTTGCGACTATATCGACGCAGTAAAGTTATATTCATTTATATGTTAAACTATTAAAGGATAAAGCTAATTGTACTTTGGTAATTGGTAATTATTTAATGTTAAGGACTATTGCTTATACTTAATTGAAATTTTAGACGTTAATGGTTATATACGCCTAATAATAAGGACCAAGTTTATATTCAAAAGGAAATTAAAGAAATGATGACTAATATTTATTAAGTACATAATTTAGATTGAACATTTCTTTTAGTAATAATTTATATTTTTGTTTATTAGCAGCTGCAGTGATTTATATTTCATCGAACACTTACCATTACTTTTATACAAAAAGAAAGCGTAGTTAGTTAGAAATTCTAAAACGCCTGTTAATCATGAAGGTCCATTATTGATGATCCGCGACAATACTTTCCAGCTTCTGCTGTAGAACAGACAAGTAACATTCGACGCCTCTCAAATTTCCTTTGTATACATATTGGACGATGCACCTAAAAGTTTTAAACGAAAATTTTAACGATAGAAAACATTTCAATTGTCAGTACAAGTTTTATTCATCTTCATACGAGTTTAACGAAGTTTCTTATCATGTCTTCGGAAAGGATTCAACAATGATTCCCGTGCTGGCATTCGAGCTGGCTTCAGTGATACTTTTATTTGAAAAATTAAAGAAATTTCGACGAAACCGAAACATCGAAGCATGATAATGTTTTCATGCTTTTGAAACGTATAATGTGCATATAACAAATATTTACTATATAACAAATATATTTACTATATAACAAACATTATCATGTTAAAACGACAGAGATCGAAGATTTCTAGACTGTGGGGAATCGAAAGTGTGGAAGCGTTACATTTTTCGATGACGTTACATTTTTGTGGAATGACTCCCAGCCTAAAATCATTATCATGTTAAAAAATCTTACCAAATAAAGTTAATAAAGAATTTCTGACGATTTAAGTGTAATAAAGCTTTGTGCAACACGCACAACGCACCTACTGTAGAGTTATTATATGCGAATATAATTTATTTTTTTAGTCCAAGTTGTTTTACTTCACAGACATGTTAGTAAAATATTTACACAATTAAAATAAATAATAGTATTTTTACAAGAATACATTTTTCATATAAATTTACACGTTCTGAAAATATTAACTTGTGGTATTAATTAATTTGTATATTTTAAAAATGAAAATGCTGGCGAAACGGTGTATATATATATATATATATATATATATATATATAGGCCTATGTAACATATATTCTTGTAAAAAACCAAGTGTTAGTTAGTTTAATAATAATAATAATAATAATTACATAAGAATAATTGTTAAAAAAATATATATTCCGTATATATAATAAATAATAATACTTTATATTTTGAAACAAGAATATATTTTATTGTTTTTTATTTACAATGTTTCAACAGTTTTTAATGTACTGTCATCATCGGAATTACAATTTATAATTATAATTAACTATTATAAATCATAATTATGATAATGGAAGTATATAAAAAATTGTTGAAACACTGAAAACAAAACAAAAAAATATATTCTATAAAGTATTATTACTTATTATAAGTTAAAAGAACAAGAATAATGTGAGCAGATATGAATATTATGTACCTATATAGGAAAGATAAGGGCTTAGCCTAATGATAATTAAAATGCTCGTCTGCCTTAAATAAGAATTATGCTGACACCACGGGACTTTCAGCGCAACGTTATGTGACAACATACGCGTCGAAGACATAAATATTATCATAACTTATTGCACGGTTCCAAGAAATGAAGGACTGAAAAGTGGAAGCAACTACGCTGGTAATTATGACGAGATGTGGATAAAGAACAAAACTGAACGAGTGAAACGGAAACGATGACTGTAATGATGCACTAAAACCTAGCAAGTGGAATACTGACTAGTCTGGTCAGAGATGGAGGTATGTCGATGAGAACACAGAACACATCGCGGAATATCTAGGTATACATGAGGTAAAAGGGATTCTGAAGACACGAAACGAGGGTGCATGTAAAGAGGAAGATCAGAAATATTCGACGAAAAGATTGACCAGGAAATTTGACGATAATGTTAACCACGGTGATATGGTTTATTTTTAGCTACACAAACATAAAATGCGGGAGTGATACAAGCAAGGTACACACCTTCTAGACGTGTTATGCATCACGAGTGAGAAGTGCAAGGTGAGCAATGAGTTGCGGTCACTATTGTGTTACTAACGGTTTTATCAAAGGCGACACAATGTTTTACTATGACAAGTATAAAATACGTTTTGTATCAGTTTAAGCTGCAAAAATGTGTACTACTTCTGACTGGGTGGTATCGCGTACGCTCACTCGACTATCTGTGCTGTGCCACCGGTAACAAGACGAACGAACACATCGCGAAAAATATTGCAAAGCTCAGGAAAAACTGTCGAGTTGATACCGTTCCAGACGTTACATCGTAATGACAGAAACACGACACTGATACCTTTGCACCATAATACAAAAAACGACTCGATTTTTATCATAAATACTACATAAATTATCTTCAGAAAATTAAAATTACAAATTTTATTACCAACAGAACTTAAAAAATTGTTGTACAATTAAAGTAATAGAAAAAATTTAAACGTTTATTAAGACAGACGTTGTACATGGGCGCAATTATATCGGAGGCTCAATAAGTTGCCAATGAAATGATGTATATCCTACATGCATATTAATCATACTGTATGACTGTTTAGATCTGTGTAATTCATTGTAAAAATAACAAGGATAAAGTACACAGTGATAATGCAGTCATTCGCTTATTGTCGCGTCATTTAGCTGTCAAATCATGACGGAGGGAAGTTGCGGGGACGACTAATGGTTCAGCATTGAAAAAAAAAACACTGTATACATTCAACTCCCTTCTACAACGATTTGTACAAATAATGGCGCCTTTCTTTCTTCGTTTCTTTCCTTTGAATTTTTAAATTTGGCGCGTTTAATTGTTTTTCAGCAGCGATATTTAATATGCTGCTGTTAATCGCGTCTAAGAAACGGAATTCGTTAAAAAAAAGCGAATTTGTAGTTTAGCGTTTTGCAAAGTGTGGGATAACATAAATATATGTGGGTCACAAACCAGCGCTAGCCGCCAAAAAGTGTATTCAAATGCTGAAACTAAGTACATGAAATACATAATCACAGTATTGTCAATAATTATTTGTCCGTTACAGAGGTTCTGGCGGGAATGTAGTGAACATGGAATCAAGTAAAATACCTTACGACTGGAATTAGACTGAGACTGGAATTAATCCTGGTATGAACTTACTGCTGAAAATAAATACAGATGCTAGTGATAGGCCTATTGTGTGTTATGTTTACAAAAAGAGACTGCACTGCTTTTGTGGATTAATCGTGTTTTGGATTAGTCTTAATAGTTATTTAGGCTATAGTTACAACATATTATCACTAACATACGATTTACTTCTGTTACAAAAAGTTCATTTAGATTCATATCGTATTATTAACGGTTTCATTGAACCTATTATATTATAAAATAACACTGCTTCCTCAGTGTAAAATAACACTGTCCAACGTAGCCTTGAAAAATCCACAGCTGTAGTGGGTTCTGTGCTGTTCAGATTTGGAGAGGTTCGTGTGCCTCTGTCACCAAGTCTAGTCATTACGAACAGAAGAGTAACACAAATCTTGTAGTAAATTGTATGTTAAACACAAAGGCTGATCACGGTAACAAGGTGTCACATGGGCGCTTGTGTCTCCAGTCTTGTGTAAACTGTCTCACTTGAAGATTCGCACAGATGTTTAAGTTTTTTTAATACGCAATCGCAAGTTTTATTACCGCCTACGTGCATTGAATCTGATGCGGAGAGTGAAGATAATCTGTGCCGATATCTAATGTCTCTCAAGGAAATACTGAGTGGTTTCACGAAGAAGCTCAATCTTATTGAGACAAAGACGCGATGTACACAATCTTTGAACTGTTATTCACAATTTTTAGATTAGATTCAGAACAAGATACTGGCTTGGAAACGTAGACCGTTTAGCCAGCGGCTATCGAATGTCTATAACTAGACCTATAAACATAATACAGTAGAACTCCATTTATCCGAACTAATGAGTCCCAGACGTAATTCGGATATGCAGAAATTCGGATAATTTGGACAAACATAAGAAAAATGTTATGTTGTGAAAGAAAACGCGAAAATTGTTCAAAAAAATCACTTTTGTTTATTTTCATTACATGACTAGAGTATCTTAATAAAAACCAGGTCACACGTGTTTTGCAAAATGTTTACTTTTACTACAAAAAAAAATTAAAAATAATGCTCACACATAATTATAATTTTAGGCGACCTGTAGGCTATAAAACATTGTACTGATCAGTACGTAAACTATGATGCATAGCTAACACAGTCTTACATGTATTTCATTTGCTTACGATGTTTTTTTTTTTGTTAGTACGGCAATTTGAATAAACGTTTTTTAGAAATTGTATTTTTTTTTTAATTTTCTGATAACGATTCGGATAATTGGCGATTCGGATAACTGGAGTTCGGATAAATGGAGTTCTACTGTACACAAAACCGTCTCTACGATTTTTTAAAACTAGTGTACAGGTATTCTAACACGACTTGTAGGTATACTATGTCATATGAATATAAGCGATACAGACTATACTCTAGTTCTGTGTACTTCTTTAGTACCAGTGGCGTGTCTGGAAATAAGCCTTGGGAGGCCCGGTAGAGTCGGCTTCATGCAACACAGATAACTAGTCAATATTACTATCTTTAAAGTGGACGAAAAACGTGTGATAACATCCTGAAATCATTAAAGTATGATAATAACACAATAAAATACGATTAGGCTTATTGACTGAATTGATTTTCAGATATTTTATATTTCAAACGTATACGCAAATGCTGTGTAGGCCTAATAAACCTGTTTGTATATTTAAAAATTATCACTACTATATTAGCGTACAAAGCTAAAAAAAAAAATAACAAAACAGCCTAGAAATTAAGAGATTAAGTCAACTCTTTCGACCCTCTGGGAAGCGGGTCCGGTAAATACGCCCCTGTAGAGTACACAGTCAGAGAATCATGACCATCGTTTTGGGAATTGCAAATACGACTTTGACCTGCAGTAATATTACCCCACGTTTTCAATACCTTCTTATTTAATTAGATATTTTATTGAATCGATATTTTTTAATTAGAGCTACAAAAATTACAAAAAAAGTAAACAGCAAAGACGTCAACACGTTTACGACGGCTAAAAGTATGCCTATATCCAAGGCTTCGCAAATTAAGACAGTTCTTGTAGTTCCGGTCGATTCCGTATTACTGGGGAAAAAATCTGTCTGCTTGATCATCACATGGAACGAATATTTCTAAAACGTACGAGTAAAGAGATGACGGCATTTATTAAGAATAATTAGGTTGTGAATTCATGGAGAACGCATTACGAAAAAGTAAACCAGTAAAAGAATGTGATTAGTAAATGAGTAAAGAGACGAAACATGAGGTGAGGTAAGAAGAAAATTTTGGAGGCGAAGCTACACGGAAAGGTTTCATTACGTTATGAATATTGCACACATTCGTCAGGCATAAAATAAGTACTTCTGACGTGTGGCGCATCAAAAGCAAGCAAATTAACGATTTACGTGAAGTATCAGAACTCTAGCAGTTCAGGTAAGTTTTTATCAGTGTGAGCACACAAAGTTTAAATTATTTTAAACACTTTTGTAATGACATCTACGAATAGAATAAACATTATTTGTATATAAACACACACACGCACACGCACACGCACACACACACACACACACACACATATGGGCTTAAAACATTACATAATTCTAATGTATAGTTTTGTCAGTTAATTGAGTAAAATGTTTTAGTGAAAGCTGGTAAATAGAAGCGTGGAACATATAGCGTGTGTTCTACAGTCTAAAAAGGAAGCCATGCTTTCAAACGACATGTACAGTTGTGTTTGTATCAAGTTGGCACTGTCTTACCTGGTCCTTACGTGATTATTACGTGGTAAGCTGGTTGAGTGCTAAAGGGGTTCTGACGGCGGAAACTGTACCGCGGCTTTACGTGTTCTACCGTGGGCGGGCGGTGTAGTCACGTGGGCATCCAGCCGTCTCATTGGTCGACGGACCAATGAATAGTTTCCGTTTATTTTTATTGGTTCCACTAAATGACTCATCATCATAGTCATTCTTATTAAAATCATCATCATCATCATCATCCGTGGTTGTCAACACGATGAATGCCGAACGAACAGACTGATTCCCGAATAATTGAAAATTCAGTTCTTGTTGCATTCTGATTTCTCCACATGTCCGGTACCAAAATGTTCGACACCGGTGTGAAGAACTATCGTTGTCGGTTCCAGAAGTAACCGGAACACACATTTGATTAATAATTGATCTCTCAAAACCGAAACGTCTGTTTGAAACCGTAACACGGCAGTAATGAAAATTGCTTATTTAAATAAGCAATACCATCGACCGTTCCGAATTGAATGTAACGTCTATTTTTATTTCAACTCTTCGTTTCTAGGACACGTTTTAATTATTTATGCGCAGGGGTATACACACCATACAACCATACAACCATACAAAAGAAACGTGACATTTTATTTTGTTATTTATAAATTAGTATGTAAGACTTAAAATTGTAATATGTCTTACCAGGGCCGGCCTTAGGAGGTGCGGGGCCCGATTGGGAAAAATTTTGGGCCCCCCCCTTAGCTACGTCCGTGCCAAGGTCGTAGAGTCATAAAAATATAAAAGTCTACATACATTTTAATACAAAATTGCATACATATAAGCCGATATGATAAAAACTTGATATAAACTTTAATTGATAAAATGTTTTAATTATTTAAGTTCTATTATATACATATAAAAAAGATTGTACAAAGTCTAAATATGTAAACGAGCTCTTCTCTTATTCACAGACTTTGTAACACCAATATTATATAATAATACTAATAAATTTTAAGATACGACTAAGACCTCATTACTACAATTTTGAATTGGGCTGAACACATTTTTTAGGAATAATATCCAATTATCATCAAAAATATACCTCCATGCAAAATTTAAAAATTTGATTTCTTTTAAAATATACGAAAAATCGCTCACAAATTAAGAATAACAAGTTCAAGACCAAATAAATACTTACAGTATTAATTTCCAACTATCTATCTTTGCCTTTGTTTTAATGATATACCAATATGTTTTTTTTAAAATGAACAGCGAGCTTAACAAGCTTTATTATCCAGCATCGATCGCGTTCGTAATAACCTCGCGTTGCTGTAATGTATACTGTACCATGGGCTACATGTGTAGATATTACGCTACACGCATTGTCTATGACTGTCGCTAAATAGGGACATCTATTAAAATTCGGTTGCGTTAAACTGCAGAGTCGTTAAAAACCGCTCGAAATTTAAACACATGAAATTTAATCATTTATGTACATACAGAGTGGGCCAAAAGTCACTACCCATTGTGAGTTAAGTTACCCATTGTAAACATTAAGATAACTTTGGTTGTGATCTTCCCATCGATTTTAAATTACGCGCCTTTGGTTTGTGTCCGATAGTTTCTTATGTAAACACTAGAGTGCAATTTTATCGACAAAGATGGAAAACAATTTGAGAAACAATTGAGTAACTCAGTAACTCACAATGGGTAGTGACTTTTGGCCCACTCTGTATATGAATTTTTTTATTTTCTCCATTTATGGACAATCTTATGTAATGTATTTGTTGTGTGTATTTGACAAGCCAAAAGTAGATTACACTCTAGCGCGGGGCCCGATTGGGAACAATCGGTCCAATCGGCTTAAGGCCGGCCCTGTGTCTTACAAGACGAAACAGAGTTTTTTATTTTTCTAAACAGATGGCAGTGTAAAATTTAAATTAAAGTGAACTCAGTATTTTCATATAAAAATTATTTTATTACGAGAAAACATTTTACAAACGAAAGCAAACAAGGGCGTATTTACAGGAGGGGGGGACGAACGGGACAAGACCCCCCTCCCCAGAGGGTCGAAAGTTTGTTAATCTCTTAATTTTTAAGCTGTTTTATTAATTACTCAGCTGTGTACGCTGATACAGTAGTAACCCTTTTTACATACTCTGTAAGTCACAAACAAGATTATACGTTTGAAGTATGAAGTACAGGAAAATCAAATAATTCAATAACTATCTTATCAACAATGTTTCAATAGCGCTTATTTTTACTGTGTTATTACTTTAATGGAATTGATTTCAGTACGTTATTACACGTTTTTCAGCCACTTTAAAGACTGTAATATCAATTAATCTTAACTTGTTTTTTTCTTTTGTATGAAGTCGACTCGACCCCCCCCCCCCCCCGCCGAGACCAAATTCTAGATACGCTACTCTAAGCATGATTAATAATAAAACGCTTGGAGGTAAATTTGTTAATTTAACAATTAATACCCCTGCAACTGTTGTTTGTGACAGAGTGTGCTTAATAATATAGCCTACTGTTAAAAAAATAGAATCATCAAGTTCCTTGAAGATTTATAGGCTACAATTTTATAATATTCTTTTCATAATTACTCTCAATTACTTGAATAATTGTTGTAGACCAAGTTTATGTTTTTTTTTTTACTTTTATTTGATTGTTTATTTTGTTTATTAGACCTGCAGTTAAAGTTGTAACGAACGCTTTCTCACTTGTTCAATTATTTAATTTCCACTGTTTAAATACAGAAAGGTCCGTGGGACCGTTGTATCAGTGTGTTCAATCTCATTTTAATATTGTTTGTATTGACAGATTAACACATTACTCAATTATTCTTGTTGTTAATGAATGTTAATAAGATTCAATATTTTCTTACAGGATTATATTTTTATTTATTTGTATTTCATACATTACACTGTTTAGACGTCACACAGAAAACTGTCGATACATAAAAATACATTCTTGTAAAAAAATAATGTTTATTATTAATTTTATAAAACTGTTATTTCTTTACTGTAACTATTGAATACGATAAAACAACCAACATATGCCACAATATCGATTGGTAGATTGTTAGTAGACAGTTATTAGTACGAGGAGTTCTTAATCGTACAAGGTATTGGTCCTACGCATTGTAGATTGAGCTACATAATATTTAATATTTGCATAATTAAGTAATTAATGTTACAACTAATGACATAATGTTTTGTTATATTTAAGTACAATGCTACAACCGTTACTTAGGTAGGTTTATTTTATTGGTTGTAGGCAATATTAGTTACATTGCCATCTACAGGCTAAACTAGAATAAGCGTCACCGGTGCTAAATGATTGTTTTAACATACTGCATTGTAATTACAAGGAATAACACAATTTTATAAAATGTGGACGTACAGCTGTTTTAATATTAAGGTTTCGTCATTACGTGTGATAATTACTCTATGTCTTCATGGATTTAGACTACACCAGGGTCCGACCAAGGTCTGCTGAAAGCTTTTATCACAAAACGAGAAAATTCAAAAGTTATTGAAAAGATAAAAAGACGAACACTTTATGTTTACAAACACAATATAAATAATTTACTAATTAAAGAAAAAACTCAAATAAAAATAAAACAAGATTTTAAAATGATAAATTTATTAAAATAAATAAAAACATTTCCAGTTTAACCGTCAAAACAGCTGACTAAATAAACATAAAACAATCGATAATTTAAATCGATTATTCATTATTTTATATTGAAATTAAAAAAATTCTATTATTCCTTAGTTTTTATACTGGAATCGAATCAATTCGATTATTTGTTAATTCATTTAGCAAATTAATTCGTTTGTTAATTCTCTGAAGATACGGATATAGTCAGCGATACGTACGTTAGGTCAATTGAAACGATAAAAAAATACAATCTACTTCCGGTAATAATTATAATTGGACAATAACTCATCGAGTTACTTATACAGAAATAACTGAAATAAAAATAATATTTACTTTTTATATAAAAAAAAAATCAGACAGACTTAAAGCCTGATGATGTTTCTATGAAAGTTGATCCTTTCTCTCAATACATAATTTAATATTAATAAATTTGTATTTGTTTTGGCTTCATAAACTATATTAGCAAATGAAAGATTGCTTGTTCGCCTTATCTTGCCAATATTAGCGTACAAATCAAGATAAGCTTTTTCAATGATTAAAGTACCATGATCAGTTTTTCAGTAAATATTCATTATGCTCGTAATGAATTTTCTGTACTGAAGATTATTTTTCAGTAAATAAATATGCACGTCATCAGGACAGGGGCGTATTTACGGGGAGGGGGACGAACGGGAGCGGCCCTTCGCAGAGGGTCGAAAAAAGTTAACGAATTTTGTTAGCTCTTAATTTTTACGCTCTTTTATTATTTTTTCAGCTGTGTTTTTCATGTCGTAACTGTGTTTTAAGTATACAAAGAAGTTTATTACGCAGCATTTACTATAGCCTACGTTTGAAATATGAAATATAAGAAAATCAATTCGGTCAATAAGTATCTCCTAAACAGTGTTTCAGTAACGCGCATTTTTATTGTTATTACCGTTACTTTAATGGTATTGATTAGTCCTAACTTACTTTATCTTTTGTATGAAGTCGACTCGACCGGACTCCTGACCCCCCCCCCCCCAAGAAAGGCCAAATTCTGGACACGCTACTGAATCAGCATTTTCAGACATTGACAATCGTGTTTTAAACATTAAAACACTTACTACATCGATGTAGCATTTTCACTAGAAAGCACACAACGGCGAGTCCAGTTTTCTCCTGAATCCTTCGGGATTTTTTCCTCTCGACCCTACTCCGTACACGCCTCTGGTCACATAGCATCATCGCCACATTATAATGTCGTTACACTTGGTAAGCACTGTAACTTTTGCTGTATAACAAGTACAGTATAATAAATACTGTACATACGTTTTACAGTATTACATAATAAATACTACTACGATCAGTACCTACAATTTATAAAATATTGACGAGGGTTTTACTTGTGAATTTATTTGTGAACTCATAAAGGCAGAAACACGAAAAACCTAAAAGTCCGAAACGAACGAAGGCCTATAACAAATCCAGTGAATTTAAAACACTTGAGAAAGTTAAGTGTATGTGATTTATATTGTAATTGATAGTTAAGTATGTTGTTTGGTTGTGTTGTGTGGTGTTTATATATTTCGTATTGTTCAGTTGTGTTGAGTTTTCGACCTTTGGGTAAGTAATGTAAAATTTCCAGATTAGTGTCTATGTTGGTGTAACTGTGGTTTTTTACTTAATTTCAACATTACTTACCCAAAGGTCGAAAACTCAACACAACTGAACAATACGAAATATATAAACACCACACAACACAACCGAACAACATACTTAACGATCAATTACAATATAAATCACATACACTTTTTGACACAATTATACAAAAAACAAACATTAAGTTGAATCCCCGCGCCAATCCCCTTCCTCCACGCACCACCCCCACTACACCTTCCACACAACAACCGTTACTTAATGATGGCAGTCTGTCTCTAACCTGAAGAAGGCGAATACGTACGCCGAAACGCGTTCGACGAGAAGAGAATAAACAGTAAGTTCACAAGAAAAAGTTTCATTTTTAGATAAGTGTTAGTGGTGTGAAAGAAGAGATGAATAATCAAGACAACAATAATTACTTCTGCAAATGTATTTTTCTTATTTTGTCAACACCATATTTGCACCTGACATACGTTTTACAGATTCAGTCTGTATCTTCAGAGGTTTCTATATAAATTATATTTATTTCCAGTAAATCTATACGAGAGCCATATGGCTCTAGTTTTTTTTTAACGAAGTGTAACTCCTTCCCTCTTTTGCAAAAACTCTAAAAGCCAACGACACGTCGAATCCACCGTACCGAAGTTCCTCTTCTCCTCCGTCACTGCCGTTCTGTTATTTAAACCCTCATTCTAGTTAGACATTTTTAACACTTTGGGTGTGACATAACGTTTGCACATTATCGGGACATTGTTGGCAATCCTGTTAAACTTTACAGGTATCTGTGATACAAAAAAAAAAAAAAAAAAAAAAAAACTCTTGGCAGACAGTGTAGAAAGGAAACTTTAATAAAAGTATACAGAATGTTGGCTGCGCGAAGTGTGTGTGACCAGTATGAAAGATAGAAATAAAATACAAAGTGATGATATGAAGTTTTCTAGATGCTGTGGGACGTACAAGATTTGGCATGATGACGAATACATGTATATATGAGAATAAATTAAAAGTATTCGCAACAAATTACAAAATTCGACAATATAACTTCAACTGAAGGAGCGTGTCAGTCGTACGGAAGAATCCAGATTACCGAGACCAGCGAAGACGCCTTCTTCAGAAAGACGGCCGTGGAACCGTCATAGGTCGCATGGCCTAACTACGACTGAGGTAAATTAAATTTTCATAGTCATGTAACGCTTTATAACGTTCTCCAACGTTTTTCGATACCTAATCTACATTTTCTCGGCCATTCTGTAGGACATTGTGAATTATCTCAGGTCCTAGCCTTTACACCAGTTTTTTCCTTAGTCCGGTTACACCAGGTTTTCCCTTAGTGTTGAGCTTCTGCTTTACGGTTCCTGCTCCACACTTGTTTCTTGATTCCGTGTTTGGTCATTCATTGTATACTATGCTAATCAAATATCAAATTAACTATATGAAAAATATATTGTGTTAACCGTCTGTGACTTTTCGTATATGATGTCCTTTCCTATTGCGACATGTTTCGGGACACTTGTCCCATTTTCAAAGCATAAAATTTGTAGCACATATCAGTCACTGATATACTTGTCAAATTTACAATATATTACACATAGCACACATATATTATCACACATATTATCAGTATAGCACATACTGATATGTGCTACAAATTGTATGCTTTGAAAATGGGACAAGTGTCCCGAAACATGTCGCAATAGGAAAGGACATCATATACGAGAAGTCACAGACGGTTAGTAAAATATATTTTTCATATAGTTAACGGACACGTGGCTTGGTACTAAAACAGGTTTATTCCTACTAAATATCAAATTAACTGTTTATGATCTTTCAAAGGTCTGTGTACAGGACATAGACCAATATCTTAATAAGAATAAGATGAAGAAGAAAGTCTGAATGCGCGTGCGCGCGTATGAGGGAGGTGCAGACTGCATTGTTGGCAGTGGTGGATGTTATTGATGGTTTTCACAGGGAAAAATTTATTAACAAAATAATTAAAAGATATTGTTCACAATACGGTATGCACTAACTAACTGCTTTGTAGGAAAATAGAGACAGAGTTTATGAAGTTTGTAAATGATAAAACTGAACTTATCAATAACCGATGAAACATAGTACAAAAATCTATAGCTAGCAGAAAGGCTTATGTGCCGTCGCAGGATGTATTAGTTCTGCAAATCATTACAAGCCTACGACACTAAAGGTATCACGAATTGCTTTGCAGTGATGAAAAATTCTCATGCTTACATCACACGAGTTACAAGTTAGCAATTGCATTCCTTCATAATGTCTTGGTTTTAAAGAGTCATGCCTCTGATCTACTTTCTATGTTTATGCTGGTATAGGTTGGTACATAAAAGTCAAACAAATCAAACACTGTTTCTAGTAAATGTTTAAAACTCATGTTATCTTTTGCTCTATCCAAAATGACGGAAATAACTTGTGGACAGTGACAACCGGTAAGCATTTATGCTACGACAGTATACATTTAACACTACCGGAGATCGATATACTGTTTCAGCCATTTGTTTCACTTGTGAATAAAGAATAAAGACAGCTGTATGTAAGTTAAACCGAAAGTAAATCTAGACAGCACAGTGGAGATGTGACGTCACTGCGCGTTACCTTAGTTACGGATTCTATTCTTTATTTACACTCAATAATGCCATTACGTTTCTTATATACCTTACAAAATTATAATAAACTCCTAACTTTTATTGATTGTTTACTTGAGTAGATCGATGTCAGTTCGTTATTAACATATTTTTATAAGGACAGTGTATTTTAATTTGACATCATACGCTTTCTAGTTATTATAATTCTATATTTTAATCTTGCGCCAGCGTGTGAGTGTGTGTGCGTGTGTTTAGTTCAAAACCTGTTTAGCGTAAAAATAGTGTAGGGTAAATTTAATTGCACTTCAATTACAAATTTCTTCAACTTTATTCAAGTTTTACGCTTCAGTCTACTTGGTGGTGAAGTTTCTGTACAAGCAATGTAACCTATGCTTAGAATTTAAACTAGCTAAAAATAATTTTGTAATAACTAAAGCTGCTAAAATAAAATGACGTAAATAGCAAATTATATTAAAGCAATTTTGTACTGATTGTGATTTTAATGCAAGTCATAGGGTACGCTGTAACTAGATCATCAGACTGCTTACAACGCACGCTGTGTACAACCGCTCGTAATGCAGTTAGCACTCACTTGGTTCGTGTTCTCTCTGCTCTAAAACGACAGATCAGATTAACAGGATTACCTAACGTAAAAGACGTCCTCACTATACATATTCGGATTCTGATTCTATCCATTAATATAAGAAAAAAAGTTCCTATATAAACATAGATCTAGAATAGAAACGTGAGATAACTGTAAAGAAGCTCTCATTTTATCATAAACAAACGTACACTTCTTCGAATTTCCTTCTAAAAAAAAAAAGTGTTTTTTTTTACAAATATTCTAGTATATTCTAGTACTATGGTTAGTTGGCCTGTTAATATGATTGTCAGACTGTCAGACATAGAAATAAAAACTTTATTAGCAAAAAATCATTATGACAATGGAATAATGGAAAACAGTAAAGACACTGAATTTAAAGCATTAGTCTGACAAACATCGATGCCATACAAAGCATAAGCAACTTTGCAAACATAAATTGTGTATACGTTTGGAAATAAATAGACTACAATGAAATAAATCTTAGTGTATTGTGTAGCGCTGGGCACGTTGTTACGAGCCGACACGGAGTAGAATTTTTTTTTTTTAAATATGCAAATACTACGGGGCGTTTATGTGTTAAATTTTGAAACACGCAACATATTTTATGTCGACACGTCGGGAAGTATTTTATTTTTGAAACACAAGAAACTTAGCAGCCACTGAATAACTTATAAAGCCTTTTAAATTATTTTAAACACGTTGAAATGTAATATCATTATATCAGGAAACTAAGAATCACTAAGAAAGTGACAGCATCAATACGAGTAAATAATTTGTAATTTGTTGTTGTAAGTGAACGTGTGTGTTTGTGCGATATAGATAGACAGGTAGATAGATGGATAGATAGATAGATAGATAAATAGATAGAAAGAAAGAGAGAGACAGAGGGGGGAATGTCACGTTCCTATTACGTGGCGTTAAGTAGACCTTTTCTACACAACTGAGACTTCTGTGCGAGATTTTCGAAACATTAAAGAAATTTTAACCACGACCTGCGAGTTACACGTGAATTCATACACGTGTCGGAAACTTAAACCTATCTTACGTAGAAGGAACGGCAAAACTGAAAAAACCTTCATTTGGATTTTTCACTTTTAACACGCAACACGAAATCAGTGGCGTCGGAAGTTTTAATTACTTTTAATATAATTCTAGAAGAAGATCTAAAACGATAGAAGAAGGCGAAGGAGAAGATCGAAAATGTGGTTTTTGAGAAGGTTCACTAAAACAAGCTGGGTGAAAAAGACAAGTGACGAGTAACTTTAGAGTGGACTGAAGTGGGAAAAGGGTTCCTTTTGAGAAATCAAGACTGGTTATTATTGCTAAACGCTGCAGGAAATAGACAGCAAGGTTTCGGGTGTATGTACTCCGGCCATAACACATTTTTGTAAAACACTCTTGAGTACAATATGTTGTGAAAAAGTCTGCGGGGGGGGCGGCCTGGTTTGTTGTAATTGGGGAATGCAATCTGGAAGGTGGGGTGTGGCTCTTATGTCGAGATGAAAAGGACGGCACGGAGAAGAGACATGTGGCCGCAGCGACCAGGCTTTACCTTTAGGGATAAATAAGTAATATTAATGTAA
Source organism: Magicicada septendecula (assembly GCA_034769895.1). Lineage (NCBI taxonomy): Eukaryota > Metazoa > Arthropoda > Insecta > Hemiptera > Cicadidae > Magicicada > Magicicada septendecula. The sequence goes on from CM068373.1 coordinate 470,969,942, forward strand.
TAGTTATTATTACTACGAAAGTTGCAAACAAGCAGTAACAGCGGCACTCCTTTGTTGTGTGTAAGCGAACTGCAACAAGCTAGGCATCGTGGTCGGGCGGTAGGTTTTAGCCTACCTGCAGCTCCTCAGATGTTACCTCAGGTATTTGTTGTCAGGGACTATAGATTGATTTAAAGCAGCGGTTCTCAAACACTTTTTCGTTCACGGCACACTATCTTTTGTAGTGTGTTCCCGCGACACACTAAAATACGACTTGGAAAAAATCCCCCTCGCACTTCGCTGTCGCTAGGTATGACTAGGTGCCCAATCCTTATACTGTGTCCCCAGAATTCACCATCTTCCTCCCTCAGAAGAAAGAAGAACAACTCGCAGAACTTCAGTCAGTCACGACTCAAAATGTTCATTGAAAGCTTGAAAAGACTCCATCCAAATGACTACGCTTTCCGCGTAACAGAAATAAGAAATTTGTTCAGCAGGAAGGGGAAAAATATTGCCTTCCAGTGGGCTCCAGCTCACTATGGAATTGCAGGAAATGAGCGTGCTGATAAAATCGCAAAGCATCTGCGAAAATGCAGTCAAATCAAATGCCACAAGTGTCCCTATCGAAGCTCGAGAGCGCCGTGACGATGGCAATCCAGGAAGAATGGAAAAAGGGATGAAGAACCGCGAAAACGGGGAAACGGCTTTATCACCTACAGGCGTCACCAGCAAACCGTAAACTTTACTAAAATGTCGCACGAGAAGTCGCCACCTTTGCAGCAAGGGCCAGAACGGAACATACAATCACGCAACAATATTTGTTTCAGTTTCGACTGAGCACCTCTCTGGACTGCAGAACATGCAGTGAGCAAAAACAAGAATCTTTAGCTCATATCCTCCTGGACACTAGATCCACAAATGGCAAGAGAAACAGACTGAGACCCCTTATAGGTGACCATAGAAAACCGGAACGAATCCTCAAAATCAAGCCTTTATGGGGTCCAGCAGCTGTGGACATCGGGCCTTTGGCATCACCTTATATTGGATGCTTGACTCAAGAAGTAAGTAAGCTCTTAGATATTTTCTTTTTGTTCCTTTCAAATAGAAAATATTGAATAAATTTATTTTAATTACTTTTAGCAGCCATATCAGAAAGTGTCGGAAGTTTCGCGGCACACATAGCAATTCTGGCGGCATACCCGTTGGGAGCCACTGACCTAGAGTCTAGAGGGTTGTAGAAATTATCTCTCTCTCTCTTAACGCATTTCATACGTGACTGCACGTCCCCAAGCGCCACCTACATCTATCCGACCATCGACCATTACCGTACCGCAAGCTTCCAAACTATCTTGCACACTACTATTCCACGATCTCCGTGATCCTGCCTCTTCCGACTTTCAGGCAATGTCCACTTGAATATCAGCTATATTTCCAGTATTTTTGCTACAATCTATGCACAGAGTTAACGATATCTCCAAATCGTTCCACGCATCCAGTTACAAAGTAATTTAAATCAAACATAAAAGTTTTCTGAGATAAAAAACTCTGCCTATTAAATACGAGCCCTACAGACTAAGTCACGTTACATAATTAAGCAATGAACAAAATGTGTAAGGAGGTTTTTCTCGTGTGTCGAATTATAGCGGGCGTGGTTGAGCAATCACGTAATGCAGGCCCGTATCTCGTGACCCGGAAGGAAACGTTTAGCGCGGCATTACATAAGGCTGTGAAGAAAAAAGAGAACTTAACATCGGTGGAAATCTCTCGTTAGTCGAATTACATCATGTGATGTGTCGGAAACAGTTTGTAGCATCGATTTGACACTTGCAGTACGTAAATAGCATAATTATATAAGTAGAGTAAAATGTGAACGCTTTTCAACTTGAGCTATTGCGTTTAAGGTTGAATAACGTTGCGAACATGCTGTCCATTTAGCTTATACTAAATACGTTTTTAGAAATAGCATTACTCCAAGTATATAAGCCATGAGTGTTTACTATGTATGAAAAGAAAAGCATGGTCTTGATGCCACGGCCGGTGTCAAGTTCTAACTCATTAGGCCGTGGTCCAATGTTGTCGATTGGAACAGACATTTGGGGTCCGCCTTTGAAGGCCATCTTCAGTACTGGGGAAACTGGTGAACACCGTGTCAGTTACTTTTTAAATCGTTACACTGAAGATGGGCTCCAATGCCGGACCGAAACGTCTGTTCCAATTGACAGCATTAGACCACGGTACAATACCCCGATAGTGAGTCAGAACTTTAACAGAAACATATTCTTGTCTTCACGTTTTGTTCGAATTCAAAGCCCTCTTCCACAATGTGTAGACAAATTCTCCTTTATTGTCTAAGATTCTGTGCCTTCCTTGAACTAAGACTTTAACATACTGTGAGTGATGGAGGCTTCAGGAACAACTCACAGAAAATTTTGAACAATTCAGTACATACACGTCCCTGGGCGCACGCATACAGTTCTAATCGAAATTAAAAGGTTTTGTTTGCTAAAATGTATTGTTTGGGATATTTGAATCATTGAGAATAGGATAAGTATTTTGAATATTACACTTCTGTCAATGATTTTAATATTCAAAATAGAAAGTAATTATTTTCTTAACGGTATGACAAGCATGCACTACGTCAATAGGATTTTACTAGGTATCCTGTTAACGCTACATACGAGCCTATATTTTATTAGGCGTCCTGTTAACGCTACATACGAGCCTACAAAAAATATAAAATTTACAAATCTCTTATAGTCTGTATAGTAGGCTATATTATAATAATTGCGTAGTGTAATTGTAATTGTATAAATTCTCTCTCTCAACGAATTTCATACGGCCGCGGCCCCAAGCGCCACCTACATCTCTATCGCCCACTACCAAACCGAGAGCTTCCAAGCTGTCTTGCACACCACCATCTCCGTGGTTCCCGCATTCTCCGACTTTTAGTTAGTGTCCACTTGAATATCCGCTTTATTTCGAGTTTACAATAAAACCTTTATAACCTTTTGTATGGTGCCGTGCCCTTCTTTTCACGCATGCGTATTATTTACAGTTTTTATTTAGTCTTGGCTAATACACTCGCTTCTGCTATTTCAGTCCCTTCTTTAATATCGATTTTTCCGCCTTCACTATCCCCATCTTCTTTAGGTCTTCCTCTATCTTCCCTTTCTTCATTCTTCACCGCTATCTACACATTAATTTTTTTTCACATATGGCACTACCAGCTCAGCCGGGTCTTCAATTGAGATTTCAATGGACTGTAAAGACTCTCAAAGTTACTGTATTTATTCTACGTAAAAATTTCATCTCAAGTGCTTATATTATGTTCTTTTATCTAGCACGAGAAGACTCGCATCCATAAGTATGTACTGGTCTTCATGTGCCATTGCATACAGCCACCAGTATGTACGGGTCTTCATGTGCCATTGCATACAGCCATCAGTATGTACGGGTCTTCATGTGCCATTGCATACAGCCATCAGTATGTACTGGTCTTCATGTGCCATTGCATACAGCCATCTGTATGTACGGGTCTTCATGTGCCATTGCATACAGCCATCAGTATGTACTGGTCTTCATGTGCCATTGCATACAGCCATCAGTATGTACGGGTCTTCATGTGCCATTGCATACAGCCATCAGTATGTACTGGTCTTCATGTGCCATTGTATACAGTCATCAGTATGTACTGGTCTTCATGTGCCATTGCATACAACCATCAGTATGTACTGGTCTTCATGTGCCATTGCATACAGTCATCAGTATGTACTGGTCTTCATGTGCCATTGCATACAGTCATCAATATGTACTGGTCTTCAGGTGCCATTGCATACAGCCACCAGTATGTACTGGTCTTCATGTGCCATTGCATACAGCCATCAGTATGTACTGGTTTTCATGTGCCACTGCATACAGCCATCAGTATGTACTGGTCTTCATGTGCCATTGCATACAGCCATCAGTATGTACTAGTCTTCATGTGCCATTGCATACAGCCATCAGTATGTACTGGTCTTCATGTGCCATTGCATACAGCCATCAGTATGTACTGGCCTTCATGTGCCATTGCATACAGCCATCAGTATGTACTGGCCTTCATGTGCCATTGCATACAGCCATCAGTATGTACTGGCCTTCATGTGCCATTGCATGCAGCCATCAACATTTTTGTTAATAACTACATGTAATAACAAAATTTTCTTCATCGCGTGGATTACATTTATATTGATTTATTTTATTATTTCGTGTACGTCTATATTTTGTCTTCCGCTTGCTTCTACCGATATGCCTGATTGACTCGTTCAATTCTCTCTTGGTTAATATATATGTCTTTTATCTGGATTTTCTTTGCCACTACCATCATGTTTATGTTTTGTGTATTGATTTCCATTCCATACTCTTTCGGTATCTTAATCTAGGTCTGTATAAAAAATGGTTATTACAAAACAAAGCTTCTAAGCTTCTTTCCTTGTACGGCGCTGTGAATAACCCTTTCGAGGTATAGTAAAATCGGTGAAAATCAATTGATTATTTTTTAATAATTGCGGTTTTGCAATCTACTTAAAGTAACAGAGTAATATGTAAAAGTAATGCATAGCAGCTTTTGCTTGAGGTGGATATCGTCCAGCGACGATCCCCAAATTTACCGGGTCAGTTTTTCTGGCCATTGGCTCTTCAGCACTCTTTGTTCCACTGAATAATTAAAGGCTGTTTTTCAGGATATATGTAAGTAAATACAGTGGCGGCTGGTAATGGTTTTGACTGGGGGGGGCAACATTTTTTTGGACCCATATGTAACAAAAGTCACCAGTAGAAACTAAATTATTGCTATTATCATGAAATAATTGTAAAATTGAACCTTTTGCTTACTACTAAAAGTATTGTTAATATCAAAAACCTACCTTGCAAACTACAAATATTTAAACCGTGTTTGAAACTGAAATTAATTATAACCCTAAGCAGTTCACGTTCATAAACTTAAATACTTAATAAATTATATTATTAAATGCATGCATTGCTAAATAAAATATATTTGTTCCCTACTCTATTTGTTTCTAACAAATACGCACAGAACACACAGGCTCAGGCCTACACAGAATAAGTTACACGTTTATGTACACAAGGTTCGACAAAAACACTGTCTTACACAGAATACACTGCCTAATAAAGAATAAATTATTAGAACATTACGTTTACACAAAAAATACAACAAGAACACAATCAAAACTATAAAAAACACATGAGAAAATATATGCCCTTAAACAGCAACAGAGAAGTTTTGAACAACGCTCCGGTTCTCTATGAAAAGAGCCCCTCCTATAATGGCTGCTGCTAATTTAAAAGCACAGACATGTGTACACGTCCTCTTCCCTGCACCCCGCAAGACCCACCTATGCAGGGAGGGCGACAGCGAAAGCGTCCGGCTGCGGGACCATGCCGAAAACATCGGGTGATCGCTATTAGTCGCCCCAAAAATATCTTTCACATAAGGATACTACACATTATAGTTATACTATTGACAAGTTTAATTTGCAAATTTACTGGGAGGGCTGCGCCCTTTTGCCCTCCCTGTATTAGAAAATTAAAGCGCCAATTCCCCTGAAATACGTAATTTCAAATGGCGAACATTTAACTTACATTACAATGCATTTTACTGTGTTCTGTTTTATCCAATGAACAAAACCTACCTTAGCGTAGTTGGATGTAGGTCCGTCTTGTACATACGAGTCTGTATTTAGGGCAAAACAGTTTGGGCGCGCCGTAAATTTTAGCGAACAAATTAAGCTGCAAGACTCAAAGAACGAGGCCATCGATCCGCCGAACTCTGAGCTAGGACTCACATAGCGCATGTCACATTTGTACAGGATTTTTTACAAATTTTGTTTCTTTCTATTGAATTTTTCATGGTTTTAATAACTAACATAAAGAATTAAAAATGATACAGTTAATTAAAATTAAAAAAAACAACAGAAAATAAAACAATTTAAAAGCAATAATTTGAAGGACTACGTCATGATAAATTATTTAAATACGAATTTTGTATAAAATGTTTGTTCGAGTTGGAATATCCCGTTACTGAACACACCTACGTACGTTTGGATCCAAGTAAATACTTTTGTGTGAACGAAGCAATCATCAACATCATAATCACCATCCTCAAGGTTTAAACCATGAATGGTTTGTTCCGGTCTCAAATAGGCAAATAGTACAGCTGCTCACTCCAGCGCTTCCTCGGACTCCCACACCTCTCCGTCCCCTCGGCTTATAGTTCCATAGTTGTCTGGGGATGCGGCAGTCGTCCATTCGGTAAAGATGTTCCCACCAATTAAGCCGATACTGGGCGATCCTGTCGAGTATACTAATAATAATATTCAGTTCCTGGCGTATATCTGTGTTTCTTCTATGATCATGGAGAGTATACCCTGGCACGTGCCTGAGAAATCTCATTTCAGCCGTTTGGATGCGACTGGCCTGGCCTTTCGTTAAAGTCCAATTCTCAGACCCATAAAGAAGTGTGGGAAGAGCCATCACCTTGTAGAATTTTAGGCGAGTTCCTTTACTTGCTGCCTTAAGGGTTCGCCGATGGTTCCGCACATAAGGTTGAACTTATGAATCTTATTCACCAAGTAGTTGCTTGCGTTATAAGACACCCTGTAGCCCAGGTATTCAAAACTGCTAACTTGTTCCAGGTGAACGAAGCAATGAGCTAATTAATAAGTGTGTATTATAGAAGGGTAGTAAATTAGAAATCTGACACGAGCCTGATGACGGTCGACTGTGACAACGTCGTTAAATGTTGTTTCGAAACGTCGGCTTCTTGTCACGTGACGCAGCTAACACGACCGTGTGAAACGGTTACCATTCACGATTGAAACGGGCGACGTTCGAAACGATAACGTTCAAAGCGGTACCCGACACGAAACCGACGATCCGGAGGGAGCGACGTTTTTCGATGTTACGATGACGTCCGTTATCAGGGATGATCCACTACATGTATGTCCGAGATTAGCAGACTAGCGCGCGTGACGCTTAGCTATTAACCATGTAATCCCGAGTTTTGTCATGTATGTGTACAATGGTATCCAAGCAGGGGCGGATTAACCATTAGGCTGACTAGGCTGTAGCACAGGGCGCGGCACTTTAGGGGGCGCAAAATTTTAGCTAAAAAATAATACAATTTTACAGCTAAATGTAAAATTGGTAATAAATTACAAGGATAAAAATTTGAGTTAATTTTGAACACAGGCGTCTGTTTGCGAGAAATTATGGTAAAACTGTACATAAATAATAGAAGTGCTTTCCAAACTGTTTTCTCCGGTTATGAATCATCGGTGTAGCCCTCTTGTTCAATGAAAGTGACTTTCTGCGAGCACTTGATTTCAGTGAGGTGATTAAAACGTTTGCTCAATCTAAAGGGAGAAAAAAGAATCTAGCTTGAACTTTAAATGAGTCTTAACAAATCCACAAGATATTTAACTGATTGTCCTCTTTATGTAAATGATGTTAAATGTACTCTTAATAAAATTGTTATAATTCTGTAAATACTTAGTCAATTTTTTCCTTATAAAAGCCATGCAAACTACAAATGGTTGAAAGTGTAACTCTAAAGCAATCTCTAAAAAATAGCATCAGTTTTCAAATCTTGAGACTATTTCCAAAAACAGTAAGATATTTGAAATATTCCTAACTAAGAAATATATTGTAGAGTGTTTAAAGCTTCATTCAGCCCTTTGTAAATAAACGTAAGAGTAGCCTATGGGAGGTGAGGGGGCGATAAAATATAATTAGCCTTGGACGCCAAGATACCTTAATCCGGCCCTGTAATACAAGTCACTTGTATGAACATACAAACTAACCTTTTCCAATATATATAATAACATAAACACCCGACACTTCATATTGAATGACCATTTAAATTTTAAATCCAACCCGGTATACGATACAGCATTGAACCTGCTTAGGCGTAATCACTCAGATAATAATTCAGTGTCCGATCGGCTTCGCTGTGGTGCGCACCATTTAGAAAGCGAGTGAGTTACATTAGTTGACAATTATGTGTAACATGTGATTTTAACTGAGTGATTTGATCTGATGATGGAGCAAACGTTCCGAAACGCGTCATTTTAATCGACGTATAACGAAGTCACATGACGGATACAAGGTGATTTATTAATCTATAATCTACTATTCCTACGTGACTTGGATACCAAGAACCAACATGGATTTTAAACTTTTCCAATCCACCTTGTGACTTCTTTTTATATTGATGACGCACATTACCAAAGATTTTGACGGCAGTATTAAACAGTGACGTCATAGGAACTTTAATCTTATATTCCATAACATTTATAACTAATAGTAGTATATTAAAAACACTTAAGCGGAATAAAAACACACGCCTTTGGAAAAGAAAACAGGAGACGTCTAGAAACTATCATGTAATGACTGTGTTGTTTTATGTCAGTCAAACGGGGAGGGATTTTCTTTAACGTTTCCTCGACCACACCTAAGCAACTAAAAGATCTTAACTCCATGACATAAAGTGTAACTATGCTCGCCACTTGGGACCACACGACCACAATTACACGGATTTCAAGTCAACTGGGGACCACTGCACATTTATGAAAAGGGTCGAATCATGAACGCCTTGGAGGGTTTGAAATTTATAGATTATACATAAACATAAGCACTCGCGTTGGTATTGAATGACCAGCTGAACTTTAAATCCAACCCGCCATACGATGCCGCCTTGAACGTGCTTCATCAAAAATAGAGACGAACAACCACTTAGTGGTCGATCAAATTTGGACAGGTGGGCACCTACTGACGCGTATTATGCTATTGAATTTTGAACCGATGACGATCTCCTATGAGGGCTATTTTAAGATCTGATGATGAAGCACACGATTCGAAACGCGTTGTCAATATAAAAAAGACGTCATAAGGCGGGTTGAGAAAGGTTAGTTAATCCCGAATTTGTTCTAAGCAGCGTTAAGTCTAGGTCTGATCAACGACGAAATCACCAAGACAATGTACATAGGGCACTTTGGAGCAATAGCAGGAGGCTGCAGTGTGGGACTGGTCACGTTGTCTTCCTAGCGTAGATACAGCTCATACGTCTACTTCGCCATTTCCATAGTACACAACTCAAATGCGCGCGCGTGTGTGTGTGTATGTGTGTGTGTTTAGCTAAAACATTTTTGTACTCATTGTGTTCTTCTTGTCTAATGAAACGACATAATTACCGCTGTTATCGGACAGCCGAACGAATACAGTTAGTTGTGTGTGTTTAGCTAAAACATTTTAGTACTCATTGTGTTCTTCTTGTTTAATGAAACGACAGATTACCGCTGCATCGGAAAACCGAACGAATACAGTTAGTACGATTACCTAGTGAAAATAGAACTAATAACGCCGTTTAAGGGACGTCACGTCATCTGCTTGGTTCTGTCATTTTAAGTCAGATAATATGAAATACAGTGCATTCGATTTTATATACATAAAATATGACCAATGCAGTGTGGACGTTTATGTCGTGTTCGTGACCAGTGGACAGTATGAGAAACTTGTAATGAAGTTTATCGCATGCCGTTTGCTTCGTCGTAATGTTATCCATTTATGTTATAAGTGAAGTTTTCTGTTTCGCTGTTATCGGTGTATCATCACTATTTTATACTTTTTCTGTTTCTAAAAAGGCGTTTGTGTAAACAACTCTGCTGTAAGTTCAATGCCGCACCAACTTGTTGCCACACTGTCAGGACGTCTTTTGTTCTCGGTACAGACCACATGAAATAGTTGCGCCATGGAAAAGGAAACGGACCGTTTTGTGACATATCCTTGTACTCTTGAACCTTATGGGAAGTTTTAATAAAGTACTGAATTCTTGGATTTCGTTGGCCATGACGTGTCTATTACTTAACTAAATATTAATTGATGACTCGTTGGGCACTTGGTGAAACATATTAATACAAAGGTTTTGTAAAATATATAAAAACACTTGGTAAGTTTCACAAATTTTTTAATTAACTCTGACAGCTGTTTCGACTATCTAAGCCATTGTCAAAGAGGCGAGTGAATGAAATTACTGAACACAGGATGTTAGTGGAGTGTAGGTGGTGAACATCTGTTTAGGGCGTATCTGGAACATCTGTGTTGTGATGGTGAGGGAGGGGGGTGAGCAAGAGACAAGGGAAGGTCAGGTGTCTTTAAAAACTAAATACAATCATGAATGCAAAATATAAAATTAACTGAACTAAATGTAAAATGAATGCAAAATTTAAAATAATGATGAACAATCAAAATAATATAAAATATTTTTTTGTATATATAAAAACATTTTATATTATTTTGATTGTTCATCATTATTTAAAATTTTGCATTCATTTTATATTTAGTTTTTAAAGACACCTGACCTTCCCTTGTCTCTTGCTCACCCCCCCCTAGCCATCACAACACAGATGTTCCAGATACGCCCTAAACAGATGTTCACCACCTACACTCCACTAACATCCTGTGTTCAGTAATTTCATTCACTCGCCTCTTTGACAATGGCTTAGATAGTCGAAACAGCTGTCAGAGTTAATTAAAAAATTTGTGAAACTTACCAAGTGTTTTTATATATTTTACAAAACCTTTGTATTAACTAAATATAATTAAGTCACTACCGACTATAGCTATAAGGTAAAACTTTTACGTTTTTATCCATGTAAAACTTTGTGTTCCGAGTCAGTAGTGAATTAGTTATATTTATTTAAAGTGCTGAATTAAATTTCATATTGTACGAGTATTCTGACTTTCATCGTTATAACTTGGTACAATAAGAATTTTGTTTCTTTGGAATTGCTGCTTGTTTAATCATTGCTTCTACAATTTTTCAGATACCTTATTCGTTTGTTTATAGGTGTCTAGGAAACAGATATTGAAAACATCAGCACGAAGTATTTTAAACCAGCTTTGTTTTAACAGATACATTATGACATGAAGAAATTTCATTTTTCAGATTTCATCAAAATTAATATTTAGAAGTACATATTTTTTTCGCCTTTTCAGCAGGTAATCATGGTTTTAATAAAGTTACAGTTTTAAAAAAGACTTTGTCTGAGTCTGAATCAGTGTAGATCAAGGTTAATTGTATTAGTCTTTCCGTACGCAATTCGGTAATTTAGGAACCATTATTTCCAGACGGTCGTAACTTCCCTAATAAGTGAAACGAGGCTCCCATTAGGAATGAGTAGGCCAAGTGTTGGGTTGAACGTCGCAGTAAAGAAACAACTCGTGGGCGGATTTGAAACTACAGTGCACTAACTACTAGGCTAACCGGATTTTCAAGTCTTTAATATAAATGTATATTAAAACGAAACTGGTAAAATATGAAAGCGGCAATTCCAAAAATTGAAATATCCAATTATTTCTAATCAATGATTAACTTTGTGTAAGAAGATGGTGGTTTTGGGGGGGGGGGTTACAGTGAGGCATTACGTTTTTTAATTATTAAATTGATCTAAATTTAATTGCGAATGATCATAATGGCTTTTTTAAAATCAGAAAAAGAAATAGAATAGTCTAAGTAATTATATAATAAATAAAAGTATGAAAATTATTTTACCAACTTTTTGACACAATTATACCGTTATTTTGTTACAGTTAACATTTTATTATTTGTGTATGTATTAAAGCACTTGTTCTATTAGGGAGGGACACTTTTTATAAATATGTTTAACAGATTGGAGGAATAGTTTTTCTTACAGATTTTGTTGCTGCCCCTTCCCCTGCCGCGAATACAATAACTCTCGCGCACTTCCTTCGTCCTTCACTTTTCAACTCTCTTCAGAAACTCTCCTCTCCATTCTCCTGTAACTCATACGTCTCTTCAGTCATCACCTGTCTATATAAATTTTGAGACGCAGTTTTGAGTATTATAGTTTTGAGATATTTACTCCTAGTAATATTTTTAACTAAAAAGAAAAAGTGAATCATATAATATGAAATTTAAGAAAGTTCTTTTGATTTTACGTAGCATTTGAGTAAAGTAAATTATGGTAAGCCTTTTTTAAGTAGACCATAAGAAGTTAGGTTTGATATAAATTGGGTTCAATTTCATTTCGGTAGTTAAACGAAGTCTCATATATGCAAATTTTAATTTTCTGTACAGAATCTAAAGTTCGGTGGAGTGTCAAGTTAAATGTAAATAAAATTTATAACAGTTTTTTAGAAAATATCTAATTGCACGATTGGAGCAATTATAATTGCAGAATTTTCAGGGTAATAACTTCATAATTAATAAAATACTGTGTCTATAGCTCGCAGAATAAGTACGTACTAAAAAAATACGAACATAATGTTTCATTATTTTGTCAAAAATGGAACTGTAAGTTTCACGACAAACTATGAATACAGTTTTTTGTTTAGGCAATTTTTAAAGTGATAACTTACGCTGTTTATTTATTTACGTGTTGCTCTGATGACAATAACAACGCAAATTGTAATGGTTCTTAAAAACTTATGTTAAGTGATATATGGACAGCAGCGAGGCACTCGTATTTAATGTTCGATATAATATTAAATGACACACTCACTGTACAAAATGGTTTTACATAAAATGAATTAGTGTTACCTTAAAAAGTTCTATATCAAAACTGCGCACAGAATAATGCGTAAGGCATCGGCAATTTGATGCCATACAATAGCGATAATTAGTAATTCGTAATATTAGTAATGGTTTTAAATACAATGAACTATTAAATTATTATTGAAAAAAAAAGAAGTTGATTATAACATAACACAAGAACAGTAAGCAATAAAGCTCGAAAAAGAATACAGGACGTCTAGTAGTCTCGATGGCAAGGCAGCAATGGTCTAGATGCGCGACGTCACTCTCGCAGTTGGCGGGTCTGTAAGGTGGTGCTTCAGTTCTTTGTAGGTGGCGACTAATATATTAGACATTAGTCCGGTCAGAAAGAAAATTTAGAACAAAGAAAACCGTGATGCGTTCAAAATTCGAGATCAGACACAATTCGCTAGTACATTTGATTTGCTAACTTCGTAAATGTAATATTAGGAGAAACAATTTAAAAAAATCTTCCAACCGGCGAGAATAGTATGAATACTTCTCATGGGAATTTACTTGTCAGGAGCTTTAGTTTTACATGTACAGTAATCTTGAATCCAAAAAGCCTGTCTATTCCTATCTCCTGTTATGCAATCGCCATGCAATAGAGAAGTGGACGGAAAAGTCAAAAAGTGAGGGAACGGAGTTATTAAATACAAGTTACAGAATAATGAAGAGCAGAGTTCCTGAACAGCGTTCAAAAGTAGATAGATGGAAGGGCGTATTAAGTTTCGGAATGGTAACAGCATGGGCACTCCCTAAAGTGTAAGAAAGACAATTCTTAAGTTTCAGGAAGGGGCTGCTGTCTTGCGGAACATAAATGTACTAATATATGCCTAAATAACAAATGTATATTATATAAAAATTAGTTCAAGTTATGTTACGTAAATTCAAAAAATTTTCTCTTTTATAATTAGTTTATATTAATTATCTTTTCCAATGTAACAGAAAAAGTATAAAAGAATTTGTAGTCAAATTTAAACCAATTTAGTTATAATAAAAATCCTCTCACTTGTCAAGCGACGTTATTTTGAAGTCTCCAAAACCACCATTTCTTCTTAAATTGGTAATTATTTAGCAAAATGATTGGCATTGATGGTGCTTTTGTAATGTTATTAAACAGAATGCTCGATGAAGTGTTTCACGTACTAACAAAGAAGGAAAAAGGTTAAGATAATGAAGTGCATACCAGTTAGACACTAGATCAGCCGCTTTCTTCCTTTTTAATTTCTCGACATTTTCAGATATATTTGGAGATACCCCAATAAATTGTACATACGCAAGATGTGATCACTTTAGTATTATTAACGCTGACTTATGAATCTACATTATAGTTCATAATAGTCGGAGTCTAAGTAAACTTTTAATCTGAATATTGAGTAAACAGTAGTGTTGAAGCATTTGTTTATTGGGAAACCACTGGAATAGTGATTGATTATAAAACAGAGTTCAGCCAATATTAGGGAATAATAACCAGGTTGGCTGGAAGAAGAAATTACATCATGTCGTCGTAAGGTTATTAGTTTAATGGCAGGGCAAAACGTCAGACAGATCGTTGTTTAATTGCTAGAGTAAAGCTTCAGAGATATACGGAACTCCTAAAACGACAACTTATATTTTATATGAAAGGTATTAGTATTAAATTTTGGAAAACAAATGACCATAAGTTAAAACTAAAACTCTCTGCGTTTACTACACGAGACCGAGTAAAGTTAAGATGTTTCGTTATTGGTTGGTGAGGATTATGCCGGTCGTATTTGCTTGTTTACGGAATATTGTAATGTAGTATTGTAATGTACTATTGTTATGTAATATTGTAATGTAGTATTGTAATGTAGTATTGTAATATAGTATTGTAATGTAATATTGTAATGTAGGATTGTAATGTAATATTGTAATGTAATATTGTAATGTAGTATGGTAATGTAGTATTGTAATGTAATATTGTAATGTAGTATTGTAATGTAATATTGTAATGTAATATTGTAATTTTGTTATGTTATCGATCGCCATTTGTATTTTATGTTATTCATACATTGCGTTTGTACATAATTATATATTTACACTTAACTAAAAATGAACTTTTTTCATGTGAAAAACTTACTATTTTATTGTACGCGTTTCGGCTTAGTATCCGCCTTCTTCAGCTTTGGTAACAGACTGCCAGCATTTTGTAACGGTTGTGTGGAAGGTGAAGTGGGGGAGTGACACTTTTTGACACAATTATACAGAAAACAAACAGTAAGTTGAATCCCCGCGCCAATCCCCTTCCTCCACACACCTCCCCCACTTCACCTTCCACACAACCGTTACAAAATGCTGGCAGTCTGTTACCAAAGCTGAAGAAGGCGGATACTAAGCCGAAACGCGTACAATAAAATAGTAAGTTTTTCACATGAAAAAAGTTCATTTTTAGTTATGTGTTAGTGCTGTGAAAGAAGAGATGAATAATCAAGACAATTATATATTTAATTTAATAACAATCTATATTCACTGAGGTCTCATCTTCCACGACCGTCTTTGATACGCTACAATGCATATAACATTAAGTGAAGAGCTATACGAGAAGGCACGTAAAATGGGCAAAATATTCTGAATAATTTAAAATAAAAGTAAAAGTCTATGGCAGGTAATGAAAAACGTTCATAATTGTTTTGATCATTAAACCAATCCAAAGCAGTAGCGAAGATACTATAAAAACTAACACAGAGTAAGTAATCGAGTAATCATAGTAAGGAATAAATTACATAATTAATTCTTTTAGAAATTATAACCAATGATCGGAATAATTTTACTTCCATATTCCTTAAGGAAATGGAAGTATGGTGATGGCAAAAAAAAATCGTGTTCGAGATTATTGCAGATTCTAATTGTACTACACTCAAAACATGAAAAAAAGTCGTTTTTCGAAAAGTGTCTGTGTGTGTGTCTGTGTGTAGATTTTTTTCTATGGCAAACGATAACAGCCGAAAATTCAAACAGAATTAAATAATTTTTTGCACACGTCCCTGAATTGTAGAGATCTCAAGGACTTTTGATTTTGGTGAAGATCGGTTAAGGGGAAGGGGTAGTTTACCTGCAACCTTTTAGGTTTTAACAACAGTAAAGTACTTGAAAATTCATTTAAACTTTTTCAAACAATGGTAATTGTTAAAAATAAAATAATTTTGTTGCTAGGGAATAAAATTATAATTTTTTCATTTTAATGTAAATTATGTATGAGTTAATATCTTTATATATATAATTCTTCTGTACGTGTGTATGTCACTGAACTCCTCCATGTATAAAATAATATATCGTTCGTGGCAGGTAAGCATATCTCAGTTATGTAATGTTTACGTTTCCATTTTATTATTATGCTTACAGCAATAAAAAGGCAGGTAAGACACACACACACACACACACACACACACACACACACACACACACACACACACACACACACACACACACACACACACACACACACACACACACACACACACACACACACACACACACACACACACACACACACACACACACACACACACACACACACACACACACACACACACACACACACACACAATTCACGTTATTTCTGGCCTCACTCATGTTTATTTTCTTACATTTGCATGCTTTTTAAATGGAAAGTGCCGAAACCCACACCAACATAACGCGTGCAAGCCGAAAAAATGGACATCAATTTGCTTCCTGTGGATCGCTGGGCAGTGTAACTGCACGTGTTTACAGAGGAACGATTCATAGACAGACTTTTCGTCTTTAGGGAATGAACCCTCTGCAAGATGCTGAGGGTCCATGAGTGACTTCGGAGCGCTCCTTCTTTTTCGCGTGTTTGTTCTGTGAAACATACACTGTAGATTCGCAGCTTTACTCTAAGCAACGCTCAATAGGAAATGTTGAAAATTTTTGTCCACAGTGTACACAAAAACCTGCTCTGATGTTTTAATTACGGACATCATAATATTAAAACTTTGGAAACTTGAGCAATACTTAATGGAGATCAATCATTAACTTATACAAGCCATTAATTTTATGCATATTTTTTATATATATGTGTGTACAACGTTATCGGCAACAAAGAAGTAGTTTTTGTTAAAATTCCTTCCCGGGATGTTTGGCCGTAGTCCAATGTTTTCTACAAAACCAGACGTTTCGGCAATGCCATCGACTTCCATCATCAGTGAAAATCGAGTGCGATAACGTGAGGTGGTATACGTTAGTGACCACAGTACTGTGGTTAAGGCTGAAGCAGTAAGTAGAAAGAAGTAGTTTCTATGGTAATATTTCATTTCGAAAATGATTTTAAATATAAATCTTATGATATGGAAGTCATGTATGGTTCTCCATATCGATATTTGTTTAAAAAATATCAATATTTTGACAGGTATAGGCTTGGATAAAGATTATAATGACCAGAATCCAACTCTGTAATCCAATATTCAAAATTATAGTAATGTAATGTAATATACAGACACAGTAGAAACACTTTATTAATTATAAAAAATATTCTCGTTTAAATAACATAAAACATTATTTATTATTAATATTTAAATTTTATGTAATTTTTTCTTTATATAAAACTTTATTCTGCGCAGAAAAAAATATAATCGAAGCAGTCATAAATTTAATCAAATGAAGGATACATAACAGGACAATAAATAGATTAACGGAACACGTGTTTATTAGATTAGTGGCTCAGACTGCAAAAAGGTTTTGTTTTTGTAATCCCGTTTTGGTTTGCAAAACGAGCAGTAAAACAATAACGCTCGATTTTTCGATTTTTTACAGTGACGTATCACACGCAATCGTTGGGCATTGTGGGAAATCGAACAATTGAATTCGTATATTGGAAATATTAAATTTGTACATGAGAAATACTTTGTGCTCGACTAAAACTGGTATAACTAGAAAGTCCTGAACGCTCAATGAAACAATGAAAATAGACCAACTTAGTTCCTTTCAAACTTTTCAGTGACGAAATATTTGATCCATTTAATTTTCTTGGAAAACCAAAAATATTAGTACTCTCCTTATATAAATCATACATAATCGGCTAGACAAGAATACCAGCTCGACGGAGGCAATTTAACCGACGTCTGCCCAACCGCTTACTGGAATTATTGTATCGATATGTCGATCTGCATACAATCGGTACTAATCTTATTATCTCTTATTACGTTAAATTTTCGAACGTTGTTTGTACGTAAAACAATAAGCAGTTCACGGTTTTTGTAAATTCTCACTCGATAGTTACAGAATTGACGCCAAAAATATAGTTATTCGGCGGGTTCACAAGAGAATCGTTAGTGTGTCTCCTTACTTTAATGCCGCGTTTGCGTGTACTGCCTTCGACTAATCACCTGTAATTAAGAAGCCCACCTGAAATAGTCATGAACTCTAATTTAAGCACGTTTTATTACTTATTAATGTGACACTTCGTGTTACCTTGACTAAGTTGGTGTATGGTTAAAGAAAAATAATAAAAATATTTTCACTACATTTTCTTAATTTAAAAATTTTTATCACGATTTCTCATGATTTGAAAATAACACAACACACTGAATGTAGACTAAGCGGAAGAACAGGACAGTTGGAAGAAAAAAACGACAACAGATTTCAAGTGTACAATACGGATTCTTGAAAGTAAGAAGCAACTGTCTCGTAGTGCAGACAGATTTATAACATTTATTGCCACACAGGTGCATTAACAAAATGAAGAATGTTTCACGGATTCATGATTTTCCGGTAAGCCTGACGCCACAACTTGACGTAGCATTAAATTATCCATTACATATCATTATTTAGTCTTTCGGACCCGGCGTTATATTTTTGACATAATCTAGGGTCTAGAGAGATAGTCTCAGCAAAAGAGCAGTCTTAACTCAAATCGAATACTTTTCACGCGCACGATCAGACATTTTGCAATGTAAATATTTATTTCTTTTCCTTATGCACTTTTGATTGAAGCTGATCCGTTCTTATGGTTGGTAACTGTGTTGTTGACACACTGTTATTTCTTGATGACCAGGCGTTGTCGATGTATACTTGATAGGATTGCCCAACATCGGCTAAAATGGTTGGAACATCTTAACCAAATGGATGACTGCCGCACCCCCAAACAACAATTGAATTATAAGTCGAAAGGACGGTGAGGTTTGGGACGTCCGAAGAAGCGTTGGAGTGACCAGCTGTTGTCTATCTGCTTGGGACCGGAACAAACCATTTCGGTTTAATCCTTGCTGTAGAAGGAGAAGGAGAAGGAGAAGAAGAAGAAGCAGAAGAAGAAGAAGAAGAAGAAGAAGAAGAAGAAGAAGAAGAAGAAGAAGAAGAAGAAGAAGAAGAAGAAGAAGAAGAAGAAGATGAAGAAGAAGAAGAAGAACATGATGATAATGTTGAAGATGATGATGACAGTTCTGTTGAACATCATCAGAGCCAATAAATGTTGCAACATTGATTATACATGTGTAATCTGATGTGAGGTTTGTATGTAGTTGGTTTCTGAACCACCTGAAAACACAGATCTTAGTTACTGATACAGTTTCCCAACATTCGACAAGAGTTGCGAATTGAGTTTCCAACTTTCACATGTTTGATTCATACGTTCTTTCAGTTGTTTGAACGTTTTATTCCAAAGGAAGATAAAATAGAGGAAGATAGTGTTTTCACTATTATTTCTAAGGATGAATTATTATATCTTATGTCTTATCATGAATTACAATGTGTAGGAATTGATAAAACAATCAAAATATAAATTTTTTTAATATATTAAATTTTATATTATATTAATTTATTTTATATAAATTATATAAAATAATTAGTGGTACGAAGAAAACAGTATATCTATAAATCTATAATTTATAAATAATCTATAAATTAATAAGTCTGCAAGGGAAAAAGGGTGGCCGCGCTAATCTCAGACACTACTGCAGGCTTATAGTAGCCACGTTGAAGAAGGTTTTAGACTTTGTTTTATTTTGATATCTCAGAAAAGAGGCGTTAGACAAAGTACGAATCAAATCAAATAATTTGTTTATATCTCAGCAGAAATACGATCGATCCTATTTTCCATCCTTACCCATTAGTCGAGTTGTTAGGAGGAGAGAGTACTTTATTATAAGTGAAAGGAAAATTAGCGCTAGAAGGGGGAGCTGATTGATTGTAAGTCAAATAAAGTTTGAAATAATAACGTATAAGATTGATTAATGTGTTTGCGGCAATTATTTTGATTTTCAGTTATTCATACTTCAAAATGCCGAAAGAGGACTCAACGAAGTAGGCAAACAAATGTTAGAGTTACTGCGAGAGCCGAACAAAGTTTTTTGAGGTGGAAAAATGAATTAAATAGTGGTTTTAATTATAATCCACTCATCTACGCAAATGAAACTGTCATAGGATTGATGAATATTGCTTATCCTCAAATGTTAATGGCGGGTTTATGTTGCTTTTCCGAATAAGTAGGATTAGATCCCATATTTCCACCTCCAGAACCTTCTTTAAAATCATTATTAAATGGATAACATACTTTACCAAAGGATGCAATTTTAAAATGCATTACGGTCTTACAATTCAGAGTTTCAATTTACATTATTCGCAGCCAATGAAATTCCAAGTAAATTTCATGCCTACTTTTAAATTTCAAGGAGAAGTATATCATGTCATAGGTTCAGTGCAAGCGGTAAAGTACGACGTTTCTAAATGTCTTAAATTGCACTTCGTCGCAGATTATTTGGAACAGGCTCAACCCAGAATGGATCATATAAGTAATTTAGATCGAACATTAGTGACAGAGCTTTAAATTTACTTCGTGCAGTAAACCCGTACTTTCGTTGAACTGAAGAGTGCTTTCGAATTTGTAATTTTTTTAAAAGATAATGGATATAATATTGTAATTCATGCTGATCAAAAAAGCGAATAATACAGAGCACCGGGGCTGGTATAATGCACATACAGCGAGTTACCAAGAAGTATGTATTAATTAATAGATTATTATTATTATTATTATTATTACTGTCAAGCTTAAAGCCGAGGTCGGCAAGGATACCAGAATCGCGAGAGCTTGGAACGAGGAGACGAGAGGACGCTGGACTGAGATGCTCATCAAGAACGCGAAGTCATGGATAAAGAGGAAGCATGGTGGGTCGGATTCGACCTGACCGCGTTTCCGAGCGGTCACGGATATGTCCGATCGTACCTCCACCAGACGGGGAACAGATTTATCACCGGATTTCTTATAGTGACGCGGAGCACACCTTAAATTATGATAGGTGGACTCCAAGAAGAGCAACCCTAGTGGCCGAGACCGGCACGACAGCTCCTGGTAATCTCGTCGGAGCTACGCGCTGAGGGGAGGATGCCGCAGCAGTATAGAATGCTACGTTGAGGGCATCCTTCGGGCGAAGGTGGTCGACTTGGATTGCCTACAAAGCAAACAATTGGGCGTTGGGCGTAGTGAAACGGCCTACCCTAAAGTGATGTGATAAAACAGTCTCAGGCAAGGTCCAGATTGCTACAGGAATTTCAGGGGGTAGTTTATTTGAGTGGGAGTCCCGCATTCATTGCGTCAATACATTTCCCTTCAATTATAAAAAAAGAAAATATATATATATATAATATATATAAAATAAAATTCACTATAATTATGTCGCGTATTTTTCAAAATTAAAAATATATAAAAAGTAATAATCGTAATGTTAATTCAGAAATAAAGTTTAAATGAAATGAGAAATCGCATAAGAATAAAGAGAATACAAAAATAATTATTAGTTAAGATTTATTGAATTACTTACGATCAAGACAGAGATATAGAAAATAAAGTGACGAATTTCACAAGAATGCGTGGAACGATTTGGAGAACGTTGGGAAATAAATGTAGAAAAGAAACTCAAATAAAATTTTATAAAACAATGGCAATATGTACACTACTGTATAGTTCTGAAACTTGGGTCATAAAGAAAAAAGATGAACAGAAGATACAGCAGAAATAAAATTTCTGAGATCAGTTAAAAGGTCTCATGTAAGAAATGAAGAGATAAGAAGTGATTTAGATAATTTTGCAGTTAATGAAAGGATTAAAGTATACAGAAGAAAATGGATTCAGCACATCAATAGAATGGAAGAAAGTAGAATACCGAAGATGGCGAAAAGTTACAACCCTAGAGGCAGAAGAAAAGTTGGTAGACCTAAGAAAAGGGGATAGGATAGGATGTGGGATAGGAACAGGCCGCTAAAGCTTAAAACCGTTAGGAAGATTATGATGAGTTATTGAATAATCATTATGTCTGAGCATGTAACAAGGGAGACTTTGGTTGCAGGATGAATGGAACCACACGAGCTTACCAATAACAGTCGGTTTAAAAATATAATATGTCGATATATGTATATATACGTATATTTACAGTGTGTATACATCAGTGTATGTCAAGAATAATAATAACAACAACAACATTAATTATAGTCATCATCATCATCATCATCATCAATAGCAGCACTTGTCTACCCACTGATTAGCAAGTGCCTCACCAATCGATGTATCACTGTACTCCATCACATCAACCCTTCTCCATGCAAAGGAATGTGATGTGTTAAACCTTGATGACCACGTGTCACCGTTTTTCTTCTAATCAAACGTCCTACCTACTCGATTTTATTAACACACACACACACACACACACACACACACACACACACACACACACACACACACACACACACACACACACACACACACACACACACACACACACACACACACACACACACACACACACACACACACACACTTCTGTACATTACGTGAATATTGTAAAAATTAACGTTGTTAAGTGACGTTTAGAAAATTGACAATTTCGGTAAAGAAAGATTGAGTTTTAACGGTGAAATGAATGTCACACGAATGTAATGAAAATAAGAGTAAAGTTAGTATTAACAATGATACTGCTACCACTACTACTATTAATAACAGTAATAATAAATGGTAACAATAACAGGTATACAGTATAAATCGATGTGTGTTGGAATGACAGCAGTGAGTGACTGCAATAACCTGTAATGTCTGTCTGTACTTTACAATCAACCGCTATTTACTTTGTTTTGGTACTGCCCCCGACGACGACGACGGGGGACACAAATAATTGCCATCGGTCACGATTACCCGGATCGTCATAACCGTTATTATATTCACGCTGATGCAAATAGACGAAACTAATTTTATTTATAGAAATTTCAATTAAAACGGAGCTACGTAACCGATTATTAACGCTGAAATTATCGAAAGACTCACGTAGGCGCGCGACTGCAGCCCTGACCTTGATTCCTAGCGGTATTGAACATTCTGCCTAGTTTTATTATTTTTCACTTACACACGTGAAGGATCGTGCAGCCTATAGGCAGCCTTTGAGCTGGAATAAAATAAGACGAATGTAATAAGACCGTGTTAGCCTTTGAGCTGAATGTAATAAAGTATATACTTCAAAATAAAATAAAATTTTGCCAAATTTATTTTTCCAGAAACAACACGTTTTAATTTGTAAACTTTTTGATAATACAGTGAAAACTATACGGGTATAGAAATCAATTAATGTTATCAAATAAGTTATGAGATTATCAACTGTTTCACTAATTTAAAAAAGACTAGTTTAATAAAATAAAATTTTGCCAAATTTATTTTCCCAGAAACAACACGTTTTAATTTGTAAACTTTTTGATAATACAGTGAAAAATATATGGGTCTAGAAATCAATTAATGTTATCAAATAAGTTATGAGATTATCAACTGTTTCACTAATTTAATAAAGACTAGCGCTAAAGTGCATTAATAATCATCCTTATCTAATCTTCTTCTTCGCGTAGCTCTGCAGCCTCAATAGGGCTTTGGTTTCTCCAATAAGATCTACGACCGTCTTGTTAATAGCCGTTTTCTTCACTAGGTTTGAGTACCTTATCCACTGTATCCTCCCATCTGCGGCCCCTCTTCCCCTAAGCCCATTTCTTAAAATTAAAATAAACTTAAAATTTTCTCGATCAACGCAGTGTTTCTAAGGACTAGGCGTTTAGAGGACTGAGAACTGAACTTTCAAAATTACAGATGTGTGTAACAACCGTACGTGTGTAAGTAAATATACGTAAAGGCTAATAAATATATTCGTCTATATAAACATTATATTTCGTACAACATAAACCATATTGTTACTAATAATTTTTATTAACAACAACTTTAGTAGATTTATGGTTTTCAAAAGTTATGTTATGACTTTTCAAATTATTGAATTCGTAGTGTTCAGTTACAGTTTATGAGTGTACAGCTATAGTTTTACGTTACTGTAATAGTTTATTCTTAATTTAAAGTTTGTGTCAAAATATACAACTCTTAATAAAGTTTCTAGTACCATATTAAACAAGAAAGAAAGGAATGTACAATAATTATGTTGTATAAGCGTTCGAAAATAGTAGGCCTATTCATATTCGCTACGCTGGCTGCAAACAAAGACTTCTGGCACAAGCATTAGAGCGTTTGGCCCTTTGCGACTCATTGATCAACCCATCTTCCTTTCGCTTTGCCAAAATTAGTTGTTCCTCTGGATCCATAAAATAGAATTTGGTTTGGCAGGAATTTACCTTCGATCCTCCACTAAATTTTTATTTAAATTGTAAATTACAAGCTCCTCCTGATTGCTTCAGTTTCAAGTCTACCCCTTCTTGTCACCACAGGATTGACCTTAGAATTTCATCTGAGACGACTGGAGTCTACTACAGATGCTAGTACTTAGGGTCCAGGTTTCGCTTCAGTATAGCCCACAGGGCACAGCCATAACTTTATAGTACTTTCAACATCGTTAACGAACTTTAACGACTATGATAAACTAGAGTAACTATGGTAAGATTTTTAAAGGCAAATAAAAATAATAAAACAATTAGTTAAGGCGGGAAACATAAACAAATAGTAGATCTATTGTGCTGAGTTGTAGTTATCGAGAAACGAATAAAACTAAAGAAATACCAGTAGACTCGCTCTTATCCGGATTAATGTGGCGGCTGCCGAGCCGGATAAGCCGGGGATTGATAGTGAATCATTTCTTCTGCAGTCAACGCCCACTATTTTTCATAACTATTTATTAATAACGTTTCTTACATATTGAACGTGTGGAGTTTGCTTGATTTTCAAACAATAAGTGACATTTGATTGTGACGTAATTACAGACCCTAAAGTTAATTAAAAACTGGTAATACAATGTTTACTAAACTATTTACAGTACTTAACGTTTGCCTAAAGAATACCGTAGTATTTCATGACAAAGATTGCATACACAGAAATTTTTTATTAAAGGTTCGTTTCAAATGATTATTAGATTTCAAATATAACAATGATAATGTAATTTTTTACAGCGCGAAAAATGTGAAAACATACAAAAATGACAGTATTCGAAAAACGTTTCGGTTGCTGTCTGCTTCTCTAGTTGTGTTCTTTTCCTCGCTGAAATATCCATCTATTTAAAAGACGCTTAGGACTGAATACTATAACGAATCGACATACAATCGGTTTGTAGAATCAATGGTTTTTATTAACTATGCCAAGAACTGATAGTAGGAAGATCCGGATAATCGGCGGCCGGATTATCGCGTGTCTACTGCAGTGTTCAAAATCACTAAAAACGATATTAAGTAAATGACAATCAAGTGAAAAGTTTTTCGTTAGACTAGTTTGCTTAAAGGCGTTTTTCCTCCAAGCTATTTCTCAGAATCTGTGTTGTACTCTGTAAAACTACAGAATTATCTAATTTTAAATAGTCACTATATCTTAACAAACTTGTGGTCCACCTTGCGGGTACGTTCAGCGTAAAGGACTGTTTAATTTTTAATTAGCTGTGAGTTTGACTTACACGTGCGTATAGGTGAATTAACACGTAGCATGTTGAAAATTAAATAAATTAATAAATGTTTACCGTTATTGATCAATACTGGTGCCTGGCGAACCTGAGGTCACACGATATTCTATTAGTTACGGAATATACGCGTATAGACCACTAGGGGCGGATTAACCATTAGGCTGTAGCCTAGGGCGCGGCACTTTGGGGCTAAAAAATATTTAAAAATTAGCTAAAAAATAATAAAATCTTACAGCTAAATGTAAAATTGGTAATAAATTACAAGGATAAAAATTTGAATTCATTTTGAACACAAGCGCCTGTTTGCGAGAAATTATGGTAAAACTGTACATAAATTATAGAAGTGCTTTCCAAACTGTTTTCTCCGGTTATGAGTCATCGGGGTAGCCCTCGTGTTAACTGAAAGTGACTTTCTGCAAGGACTTGATTTTAGTGAGATGATTAAAATGTTTTCTCAATCTAAAGGGAGAAAAAAGAATCTAGCTTGAATTTTACACGAGTCTTAAAAAATCCACAAATCCACACTGATTGTCTTCTTTGTGTAAATGATGTTAAATATACTCTTAATAAAACTGCTATAATTCTGTAACTACTTAGTTAATTTTTTCCTTATAAAAGCTATGCAAACTACAAATGGTTGAAGGTGTAACTCTAAAACAATCTCTAAAAAATAGCCTCAGTTTTCAATTCTTGAGACTGTTTCCAAATACAGTAAGATATTTGAAACATTCCTAACTAAGAAATATATTGTAGGGTGTTTAAAGCTTCATTCAGCCCCTTGGAAACAAACGTAAGAGTAACCTATGGTAGGTGATGGGGGGCGATAAAATATAATTAGCCTAGGGCGCCAAGATACCTTAATCCGACCCTGTAGACCACGGTAAGCAGTGAAAGTATTCGAAATACTATGACATCATGTAACTCTCGTGGAATAAAATATTATTTAACCGCAAACGTCATTACTTGTATTAATATCGGTAATAGTTTTTATACTTTCGGAATTCTGTCCAGTGTTTGTTTAGTCCTCGTCGTAAAACGCCAAAGACGTTCGTTTACTTCGGTGTGAATAACTTGCTACAGTCAGATAGTTTATTTTTTTGTTACCTGTGGTCGTCATTGTCGGTTATTGATTTTGGCTGATTGGCCTGTGCGGTCAAGGGGTCACTGGCTGTTGTCTGCTCACCTGAAAACAAACACAGAGTTTCATCAGTACGTGTCACTTGCATGTCTTGTAATAATTTATTATATATTATGACACTTATGAAAGCAACGATTAACGAACGGGTTTTCAGCGATACCGAGGGGTTGGGGTGAACGTGTACAAAACGGTGGCGGGAGGGGGAGGGCGTGTGTTACATAAGATGTCACTGAACCTGTCATTATACAGTGATTTGTCTCACCACTTCCTGGCTGTACTCCATACTTGGCTATGTGTTCAGACTCGGACAATAAATATTTCATGCGGAAGGCGACATGAACAACTTAAATGTTTCCCTTGGACACTCAGTGTTCGACATTCACTGGCCGGAATAGTTCGATCGTTCTATGTTCCTTACATTGTCACTGTGTAAACGTTTTATGCATGCGTATACTGCTGTGGAAATATTGTATAAAGGAGAAAACGGCAAGTCTTTACTTTTTGATGTGAAATGCTGTTTGAGATTTTAATGCTGTGACGAACGTCACTACTGCAGAAGACGTTCCGTAGTTTGTTTATTTTAGAAAACGCAAACACGGAATTAAAACAAAAGCAAATACGATAAACAAACGTCGCAAAGCAAATACTTAACTTTTCTTCCACATAGTTCTTCAATTGAAGACGACGTTCGTTTACAATAAATAATTACCTTAGCCGGATTACGTCAGCGTGTAACTACAGTAGTTTTGCGTCTTCAAAGTGTCAGCTTCATGAATATTCTAACTGAAAGCATGGGGGGATCAAAACAGCAACAAACAAGTCATATAGATCTAGTAAGCAGATTACGACAATTCGTAGGACATACCTTCCACGCTGGAAAATTGACAGAACGCTGGTAGTGGATTTTTAGACTATTACGACCACCTGAAGTAATCGAACTTCGGAAATTTTAAGGTGCCTGATAACTGATGCTTGGTGATGTATATTTGCTTAGTACATTGAAAACAAGGAACCGGAAAGTTAAAAAAAACCTGATAAGCAGAAAGTAGAAGTGGTGAGGACGATCATCTAGGAAGCAGATTCGATAGGGTACTATAAAATAGGCCTGCTATTACAGTTAGATAAGGGTAACATAAAACGAGCTATAGAGCGACATCAGTTGCTATGGTATGGTATGGACGATGGCAGATTACCAAAGGTAATAGGCGCCATTAAGAAAGGAAGGCTGTAAGGTTCCAAAGAACGCGGTGAGAAACATTAGAAGGGTGGTGAGAGGGCGTGAGGACTAGCAGAGAACAAGACCTAAACAGGGGAGAATTTCGATTGACTTTGGAAGTGGGAGACGCCGAGTACGTTTGAACCCCCCCCCCCCCAGACGAACAAAAAAGAAGATGCCAGATATGAAAAAAATGTAATCACATAAGTCGATTTAATATAATTAGCCTACCTAGTTATGCGAGTACGAGCATATTTAATTGCCGACATATTATAGCCTACTTGCGAATACAAAAAAATCGCTCTGTATGAAGGTTGCTTGTTGTCTCGTGGTTGAGAGATGTATCCTAGCTTTTGAGGTTGTTTTCTTATCATTCAGCCTCTAGTTATCCAACACGGATTACCTCGGTTTACAAATTTTATAATGCAGTAATTTGGACATAAGATTCTATACAAAAAAAAAAACAGGATTTTACAGTCTTAAAAAATACGCCTATTGTTATACCCGGTTTTCCAATCTGTATTAAATAAATTTTTAGTAGCTTTTTATTTTAATAATTTATTACCACTCCAAAAACACAAATCGTAACAATAGAAATCTTAAACAGTTCTCTTTACTTCGTACATAGTCCGAACGCTGGCATTCTGAACGCCGTTTCAAGCACAGCCTCCACCAGTGAACTGACTTGTCTGGTAGCTTAACAAAACGTGCGGCCTCATGTGTTAACTCAACCCGTAACACGATTTGGAAATATTTGTTTTTTAATTCTGTAGTACCCATTTTACGGAAATCTTTGATTCGTTCCTGTGGCAAAACGAGTAGATTGATTTAATTTACAGACAAAATATTTACAAATAAAGCAAAACACTTACAGACGCGCATTCACTAAGGTTAAGTTTTTAAATATTCGTACAAAACACCTGACACGTAGCGCCTGCAAAAGATAGGAGAAAGTTGATGCCAGTTTCCTAGTAGAGTTTATTTAATTTCGTTTAATATTCATTACAATCTTAAACATGACTATTAAATTCTAGACATCCAATAACGTAACCGTTTCTTTTCACTCTTAGCTGTGATTGTAACAAAGTAGTAAATAAAGAGTTCTTTATCTTTTAATTTGTATAGTTTTAAAATTACAACAGAAAAAAACCTAGCTGTGCAGCTATATATTGCAACGAAACACAGGACGATGATCTATGAGTAAGAATATCTGAGCATGGATGACAGACATTTACATGTTTTAAATTGATTTGTGCCATTTTTGTCAATTAGCTATAAGTTTTGTATTTATTGATGGATAAGGACTTATGTTATACCAAATTATTTGTATATTTTTTTTCTATAATGTCATGTACTTCGTTTGTGAATATGTGCGCGCGTTCGCGTGTGATGAACCTTCGTTGTTATATCTTCCGCGTTAGTTAATATATCGGCTTGAAACGTGGACAATGAATTATTTATGAAAATAGTTACATTCTCTATATACTCTGATGTTCTCAGCTATTTTTTAAATGTGATTTTTTAGTAACTGAAAACTCAACTTTTCACGCTTATCTATTGAAGAGTAATAAAATTTCTAGATAAAATCTAGGCAAGCTCTCGCAGAATTATACAAAGAGTCGTCTGCAATCTGTCTATCTTTTGTTCAACCTAACACCAATCTAACACGTAGACAGTCGATTGACCAATCAGAAGCCCCTAAATTCAGTCAGTTCCGTGCGTTGTAAGGTGTACTTCAGGCAGTTCATCGGAAGCCGTTGCTTAGTGAACGTGTGTTCTTCGTCAAGAGTTTTTCTTGTTCGAACGGGTTAATCTGAAGTAACTTTAAGCCTTGGAACTCTATTCGAGTTTTAAGATTAGAACCAAGCGCGTGAAATACATAACATCTAGTATATTATATTAAGTGCTATTCCGTGTTAGTAGATTTCCGCTTAGGGAGATTTATCTACCGGGGTAAATCTTATTAACGCGGAACACCTCAAGAGTAGCCGGAAGGTGTAAGCATTATACACCGCTTTTATAATTACAATTCGGTACAACCCTGAGAATCAATAAATCATAACGATTAAATAATAATAAGAATAACAAATTCCGAGCGATACAAACTAACAATTCGGAAAGTGACAGTTTATGTGTGACATCTGTAATTAGTGTTATCAGTTGTTCGACGAACTCAGTACAGTGCGGAGAGAGAGAGAGAGAGAGAGAGAGAGAGAGAGAGAGAGAGAGAGCGAGCGGAAAGCAGTCAGTGCAGAGAGATTGAGAGAGCAGAGAACGGCGGTCATTGTGCAGAGATAGCAGCAGCGGAGGAGCGAGTGACATCACGCCGAGTATAAGGAATTCAACATATTTAGTAACAAACATCCAAACTGAACTATATAGACTCTTTTATAAATAATATAATACTATTCATGACATTTTTGTAATTTTAAATATACCATATAAACAATCATTTACTTGTGTGACAAATAAATAATTTTTCTACACATCCAATTATATTGTTTATAATTTATACACACACAGCTATCCTATGCGAAAGTATTTATTTGTATCGTCGCAATATATATCGAGAATATAGAGAGAAAGGAACAGTGGATAATTCGGCGATCTCGTAGGAACCGGCTTGTTTAACGCCAACGATCGTTTCGTTACTGGAAGTGTTCAATAAACGTCTCCACTTAAGACCACGGTCAACACTCACTCCAGCTCCCCCCCAAAAGGGTCACAAGCTTACGCCACTTGACTTGTGCACTTTTATTGAGAGGTCTGCCGAATACGGTTTGTACCTGTTCTTACAACTACTCTCATCCTTGTTTGTAGTAGACGTTAGGTTAGCTTTAAAAAATATATATACGCATCCCTTTTTTGTAGGTGAAGGCACCTTTACTATTCAGAAATGCGATCCATGGATAAAAGTGTTTTTGAATTAAACAATTCTATATAGTAAATTATAGATAAATAAATCACCTTATATCCGTCGTGTGACTTCGTTACGTCGATTAAAATGACGCGTTTCGTAATATCTGCTCCATCATCAGATTAAATCGCTCTATTGAGGTCGTTAACAGTTAAAATCACATGTTACACATAATTGTCCACTATGTAATTCACTCGCTTGAATTCACGACTGAATTATTATCTGAGTGATTACGCCTAAGCAGGTTCAAAGCTGTATCGTATAGCGGGTTGGATTTAAAATTTAAGTGGTCATTCAATATGAAGTCTCGGCTGTTTATGTTATTATAAGCTTTGTATATTTCGAACTCTTCTATTGCGTCCATGTAACGGCCTTTGTTGGACACATGTAGGGGTATTAAATTAGATTTAAAATCAGTATAATTATGATTGTGTAAGATTAAGTGGCGGGCAAAGTTGGACTTGATATTATTTAACAAAGTGAGATTATTTAGGTGACGTTTTGGTGTGTGCTCTTTAAATCGACGTAACGAAGTCACACGACGGATATAAGGTGATTTATTTATCTATAATTTACTATTCATACGTGACTTGGATACCAAGAACTAATATGCATTTTAAATTCTATATAAATTTTTAATAATTTTATCGTTACAATGCAGATAACAATGAATGACGATTCTCTTTAATAACGGGATATCAAATGATACAGTGTGAGTGGGCGTTTTATGTTGAATAAATTTATTTATTTAAATGTTTATAACTTTTATTTAGATAATTGTTATTTAAAGGCGGGTATATCCGGTCTATTTCAGAATGAGGTTATCGCGATCGGTAGAGTGGCCGGCGTTTACAGTTTTCTGTGTTAAGGCCAACAAATGACCGGCCGAGAAACACGAAACAAACGCAGGCTAATTCACACGTTTCATGTTTAACGAAAAGAGTGCATGCAGTGTAAAGCGACAAGGAAAACTGCGGTGCCCTAAATATGCGGATGAAACAGAGTGGGTCAGTAAATGTGTACTACTGTTTGTGACGCTGCGACACAAACGCTCTGCCATCCTCATATACGAACACGCGCACTCACATAGGTGACTCCACACAAACGCTCTGCCATCCTCATATACGGACACGCACACACACATAGGAGACTCCACACAAACGCTCTGCCATCCTCATGTACGGACACGCACACACACATAGGTGACTCCACACAAACGCTCTGCCATCCTCATATACGGACACGCACACACACATAGGTGACTCCACACAAACGCTCTGCCATCCTCATATACGGACATGCACATACACATAGGTGACTCCACACAAACGCTCTGCCATCCTCATATACGGACACGCACACACACATAGGTGACTCCACACTGCGACACAAACGCTCTGCCATCCTCATATACGAACACGCGCACTCACATAGGTGACTCCACACAAACGCTCTGCCATCCTCATATACGGACACGCACACACACATAGGAGACTCCACACAAACGCTCTGCCATCCTCATGTACGGACACCACACACACATAGGTGACTCCACACAAACGCTCTGCCATCCTCATATACGGACACGCACACACACATAGGTGACTCCACACTGCGACACAAACGCTCTGCCATCCTCATACACGGACACGCGCATACACATAGGTAACTCGACACTGCGACACAAACGCTCTGCCATCCTCATGTACGGACACGCGCATACCCATAGGTAACTCGAGACTGCGACCCAAACGCTCTGCCATCCTCATACACGGACACGCGCATACACATAGGTGACTCCACACTGCGACACAAACGCTCTGCCATCCTCATATACGGACACGCACATACACATACGTAACTCAACACTGCAACACAAACGCTCTGCCATCCTCTCATTGGTGATTTGGATTTTTTTTTGCGATACCTTGGTTTTATCCTGCAGTATTCTTATTTAGAATTAGCAGTTTTTACCTCATTTACTCGCAATTATTCCAGTCGCCATCTGGCAACTGTTCGTTACTCCATCATTCCTCTCATTTACGTCTTCTACTTCAATGCCAGCTTTCCATTTTATGTTCCTGAGTTGTCGCCACTGTAATTCTATCGATCTGCATGTTATGGCATCCGTCGAACATGTCCATGTCTAAAACTGCTGGGTTATGTTCTGCAGCATCTTTGTAACGGAGTTAGTCACTTGTACTTCATACAAGTGAAGTGACTAGTATTTCATACTAGTCACTTCATATCTCCTCATCCTTTATTAGAACTTTTCATATATATATGGATACATGCAGTTTCTTGCTTTTATTGTTAAAGACCATCCTATCTGTGTGCAAATGCACGTACAGATACCAGATGCCACTGCTCGCTAGACGTTTATATAGAAATAGTAGCGAAATAGAATTTCCGGATGAGGTAATGGTACAGATAGCAACAGACTAACTGAGGACTCGTAAGTCACCTGGCAACTTAATAAGAGTGAAATGTAGAACGTTTTAAAAGTGAAGCGATTAACTTAATAAAAATATTACATTGACTGACTTAAATGATTTGGATTAAAGAAAGAATACCTAGAGAATGTGACTGTGGTATAATCTGCCCACTATATACAAAGAAAGAACCTCTAATGTGTCATAATTATGGAGGTATTACCTTATTACTATCGTCTATAAAATATTTTCTACCACAATTTATATGAGAGATCAAAAAAGAAGTTGGCTCCTCCTAGTGTGGATTCAGGAAGGGAAAATCTATACCTCTTATGAATCTCTAGTATGAATGGTATGAATGTCTTATTTCCATCTCGTCTTAGACTAACTCTGTCTACAATCTCCTGGTTCTACTTCTTTCCTTCTGACATTCTGACACGTGGAACCTAGTGTAAACAACTTCACGTATTCGTACGATAGAGTCACGTTGCGACAGGTTTTAGGAAAAAATCCAATGAATTTAATATTGTTACGACGGTCTACTTGATCGTCGTATGGTACAGTGGAAACAAAATACAAGACACCAATTAAGTTACTAATTACCAGCTTAATTTTCACACTTAAACAGTTCGTAATTAACAACACAGTCTCTTACAACAAATCAAATAAAAATCGTTCACATTCACAATAACAATGTCTACTAATAGAGTCTTGCAGAATTATAAAACACATAACACAATAATTTTCTTCACTTTGGGAAGCACTCAATCCGCACTAGCGAAAGTCGCTCACGTAACTGAACCGACAACCCGACAGCTATAGCTTTATATACGCCACGCTGAGGCCGAGTACAGCTTTCCCTCCTTAACTTCACGCCGGCGGCTTAATGCGTAGCATCTCAAGTGTTCCTGGAACTCACTAGAATCACCTACTTGAATGACGCACAGCTGCCACACTTGAGGAGGGGAGGGGAGTGGAGAATGTTCTGGGTTGTTCCGTAGGCTTCTCGTAACGATATCAACACCCACCACTCATTTATAGATTATAAGACTGCTTATGATAGTATAAACAGAGACCAACTTTACATGCCAATTACGGACCTCAATATCCCCTTAAAAGTGAACCATTTGGTGATAATAACGATGCGGGAAGTGCACAAGAGAGTGATTCCTCTGACTGAACTACTGGTTTGAGACAGGGCGATGGTTTGTGCTGCTTCCACTTCAACATAGCACTTGACAAAGTCATTAGACACTCTGGTCTATAAAGGACAAAAACAATACTCACCAAGTCGGTTCAGTTATTGACATTCACACACGATGTTGATGTCACTGATCGAACTTATGGCTCGATGACTCACGCATTCCTCACTTCGGAACGTAGCGCAAGAAAATGGTTTTAGTTATAAATGCGAATAAAACTGGTGTATAGCAACTAATAATAATAGACCTGAAATTTGTATTAATGGGTACACAATTTATCGATCATTTTAGACATCTGGGGGTCAACTGTGGCAACAAATAGTGGTACCGCAAATGAGATCCAACAACGATCTCAGCAGCACATAGATCCTACTTTGGACTGTTAAAGCAGATAAGAAGTAGAGTAATATCGTGATCAACAAAATGCAGCCTCTATAAAACTTTAATAAGACCAATATTGACATAGAAAATGAAAGACGTCACCAAAGTAAGTGAAAGACATCTTTAAACTTTTGAAAGATAGGTATTACGGAAAATTTATCTTATATGAAAGAGGCGTATGGCGGATACGCTACAACCAAGAACTATGCGCACTCTTGAGGTGGATTACGCACTCTCGAGAGTTAAATTATCAAGATTGAGGTGGGCGGGACATTTGATGAGGATGGCGGAGGATGAAATACCGTGGAAAGTTTTGACACGATGCAGCTAGATGGAAGAAGAAAGAGAGGCAGGCCAAAGTTATGATGGATAGCCGATGTGAGCGATGGTGCCAAACTATTTGCACTGAGGATTGGAGAGCCGTCGCGTCACACCGGGACTGTTGGGGAAGGCTTCTGGAGGAGGTCAAGTCTCAGCAATGATGATGATGTTGATGATGGTTGTTTTTTTTAGAGAGAGAGAGAGAGAGAGAGAGAGAGAGAGAGAGAGAGAGAGAGAGAGAGAGAGAGAGAGAGAGAGTATGTGTGTGGTGTGTGATATTCTTTAAATTATTCTGGTTATCCTGCATATTCTGACCACGACAAATTCTACTTTAATTCAAACGATGTTAGTGCATTTCTTGTCAAGGTCTTCTGGGTGACGTTTCACAGTGTCCGGATGAACCACATGACCGCCTGATCCCTTTGATAGCCTTAAGCTAGAATAAAAGGATGGAGCCCTTCTGGGAGGAATGGAGGCTGTTATTTTGTTGCGAAACCGCGGAGAGATTCGCAACGGCTGGAAAGACTTGGAGAGGAAGGACCATGACGAGAGGCCGTTTCACTTGTTAGGTGGGAACAAGAAAGGAGTGTCACTTACGCGACTAGGATGGAGAAAAGTTGAATGTCAAGACCCGCATGGGCGGGGGTGAGGGGCAGATGTTTGTTGATATGTCTATGGGGGGTGGAGGGTATGATAGGTCTCGAGAGCGTCTAAGTTTTCTAAGAGGTGGACCGTCGTCTGGCGGAGGTGAGGGTAGGAGGAGGAGTGTCGTGTAAGTGTACCTTTGCCATTTGTCTAGCCCAGGCTTGCCAAGCGAGGCCTCATGTCCCAGCTATAGGAGAATTGGCAGGAAAACCGAGTCGTGATCTTGACTCGATCCCACGACCGCACCACAGCCCGTTGAGATTGTGGCGGCTCGCGCCATTTTTTGGAATGATGAAAAGAGTAAGCGAAAGTGAAAAGCACAAACAAATAAAGAAAACGCGCGAGCTCGAGCGCGCACGCACACACACTCACAATCATATCATCACATCACCATTGTACTGGGGTGTGTATGCATTAAGTGTGCATTTAGTTGACAAAAGGGCAATGCAAAGAGAACACAGTATGTGCAGCAACAGAGTAGCAATCAACGGTTCATTAAACATGCAGCTACATAGTCGTTCATATCTTGTAGTTTCGATTTATGTAACCGCTATCTTTTAGATAAAACTAATAAATCATACATACGGTTTTAAACCAATGAAATGCTGGCGGGCGGGGAATATCGATTTGTATGAAGCCCGTAGAACCGTAATGCGCTCACAAACAGAAATGTATTTTTGCATTTGCTTATTAGCAATCAGTAAATACAGTTTTCTCTAACATAAAATTATGGCATACAGCTTTGCACAATAAACAGTACGGCATATGGCAGGCACTGACAGTACTATGCCTCATTATTTAAAAGTTATGTGCAAACGAATTCAGTCTTTCGGCTGGTTGGTTCCTTTACAAAGGTCGGCCGTCTTTTCCTTTACTTTGTCTAACCTTTTTGAAGGCAGATCCGGTGTACGTGAGGTGTTTGGATGACATAGCAATGTGAGAAAGTTGTATTTAGTTTTCAGAGTAATTAAGTCTCGTAGAAACCAGACCAGTTGTTATAATTGTTGTGTGTGTCACACCATGAGGTTTCTACCAGGCAGCTGAGGGATTTTGATTTAAACCTCTGAATCCTGATGTGTTGTTACAGGCACGGTACCTCAGTACCTCAGTACTGCAGCGGTTATCTGCGGTATTCAGAGGTGATTTTCAGCCGATGGACCAGTACGTTTTCTTTACTTTTACGTTAAATTTTTCGCTTTTTAAAAGTATGGATTTTCCATAGTAGTAGCCTATCAAATAATTTCAGGGGGTCCAAATTCATCAAATTGTTGATCACGTTTGCTGTCGGTTCTGACTAGTTGCTGCACTGTACGGTACCGAGAGTTGGGCTGCCTCTAACGCGTCATGGAAATGCAGATGTTGCGGACGATGTTGTGGAATGTGAATTTCCCTGCTGTATCATATTAATCACACTACTGCCACGCACCTGGCTGTCGTGGCTCCAATAAATGAGGAAATGGAGGAACGCCGACTTCGTTGGTATGGACATGTTCTGCGAGCAGCACGTGACACCTAACGCCGTCGTAAACTCTGCGTCTCATCTGAAAGTTAGCGGTAGAAAGACATGCGGACGACTCAAACTGTGATTACACTATAGGTCTCAACCCTGATATTCGAATGAAAACATTGAGCCCAGAAAGATCGGACTAAACGACATTCACTGGCAGAAAAAGAAAACGAAAACGAAAACGAAAAAGAAGAAGAAGAAGAAGAAGAAGAAGAAGAAGAAGAAGAAGAAGAAGAAGAAGAAGAAGAAGAATTCAGTAGTGACTTCGAGTCTATCGATCGGACAGGATATCTTCTTTTCAGGTCTGTACTTTTAACCATATTTTCTTGTTCGGGGCCAGGAATTTTGTCTCATATTTTTTCGTTTTTAGTATTACCGGTACTTAAATAGTATGTTGAAACAATTTTATTCTATTAAAGAAATTAAAACTGACGGATAAGTCCAGTAGGGTAGAAGAATTGTTAAGCACAGGTCCATGAGGAAATCCGTATTTCGTACTATCCCCTTCAGAGCAGATGTCTTCTTGTTCACACCTACAGCATCTTAGTTGTTTTGATAGTTCTTCTTTTTTCACAGCACTAAATTAATATAGATTATTAAACTTTCACTTGTGAAACTTACTTTGTTTCCTCCCGTACGCGTTTCGGCGTGATGTGCGCCTTCGTCAGCGGTGTGACACAGACTCGAGTTTGTCTCACACCGCTGATGAAGGCGCACATCACCCCGAAACGCGTACGGGAGGAAACAAAGTAAGATTCACAAGTGAAAGTTTAATAATCTAAATAAAGCATCTTGTCTATTCGATATGGCAGGAGTATTTCGGTGAATTTTAGGAAGGTTCAATTTCAATCCAGTCTTCATGTAATCCAATCAAAAGCGTATAATTCATTTACGAGTTTTGAGGTTTTCCTTTCATTAATAAATTATAAAATTATGGCATTATAGTCCTCACAATGAAATTCTTACTTCTTGGATTTCGTTGTCCATGACGTGTCCGTTACTTAACTAAATATCACTATTGTTTGACGACTCGGAACACTGAGTTTTTTATAAGTAAAATCGTAAAGATTTACCTTACAGCCTAAACCGGCTTTCACCTTTACAAGCCTTCTAAAGGTGAAAGCCGGTTTAGGCTGTAAGGTAAATCTTTACGATTTTACTTATAAAAAACTTAGTGTTCCGAGTCGTCAAACAATAGTGATATTTAGAAATTCTTACGTTATAAATCCACTTAAGTTATAAGTTATATCGTGTCTCTCTCTCTCTCTCTCTCTCTCTCTCTCTCTCTCTCTCTCTCTCTCTCTCTCTCTCTCTCATACGCGCGCGCGCACACACACACACACATTGACAAAATAGGACATTCTCTTGATTTGCCCTACTGCAGTGAGAAAACGTCTAAAGGTCTAAGAGCACCACGTGTAATTAAACCTGGAAGAAACCTCATTTTCGTGACTTTGATATTTACGAAATAACTATGCGAGACGAAAAAAGTTGTGTGTGTGTGTGTGTGTGCGCGCGCGCTGATTGAGATGGGAGAGAGCGAGAGGGGAGGGTGTTGAGGAAGGTAGATGTAAATAATGCAAAATTTGTTTTTACGTACTTGAATACTATTTAAAAACAACAATTGTCGATAATAGTTACTGTAATATTGTAATTGCTTCGACCTCAGCTTGGGATACGTTCGGCCTACCATTACACGTTGAACTACTTTTTGCTACTGAAGAAGCCCTCCGGTGGATGGCTGAAACATTTTATGACGACACAAACAAGAAATCGATCACTGCCCAAAAGATCGGTATTTATTAACCCTTTAAATAATGACTCCGACCTTTATGGCCTCCGTAATGGACTTACGTAAATAATATAACTACGTATTACATACAACTTATCGTAATTCTGCAGAAGCCAACCGTTCGTGAGGGAAAGCGTGCTTGTATGCCAGGTAGCAGCACTGTATTGTCAGTGAATCATTAATGTGGTAAGTAGTGGACAGAGGGTGCTGTATACAAAGCATTTCTGTGTTTTGCTGAACAACCGCCAGAGCGCTTCAGTGTTAGTTACGAAGCTGAAATCTGTATTATCCAGATAAATTAAAATATAACTTGTGTTCACTTTGCAGCAGTGTCATCAAAACGCAGGAAATTTCTGGCGCCGTAAGGATTTTTTAAAGTTAAAATTGACGGTAAAGGGACAGCTAATTTTTGCAAGACAATATATGGAACACAGTAGTACACTACAACACACGTTGGAAACGTAACACATGCCCACAGGCACATTTTAGTTATCAGTAATAGCATATTATATGCTTAGAAAATACTATTAAACCGTGTAATTAAAAACAAAATTGGCACCTGTAAATCCATATAGAATACAGAACACAGTATTCCGTGTGTGTGTGTGTGTTGCGTGTGTAATAATTTAATAATGTTACATATTTAATCTAATTAAATTTTAACTTGATAATAATAATTTAATATTTTAATTAGTACTTATATGGGAAATAATTGAATAGTTTATTTCATTTAATCTAAACACCC
The DNA here is from genome assembly GCA_034769895.1 of Magicicada septendecula. Lineage (NCBI taxonomy): Eukaryota > Metazoa > Arthropoda > Insecta > Hemiptera > Cicadidae > Magicicada > Magicicada septendecula. The sequence continues at coordinate 471,009,714 of CM068373.1, forward strand.
TCCTATTATCATGAACTGTGATGATGATAATTATTATTATTTTAAGATAGCTCAGAAACGAGTCATTTCTTATTTGCAACAGTGTGGCATCATTCAGCATTTCTTCTGGTCTATCACAACTGTTAGAAATATTAACTCTGAGGGATTAAAAATAATAATTAAATTATAAGTATAAAAAAAAAATAATATACGTACCGTAGTTACTCACAATTGTTCTTGTCATTAATGAATTTTAATAATAATAAATACCATTTTTTAAACATGAATATAATGTGTTTTTATTTACTTGTATTTTATGTGACAGTATTTCGACAGTTTTCTTTATACTGTCATCTTCAGATATTATTAAATGCAAATTATTATTCCCTTGTTACTATACCCTTTCTTATAAATAAATATATTTATAAAATTATTTACTAAATTACTTCTTTATATATTTCTAATATCCGAGGATGACAGTATAGAAATAGTCTCAAAACACTGTTATATAAAATACAGATATTGAATAATAAATATATTATATTTAATAATATAAAATTATTATTTAATATTACTTATAATAATAATAATTATTATTATTATTTTTATGTAAAACTGTAACAATGATAATAAACACAAAATCTACATCCAAATTTGGCTACTTAAATTTAATTTTCTGGGCCATTGGCTTCCTGTTATGTGGTTGATGTAGTAATGCAACTTTTTCTGAGTCAGTTGTGTTATTTGTTTTAACAAAATTGTGTTTTAAATAAAATACTTCAAAGTTTAATTAAGCTGCATTAATAAGTCTTGAAAAATAACTATTTTTAATTAAATATTATTTTTGTCGTATTCCAAAACTCCACAGTTCTAAAGGCAATACAATGGAACACAGTGGTACACTAGCGCTAATAGTAGTGAAAACTGTAAGTTAAACGACAGAAGTTGTTCCGCAATCCCATACCGACGTCATCAACGCGCAAGACTGGCCGGCAATCATTGCAGTTGTCATGACAACGGTTAAAGAGGATGCTGCAACCTTTCGATTGAGCTGTACAGTCATTTTCAAAATTTTATGGTTAGTAGTTTTGGAATAGTGGAATAGTTTTCACATTTTGTTGCAGAATTTGAACTTGCAAACGATATGAGAATGTTCGTATAGCATGAAATCTCGTCTAGTGAATATTTTATTCAACCGTTTATTCAACTGGTCGTTACTGTGCAGGTATATCAGTAAAATAGAATAGACTTACAGAATTCTTGTTAATCTGTTTATGATAAAACACAATCTTACATTCGGTTGCTAATAATATATAATAGTTATTTAATATATAATCCTTGAAAATCTACAGGACTATATATAAGAGGTGTAGAGCATTTCATTAAACTGTTACAATGATACCTGAATGAGACCTAACAATTAAAACGAAAAATAAAGTCAGCATCAGTTTCAAATAAATGAATGGAAACTTTTAGAAAACCGACCATGAGATAAACGAAATTCATAACGAAAAATATGTAGATGAATTTATTTGCGTAAAATTTATTTAGTATTCATTTAACATATATTTTATTATTTGATCCTCTTACTTATATAAAATAAAAACATGACTGCTTACACAAGGTACTTGGCTGATTTGCGAACACTGATAACTCATCAAAGATGTATTGAAACACTGGGAATTGCGAAACAAGGCTGCTACAATACTTACTGGCGCACGTTGTGAGACACGAACGAAACAGTACCAGGGAACATTGCATTCGTTAATTATGTTCACGAATAATTAAATATTACAATATACATATTTATATTACCTTGCTTAATAGAAATAATACTGTAAAGAAAGCAATATTCATAGTCAATATTTATTATTATCTATGTTGTATGTTCACGCGCAGTTGTCTACATTTTTAAACGAAGAAGTTTTTCATGTTCACAACGACTGGAATAAAGATCTTGAAGACCAACGAACAGAAAATAATAGAAATATATAATTATTATAATTATACTGAATAAGCAATTCTTCTTCATCCTATCCACAACACCGCATAGATAAAGTTCTGCCTTCAAAGATCTTCCAGCCATCCCTTCCTGGGTCTACTCACACACCAGCAGTATCCCACAGATTTGTATTTCCAGACTTGTTTATTTACAATTTAGACTTGAAGTTCAATATTTCACACATACTATGATGAGGAGTTCTCAGAGAAGCTGCACATCAGTAACAGGTACTGCTTGGTCCAATCCTCTTTGAGTTTACTACCAAAGTGTCTTAGAATCACGTAGCATGTACTGCTAAAGAAGAAGAAGAAGAAGAAGAAGAAGAAGAAGAAGAAGAAGAAGAAGAAGAAAGGAGAAGTAGTAGTAGTAGTAGTAGTAGTAGTAGTAGTAGTAGTAGTAGTAGTGGTAGTGGTGGTAGTGGTAGTTGTAGTAGTAGTAGTAGTAGTAGTAGTAGTAGTAGTAGTAGTAGTAGTAGTAGTTGGAAGCCAGGGCTCACGTAGCCTGCACTGTTGAAGAAGAAGAAGAAGAAGAAGAAGAAGAAGAAGAAGAAGAAGAAGAAGAAGAAGAAGAAGAAGAAGAAGTTGTAGTACTAGTATTTGTGGATCTTATATTACAAATACAAGCTTATTATTTAAATAAAAAGAATCAATGGAAGAATGGTTTCTTGGTAATGATTTGTCTATTGCTGTCTTGGTTTTCGGATGGTTGTCTTCCCTCTTAACGTCTAGGAATCAGTATCCTTGAAATGAGCGTATAGTCCGAAGTAGCCACCTACATTTCCATTCATTAATTTGTCCCGTTGAATGCCGCACACTCATTATCAGATCCAAGAACATCATTCCGTACCATCATGGCATATGTTGCCATTAGTTGTTTGTACTCTTCAATATTTTGCACAACGTAGGAACATACGAACTGTCACAATTTCATAAACTTGAGAAATACCCTTAATTGTAGACTTATTTCACACTCCAGCGTACCAGTAATCATAAACTAAGACTGCTCGTTCGTCAGATCTCAGGCCAATGTATTTTTCAGTGTATGGAGTAATGAAAGACAGAATTTATTTACAGAAAAATTTGGATTCGGAAGATTTAAAACAAAGTATTGACAATGAAGTCAAACAATCGTTATCCTCAAACATTACGTGCAGTTAAGATGTTATCTGTGTGTGGACAGTTTAAACCCCCTGATGTTGGTTGGGGAACTCTTATCATATCACATCGTATACCTCTGTTAGTAATAACTTACTAGAAAAGAAAAATGAACATTTGCTATACAAACTTATGTTTGTCAAGTGATTTATAGCCCATTGTGTGTTTGATTAATAATATAGATATTATACCGCAGACAAAAGTCATATCAGTGTTTACCTGTAACTGAGGACTCCCGGAATACTTTACAGAGGGAGCCAACAAAAGTCTGAACTACTACTGAATTACAATAATTAATCATTCCATGCATTCCTTTAACATGGTTTACAGAAGCTTAAATTCATCTAAGAAAGCTAAGGGTGCCTGTTATATGGTTGTGAATTTACAGTAATTTGAACGATGCTGTTAAAGGATTGGGCTATTTTGGGTAGACCACAATAAAGCGTTCTTAGCGGAGGGAGCCGCGTTAATCGAAGAAAGAGAAAATCCAAGTTCTTAGGTCACGTGACGATATGAGTATACCCATCATCATTATCTACACTTCACGTACTAGACTTGGAGCTTGTTACGATACCCACGTTTCCCGGTCTACGGATGGTTCGCCTCGGTTTATACCTTTCTGCTTTGAGTGGCAACCTCTCTTCGTTCATTCTCGCTGTGTGCTCATTCTATCGCTGTCGATTCGCTGAATGTCTTCATGAACGCTGAATATTATTACGTCTCTCATTATACGTGCATTCTTAACCTGTTCCGAAGACTACACCTTTTCATCCTTCCGAGGAATTTCATTCCTTGGGGCTGAATTCGACTTTCAGTCGCCTTCATTGTTGCCCACATGTCACATACACATACTAGCAAAGGCGAGACCACTGTCTAATAGAACTTGAGCATAATATCTTTTCATCTTTTGTTCTTCAAAACATTGGTTATCACCATCATCATCATAATCTGTAAGGATTAAACCAAGAATGGTTTGTTCCGGTCTCAAACAGGCAACCTCGGACGTCCCACACATTTTCGTCCCTTCGGCTTATAGGTCATTGTTGTTTGGGGATGCGGCAGTCATCCATTTGGCAAAGATGTTTCTACCAATTCAACCGATACTGGGTAATCCTGTCGAGTATACTCATAGTATTCAGTTCCTGCCGTATAACACTGCTTATGGTTACGCAAATATAGGTAAATTTATTTATTTTTAGTTCACTGTCTTTAATATATCCAGATGTTATTTTACAGCTTAGTGGCGTAGCTGACCCGCTTTAGTGTTATTTGTCAATGACAACCTTGATTCGTATTGTTACGACATCACAGAACAATCTACGTGTTTGTCGAATGTGCCAGAAGAATCTCGCTCTAACGTGTGTGGCATACGTGACTGTAGACGCATTCGCGAGAGTTTTCTCGAAGCCGCCAGCCGCGCGGACTGTGTCAAGACCGCAATTAATTACGTAGTTCACACTGGCGGTAAGACGCAATTTGGAACGTTCTGGTCTGTGACCGGAGGTATAAATACATGGCGGCGGCCTTAGTTTCAGTATAGTGGCGATATATTTACAGTGCGGTTCGAGTTATTATCGGGCGATATTACCGTGTACGTTCAAGTGGTTATTAGTGAAGTGTAGCGTTTTATAATCGGGCGGTATATTGTAATACAATTGTGTTTTAACATTAGTGGACATTTTATTGCGTGTGAACAATTTTTATTTGATTTGTTGTAAGAGACTGTGTTGTTAATTACGAACTGTTTTACTGTGAAATTAAAGCTGGTGATTAGTGACTTAATTGGCGTCTTGTACTTATTTTGTTTTCCACTGTACCTACGACGATCAAGTAGACCGTCGTCACAGTATGAAAATTCCCTTCTGGAGATTTTTCCCGTTTATGAGATTAACATACGAGTATACCAAGAGTCGTGTCTGTCTAACTATCTATCTATCTATCTATCTGTCTGCTGTCTGCCTGTCTGCCTGTCTGTCTGTCTCACACACACACACACACACACACACACACACACACACACACACACACACACACACACACACACACACACACACACACACACACACACACACACACACACACACACACACACACACACACACACACACACACACACACACACACACACACACACACACACACACACACACACACACACACACACACACACACACACACACACACACCTTTCATCCATTAAAAAGTGTTTCAATTTAAGTATATATAGTCAGTATATATTAAATAGGGTAGATAACAAATAGCAGCATCACTGCATTGCTTTGTTGGTTTAAATAAAGGTGATTGTTTTACCATGAACCTTTAAGGTTATTTCCGTACGTCTATTTCATAATCCAAAACATACAGTGAACGACACTCTGGATTAAATTACTCTTTGAGGAGAAAATAATAAATGAGGAAGAATGATGGAAAACGAGAGGAAAGAAACAGAACAGAAGACGGGATATTTATTACTTGGCTTAGAATTAGGGAGACTGATTCGCTATCAGTTCCAATAAAATAGTTGAGTTGCAGTCTTACTATCTCCGACCTGTTGCGAGAGACCCATCTTAGAAAACACAGTAAAATAAGAAAAAGAAGAGCGTTAGCGCTACCTAAAGAACCGTATCCTCCATCGGTTTCTATCTCACACACATCCGCGCGCGCGCTCGCGTTAGGTAGGTAGGCGTACAAACGTGTCCAACAATAATCTAATAGCGTTTACGTCAGAAATTTGATTAACCACTCGCATCGATGCTCGCAGACAGGACAAACGTTACTACTGTACTGGCGCCGACGGCTGGGGCAAAATTAACACTGACGTCATTAGTTGCGTCACTACGCAGGGAGACTTTCACTCGGTTAGTATGCGTCGCGCTACTGCGTCGTCCCGCCTTGACCCGTACAAATACAAACGTTACAACACTTGGGAAACAAATGGAGGCAGAATGGACCGGCAACACACTGATGTTTACTCGCTCGCATTTAACACAACGCTCGGCTACACACACGCGCGTGCTCGTGAATAAATTTACGTATTTTAGGGCAGGTGTTATGTTGACACCTGTTACTTCCGTTTCCTTTTCTTGAACAGGCCAGTTTATTTATATAAGCAAGCAATTATCCAGAAACAAATATCTTCCCCGTCATCGTCCCGACTCTATTTCTCGCGTTCGCACACTCACCGTGAATACATCTGAAGGTCATGTGTGCGTGGGTGTCGGTGACGTACCGCTCGTGTACCGAGGCCCCAACGGAGTCGGTTCATCATCAAATGGCAAGCTGCTGCCTGTCCCCCCTACAAAGATCCTCCTGCCATCTCTCTTGGGGTCTACCCTAGGGTGACCAAATCATTTTCGGAGAAAACCGGGACACAACCAGCCGGGCTCCAATGAACCCCCCCCCCAAATGTACCCAGGTTTTTTAATTTTTTAAATTTTTAATATTAATGTTTTGTTAATACATTTTGTTAACCCGATGATAGCCTATTTACTACGTATTAGTAAAAAGGATAAAAACAAATTTACTCTGATTTATTTCTACAATACCTGTTTAATTAATGATATTTAATATACATAATAAAAAACAAATTTATTATGATTTTTCAAAATATTATATCCATGAAATTTTTAATAAAGTAAAATTAACATAAGCTTTAACTATTACTGAGCGCTTGTAGATGGGGTTGATTGTCCTTGGAGAAACGGGTATTTTTCACTGCTTCCAGCCTTCTTGATCATGTCTTTGTTCTTTGAGACGTAGTGGTAAAATTCTACACAGAGAAATAAGCTAAAATGTATTAATTTATCGTGTCGTATTCCGTTTAATCGAGCGAAATCTCTAAAAACTTATGAGCGTCCCGAAACAATTTTTCGGGACACCGTATGTTATGATGAAAAACCGGGACAATCCCGGTTTTCCGGGACGTTTGCTTGACCTAGTCTAGTCACACACCTGTGCCCTATACTTTGTATTCCAGATTTGTTTGGCCAGTCTGGAATCTGACGTTATTTCTGTGTTCTTTCCATCGTTGTTTGTAATCTTTTAATTTTTATTTCAAGTTAAAAACTTTTAACTCTTCTCTTATGGCTTCATTCTTTATACGGTCAAAAGTTAGAGCACATTTTAACTACTCTTAAGAACGCCATTTACGATGCCTGTATTTTACAGTCTTGTTTCTTGGTTGTTGCGAATGTAATTGTTGCAATTTATTCGTCTTCTGTCGAATGCAACAATCCGCGAATTGTACCTTGTCCGACGTTCTGACGTCACGCCCTCCCTTTTACTAATCCTATCGTTTGCTTTGTTAAGTCTCGTCAGTCTCCCATCAAACGCTGTGAGCTGAGCCAATACTTCCTAGATTACATTTAGGAAGTATTGGCTGAGCGGCCCGTCGCCGGACTTTCGTCAAGTATGGGAGCCTCAATAACCAAGGTAACTATGATTGTTTTTGAGCTATCGTAAATCAATGCTAGTGGCTAATAATTTTGTATATTACGTTTCTAACGAAAAGAAGAAAACTTGTAATAGATGTAAAAAGATTGTTATCCATAACCAACCAAGACGTATCTTGTCTGTAATAGTCAGCCTCGCCTAAAACTAAAATTTCAGTCAGTCAACTTGATGAAAAGACCTAAGATATGTAAAGTTCAGTGTCAGTACTCGTTATATATGTAATTTGAAGTCGTAACCTTGTAATGCAATTTTGTAATATTGTAAATTGTAACTACGCACTGTATGAATGCATGTGTGCGTGTTAATCGAACGATGTGGGTATAAAGTGTACTAAAAGATGTGAAAACTTTCAGTTCAGAACTTGGTTCGACGTTCCGGACCGAAGACACGAGAACACGAACTTCGTACAGTTTTTACACGATCTTCCAGCACAGACATAGCAGTGGTTCAAAGCAGGTACTGAGGAACACGCAGCCGTAGCGACCAGACACAGCAGGTTGCAAAAGGACTTATCTGGATTGCCAAGTAATACTTTTACCTTTAATAACTTACGGTGGCAGTTGCTGCATAATCACGAAGCAAAAACGAGACAAACTAGTTACTCATCATAAGTGTCAGAAACAATTTTATAAACTTTTGTGATAGATAACAGTGTCAGAAATTTATAAGTAGATCACAGCGTGTACGCTGAACACCATTTTGTAAACTAGTATTGATTTATGCGACAGCCCCATATTTAGCATTTAACATTTTCTATACTCAGTTTTTCAAAAAAAAATTAGCTCAGTACTGACCGTTGCTGACTGGCACATAATTAGGTAAGAGGCTCGTAACGTTTTTGAAATAAACGGGTCGCATCCGGCTCCAACGGAGTCGGTTCACAACACGGCATTGGCAAGCTGCTGCCTGTCCCCCCCCCCACAAAGATCCTCCTGCCACCTCTTCTTGGGTCTACCCACACACCTGTGCCCTATACTTTGTATTCCAGATTTGTTTGGCCAGTATGGAATCTGACGTTATTTCTAAGTGTTCTTTCCATCGTTGTTTGTAATCTTTTAATTTTACGACCTGGTAGTCGTGGGACTACCGGTAGACATGGAATCATGGGCAGACTTGTGCTTTGGGAAGGAATGAAGGATTGGTTAAATAAACAGCTACATATCGCCGTATGATTTGCATAGCGGCGGTACGTTGCCTTGTTTGAGACTTGCAACACACGTAGAGCACACGCCTTCCATATTACTCGCACTTGAGTACTCGTCCGCTCCGAACATGAACCGTGATGGTACGCACGGTCTTAGATCGCTCTTGAACCACAAGCGATCGCAGATCCCACACACCGAGCCGAACGGATTGTTAATAAAGTGCTTAGAGAATTCCTCGTCGACTCCTTTGAAGCGGCGACTTGGACCGGGCTGTTCTGCGCAGAGCATCGAGGGTCCAATGTTGTCGAAGCACAAGTTATTAATGTTCTCATCGTTTGTTTTCTTGCTAGCTAGCCGTACGCTCGATCTGAGTCGCTTTGGGGGCACGCCGGATGACCCAGGTATCGGAGATGCGGGCCGCTTGGGCGCTGACGGGGTTTCGTCAATCTTCAAATGGTTGCCATTTTCTAAGTTCTCGGCCGATTTCTTTGATTTTAGTCTCAAACGATAGGCTTGTTGACGCTCTGCACAGGATTTGCCGGTTTTCGGTTTGAAAATTTTGGTTCGAGTTTTATCGCGATTTTTAGGTCGAGGCATTTCAAATTTTTGAGTTCAAATGTTGTTATTATTTTCTGTGAGTGTTTCTGGTACTCGGAATTGGTGTTATTGGAGAGATTTAGTTCTGAGGATCACAACGCACTTTGTATTTTCGCGATCGGACTTGTAGTTCCCGAGATATTTAAGTTTTAGTGGAGCAATTTAGACATTTTCGGCGCAAAAACACCCTCACGCAGACAAAGCCTAGAGGCGACTGAAGTCAGTTGTCAAAATTCTCAGTACTATTGTTGGAAGGGGGCCGAGTGACTCGATCACCTGACACCTGGTTTGCTGGGATTGGTTGAGCGGTTCGTGAGATAGTGGTATGCCGAAAGTACATTTGAAACATAACGGTCGATTTTCGCGAAACGTGCGAGTAAGACATTACATACCTATGGATTCCATGTCAAAACTTGTAACTCTTCTCGTACGGCCTCATTCTTTATACGGTCAACTTAGAGCACATTTTAACTGCTCTTAAGAACGCCATTTACGATGTCTGTATTTTACAGTCTTGTTTCTTGGTTGTTGCGAATATAATTTACATCCTAACTTTGTAGAACAAAAATATTGTATCTCGACGTACCCTGTTTCTAAAGATACGTTTGATTGTCCCACAGATCAGCTGGAACTTACCTAACTTGACATCAATATCGTAATTCCTACCATAGCCAGTATCATTTCCCAAATAATTAACGTGGCTCACCTGTTCCAGAATTCTATCATTAACCATTATTTTTGTTTTTATTGCTTCGAGTCGGTTCTTGGTTAATTAATTTTTGCCTCGGGCGAGACAACACACTGCATACGACTCCGGCGCTGCAGGAAAACTGTTACACGTCCAACTGAACGCGAAATCCTTTAGAGAAATCTACGTGAACGAACAGGATCTTCTTATGCGGGTAAGGTAACTTTAACAAAATTGTGAAATTGGCCAGAGGAAAAAAAAACGCCATTCATCAAATGCTCTGATCGCTCATTGGTAATTCTTTATTAAGTGGCTTATTTATTATTATGCTCTGTAAGATGGTGGTTGGCGTGTGGACCCTTGGCCTACCTGCTGCCTCTGCCCCATTGTAATACTTCCGCCCGGGCTCGACAGCAGCTAATTGCCGCGTGAGTCATCTCACTGTGCGTCCAGTATGAAATAATTTTTGTTTGCCTCGCCCAATACTGATAAAATTTTGTTATATTTGAAATCAGCGAAATAATACGATGAAAATGACACCAAACACGACTAAAAAATATTAAATTTTAAGGTGTTTCAAGGTAAAAGCTCAACAACTACTTTAATACACATCTTCAGTGCATATTGCTTTATAACGCCCAATTTTTAATATTCCTTAGTCGTGTTTGGTATCATTTTCATCGTATTATTTCGCTGATTTCAAATATAACAAAATTTTACCAGTATTGGACGAGGCAAAAAAAAAAAATTATTTCATACTGGACGCACAGTAAGGTGACTCACGCGGCAATTAGCTGCTGTCGAGCCCGGGCAGCAGGTAGGCCAAGGGTCCACACGCCAACCACCGCCATACAGAGCATAAATATTCTATGTTATGTATTTATATTATTTGTGTCGTATAGAGCAATATTTACCATTTTCCTTTCATTCTAATACTATTTAATTGTTAACGTTTAATCTCTAATATCTAATGTAGTTTTTTTTCAGTCCTGCTAGTTTCTGAGTATATTGTTTCAATGTTTATCTTTGCTTACCAACTTGTAATTTAACATGTAATTTTATTGCATCAATATAAGCACTTTTGTATGATATATAGATTTATTATTATAATTTTAGCTAATGACGGATGCTGTTGCAGCGACCTGGAAAATATATAATGAAAAAAGGGGTGAAGCGTCAAATGGGAAAAAGTGTTGTTATTAAAAATTTTGGCGACTCTACGAGTGAAACATTCCTGACTGTACTCGAAACAAACGATTTTTGTTAATAAATTCACGTAGTTTCTTACTAATCTGAAATTATGATGTTTTCTGAAGGGGGAGCCTTAAGGTTCAGCGCTGGAAGTACTAACGAACTTGAGTCGAAGTGGGAGTATACAGTTGACTAACTGATAACCAATCACTTGTTTATTTATTGATTACAAACGAAAACGAAGAAACACTGTAGTCGCAAAAACTAGCATTGGGTACAAATTCGATAACTCGATAATGCATCGCTGTTCTTGCCATTCAAGCGACTAAATGAAAGACTAGCAAAATCGTTCATCAAAAAACAGTTCGATTCAACTACCCAGCCGGCTCTGAGGATCCAGAGGTCTGTAAAATGTAACTGATTGGGTCAAGACCCAATCGAGACCCTAGCACCACGCTATGGTCGTAGTCCTACCAACAGTTGCAGCGGACGAATTCCGTCACAGTGTGGGTAACTAAACGCGCGAATTGAAATAGTTCGTATGAACAAATGGACGTATGGCCCTTTGATTTATGTTGCTGTCAAGTCATCATAACTGTGCGTTTCAAAATAAAATATATATGCAATTTATTGTACCAGTAAGAATCAACATCGACAATTATGATAGAACAGTCGATTAAACGAGTATTTACAAACCGGATCCAAACGGGGTAAAAGAACTGTTCAGATAACAAACGTTAGAAACTTTAACGGTATTTAAAAACGGTCCATTTGGAAGAAAATTAACAAATCTTACTGAAATGGGGCATGATTTAGATACATTTTTTTCCAGTCTCCAGATCGCTATTATGATTAACTTAAGACAAATTTATCGAGAGATTTAAAGAACACCTACCAAAAAAGAAACCCCAAACCACCTCATCAAATTACCCACTCCACCTAATAAACGAAAACCATAATTACACCGGATTCAAAGAGAACATGGAGCCGATACATGTTTGTAATAAAGGTCATTTCCTGAATGCTTTAGAAGAGTTTGAAATATACAAGGCATCCAGAGTAAATAAAGAGCAGTTACTCAACGATCAGCTATCATTTAAATCCAATAAATTATATGATACCGCAATACCGATCCGTTGATGATAAGAAATAAAGCTCGAACACGGGCTAGTTGACGATCCGAGGTCGACCGGTGCACTGAGTCGCTTTTAACGTGTTCATGTGTTTGTGTTATATGTTAATTTATTCAGTGATTTTTGTGCGTGTGTTTTTATGTATAAGCATTTTAATCATTTCGACGACCCCTATGTATTAGGGGAATAATAAATTTTTTACTGTACCTGAAGATGGGGATTTAGTCCCTGAAACATGTTGTATGTAAAAAACTGAGATCGCATAATGGATTATACAAGGTAAAAAAATTCTTAAGTTGATGATTTAGACTACAGAATCTGCAAAAACTTGTTTAAGTTTGATATTACGTCTCCATTCTGCGTTTGAAGTTGTCAGCAAAAGTGGTGTTGTGAAATAAATGTTGGATATGAAAGTGAATGCTATAAATTTTACGAATATGAACATAAGTATATATTTTACGAATATATAAATACGCATATTTACGCACCAAATACACGCCGGAGTTTCCATTTTTATATCAAGGAAAGGTTACATAGATGGGTTTTGTAAATTTATTGAATCCATCCGGTTTGTCGTAACTATATATCACCTTTAGTCGCAAAATGCATTCAGTTCCATTATTTTTCTAAAGCCGAATGTTGTACCGTTAGCAAAACATTTTAATTTTCGTCGAATAATTCGGTAGGAACATAACTATGAAATGTAATATGTCTTCCTTTCTCATCCTTGCAGACATACATAACGGTACAATTAAATGAGCACACGATTGCGCCATTCTAATATTGACTGTTTACTGCAATAATATCAATATGAAATACACGCTTGATAGTTTGTTGCACACACAATGACGGAATCAGCAGCATTCAATTTGGCGTGCTGCTTATGCAACATATAGTGTCTAATATACACTACACTATACACTATAGTGTCTAACAATATATTGGATTAAGAATTAAAAATTAAAAACATAGACCTTTAGCTGGTGTCTAATAATCGTATATTTTATGTTAGCTTTCAAATTGTTTTTACTACGACAAGAAATGTGTGTGGTAACATGGAATGACAATGCAAGTACAACAGAGGCCTTGACTTGATGAAGCACTACAGCATATAAATAAACCGTATTCAAACATAGGATACGTTGTTAAGACATTAATATCGTTATCACACACACCCTCTGAGGCCGCGAACTCACTTGTCGCGTTCGTAACATGGAATGACAATGCAAGTACAACAGAGGCCTTGACTTGATGAAGCACTACAACATATAAATAAACCGTATTCAAACATAGGTTATGTCGTGAAGACAATAATATCGTTATGACACCATCTGAGGCCGCGAACTCACTTGTCGCGTTCGTTTTTTTCTCTTTATATTTTTTTAATATTTTTTAAAATCATGGGCCATTTTTACTATACATGGGACAAAGTATCATTACACACCACTTCACTACATTTAAAGTTGTTTTACTAGCCTAGAAATAATTAAAACTAACATTTCATTTTTCGCAATATGTAGGCCTAAACCTTTTTTATACACTATCATATGGCAATATTGTTTGGTACATTCCATATTCAGTTACGATGTCAATTGCAATAAATAAATAAATAAATATATATATACATATATTGTACTGCTGTAATTGTAGATGTACATAAAACCTGACGAAACAAGTAAATTTGTAAAAATTATAAATATTTATTTTTAAGAAAGCAGTCTGTGAACCATATTGGATTTTGGAAGGTGTCAAACTGGAATGTAGTTAGAAATTTAGAAAAACTATTTAAAATAATAGTATTGGTAATGTTTAAGAGTAACAAATGTACATAAAAAACGGTAGATTAATAGCATCAAACTATATGTGTAAAATTGTAAACTCCAAATTCTATAAAGGATTAAATGTTAAAAGTAATTGGTGAAACATAGAAAAACATAGAATTTAAACAACATAGGCCTAATAAAGTGATCACAAGCTTTATGTAAAACTAGATATTATAATCAATTTCGTAAGCCACTGATAATTGAGGCAGTGTCTTTGTCTCATTGCCATTAAAATTTATGTAACGATGTTAACGATGAAACCGGGATTTGCTTCTAGTCAAAATAGCATGAAAATAACGTTAACTAAAAGACATTTCGTTATTAGACAAACAAGCCGTAGGTAACTTTTCCTTCATTTGTAGTAATACAGCTGTTCCCGCTAAAATCAACTGCTAAGAAACATGAAGGAGAAAACCTAAAAATATAAAACAGTAAGTTCTTATACGGTTATTTTTTTTGTTTTAACAATGAAGTTAAATCCTGAAAATTAAGTCTATTTGTTAAATATCATTTTCCGAAGTTGTATTATGTATCATGACATAATTTAAAATTGATTATATTAAAAACAGCTACAAGTGGTGTGAAGGAAGCGACAGTAATCCAGTAGGTTCGAAAACGTGGGAACTAGTTTGCAAGCAAAATGTGCGAGATTCAGCTGAACTTTAGGAATCTTCCATAAATAGAAATAAATTTGTTGACAGTCTAATAAATAAAACAGATATAAAAAAGATTAAAAATATTTTTTTTGGAAGGAGGCAGGGATCCAACAGCTACTGTACCAATTTATTCTGTGTATCTTCATTCTTCAGATTCTTTTCTTCCATACTCTTTTCGATCCCTTCTATCCATTTTAATCTAGGTCTGTATTTGAACACACTCACAGGTATTCTTTCTTCACTCATTCTCATTAGTTGTCCATACCAGGAAAGCTGTTTACGTTTTACATCTTCTTTTACAGTTTCTTTTCTATTTGTTCTTTCCCTTATTACGTCATTCCTTACACGTTCCAGACGAGAAACTCTGGAAGCTCGTCTAAGATAGTCCATTTCTACAGCTTCAATCTTCCTGCGGTTCTTTTCGTTGATTGTCCAGCATTCTGACCCACAGGTGGTAATTGGTTCAACAATGGCTTTATAAATATTGATCTTTGTCGGTAGCCCGATTTTGGTGGACCATAAAAGTGAGTTTAATTGACGTATGGTGCTTTTTCCTAAAACTAATCGATGTCTTATATCTTCATCACATATTCCATCATCACTAATTTTATAAAGGAAATTTTATTTAATTTTATATATTTTATTTAGGAAATATAAAAATATTTTTGTTATAATAATATTTTATTGCGTTTCAATACATTACATTTAACACACAGTAAAAAGACAGGATATAAATGATTTGCCCCTGGAAATGTAACAGAAAAGCATAAACGGAAAATGTCTGTGTAACAGTCAGTCTTCACGTGACTTTCATAAATTATTTTGTTAGTTAAAAAAAATGTCAGTGATTGCTTACTTTATGTCTTCGCGTGTCCGATTAATGCCGAGTCAACTGACGCATTTATAGTTTCTGCAGTCAATCTGAATCTGAAATAAACTTAAAGGAATAATTCTGGTCATAAATATCTGAATTGCTCCCGTCAGATGTTATGAATAACTTCTTCTCTCACCAACTTTGTCACTACTTGTTGCCATACTGCTAAATACTTCGTTCTTGACGAGGCTTTTCGGTGTCTCCACCATCTTCAGATCTTAAACGACTTAAAAAAAACTTCTTCTCTCCTCTTAATCACTCTCCCATTTAGCGTTTGCCATTATCAACGAGACTCTACAAATCGGGAAAGGCTAAATGTGTCTACTGTACTTGCTCACAAATCTTATTGTATCTTTACAGCCATTTTTACACTCCTTTTACAACATTTTATAATCACTATCATTGCTATCTCTATTAATATGCTATTGTTAATTTTAAACAAAAATGGATAAAAAGAAATTGGACGCTAATGCAAAACCAGAAAAGTGTAAAATGTTATTGAAAAAAAGACTAAGCGTATGAAGAATGAAAAAGACAGTTATTTGGGTAACAAATAATGACGACTATTAGAGATAAAAATTGAAATACAATAAAGACAAAAAAAAATAGAAGAAGAGTCCTATAAAAGAGTTATACAAATGTGAAAGCAGAGAAAGAGATAATTCAGATACATACTCGATTAAGGAAGATGAAATAATAAAAAAGTATTAACAAACTTTATACGAAGTTATTCTGAGAAACTAAGAAATAGATAAGACTGAAGTAAGGTCCCATGTAAAGAATACCAGCACGAAATGTTTGTGTATGGAGGAATTAAAATATTTAAGTGCTAAGGGGCCTTTTTAATAATCACGTTAGAATGAAGAACAAATGTCACGGTCTCAGAACACAATAACAGAGACAGGCATGATACGAAAAATTATAGATATTTGTTGTTACGGAGTGGCTTCGGGCCGATTCTGTGTTTATTATTTGCCTGCGACGTCCTGTTGTAACCAGAAAGTACGACAGCTCCTGCTGTTGACACCGCCATAACGACAACTAGAGACAACAACGAAACGTCAGCAGCTGTCTACAACAACTTTAGCTACTGCACCAAACGTTGCCAATGTAAGGCTCAATGAAGAAATCACAAAACATATGAGTTTCACGAAAAAAATAACAGAGAAGTGTCATGTTATATATAAATAAATTAATAAATTGATTTACCTCCGTCTTGTGGCTGCCTGATAATTCTTCTCAACACTTACGCGTTTCGGAACCTAAGATTCCATCATCAGTGTGTAAAAGTTTTAAAAAATCGGTCTAAAAGACGTCGTTATCCAATAAACATATAAACACACTACTTGTGTCGCGATCGATCGTGGAGTGCGCGCTCAAAGACTCGCGTACGCGGATGCAATTTTATTTCATTGTGTGTGTTCGTGCATTTTATTTTTATATGTTTATTGGATAACGACGTCTTTTAGACCGATTTTTAAAAACTTTTACACTCTGATGATGGAATCTTAGGTTCCGAAACGCGTAAGTGTTGAGAAGAATTATCAGGCAGCTACAAGACGGAGGTAAATCAATTTATTATATTATATAGTGGCTTGGATACCGTGAACATGGTTTTATAAATAAAGGACAAATTCCAGTTGAAAAAGATGCAAAATATGTAGAATGACCCTTAACGTAAAGTCAAACTGAAAATATACTAAAGAAAAAAGATGAGCTCCTCAATAAATACAAAAGACTCCATTCACTGATTAGATAAAATCAGTCACTAGAACCTATCATGGGTAAGTTTTGTGGTGCAGTTAATTGGAGAAAAGTAAATGAAGAACAGTTGGGAAGGCATTCAATCAGGATTGAGCAAACAATTTCTAATAATGATGATGATAATACATTTAACTTCTGTGAGCATTGTTCACGTTGTTCACTGTTATATTATATTTGCCTAATACTTTTATAATAAATAATATATATCAAAGGTTCGATGTATATGTGTATGCGACTCTAGTACTAGCGCATGTCATCGATCAACCTCTACTGCTGTCCTGTCATATGCTTGAACAGAGAGAGAGAGAGAGAGAGAGAGAGAGAGAGAGAGAGAGAGAGAGAGAGAGAGAGAGAGAGAGAGAGAGAGAGAGAGAGAGAGAGAGAGAGAGAGAGAGAGAGAGGGGAGAATAATATCATGCATAAGCAAAATATTAAAGAAATTTTGTCTAAATATCAGTGAGTATTTGAATTTTATTTCTCTAATCGATGGGATACGATGGAACACAAAAGACATGTTTTTTTTTTCTACAGCTGCAAAATGAAATATAAAATATGACATCTTGATGAAAGATTTATAAATAGCTAGGACGCAGCCGGAAGGAGGAATAGGAAGCAATAACGAAAACTGGGACTCCTGGATCTGATAACATAGGAAAAGCAGCGTCGCTTTAAAAATCCTCATAAAAATAGACCAAAATCAATATATTTAAGCTACCAGTCATTCTTGTTTGGATTTATGTTTTCCGGAGTTTTTTATCTTCGTTTTTAATCAGGGTGTTGCCAAGTATTCTGAACATAAAACAAGTAACACTTTTTTTTGCTTAGAATAGTTGTAGGGTTAATTACAATTTTAAACGCGACATTAAGAGTTGTAATATAAAGCTCGTGAACACCGGCGCATTCTCACGAAACCCGCTTTTGTAAAAACCAGGAAGCGTGTGTGAAATGGTAATTAGACCTAAAGTACGTAGCGAGGACAAAAGCGTGCGTGTGTGTGTGTGTGTGTGTGTGTGTGTGTGTGGGAGTGAACTAAAAAAAACAACAAAAAACAGTTACTTGCGATAGATGGGCGTAGATAAGTCTTCTCTGTGTTAGAAAATAATTGTTTTCTTCAAAACTATTCGAAAAACGTGTTGTGTGGAATGTATGCCTACTGCTTGAATCTCAACAATGAAATGAAAACCGTATTAATTTGCCATCACACGTGTATTTATTATTTCTTCAAGATCGGAAACGAATCCATTTTTATTTTCTGCTCTTTTGTTTATTATTCAAATTTATCTTTGTGCACTGGGTTGTATTGCGCATTCACAACTCACAGCTACTGATAAGCCTACAGCCGTACGGAAAATTAACTAAGTGACTTAGTGAGGTAATACAGCTAGCCTGTCTCCTAACTAAATATCCAATCAACAAGTCATATAGTTAAAAGTTATATGAAATTCCATTTGCATTCTTAACTTGTCCAAACTATAGTAATTAATAGCGGAGAGCGATCGGAGACAGCAACTACAACACTAACACCAACAATAAAATCAACAATGATAACAACAAACAGAATTATCACTGTTGCACACCACTATAAAAAAATTATTCCTATAGCGCTTTCAAGCTTCACAGCTCATCGTCAGATCGGAAATAACAAAAATAGGACAAACAACTTCTTCATACTTCCCACTTGTCTTACCGCCCATACACATTTTCGCAAACAAGCTATAAGTTAAATGTCGTTTCTGGCTATTGTTAACTATCGAGTCCAGTCACCCATGTCTGTCTTGTTACATATTTTTCTAGTACATTCTCTGTGTGTGTGTGTGTGTGTGTGTGTGTGTACATTCTTTTCAATACCTAATGTTATAAAACCTTCCTCATTCACACTTTTAACTGCTAGTTCCTTTTCCGTACAGTTTTACAATGCGTTATATTGTCAAAACCTTCTCTTTTTCTTTCTATATTTAACGCAAACAACCACTTAGGTAAACACCCTTTTCACCCCTTCCTATCACCGTCAATGGGCGCGGTCACTCACCCTTATTTCCAAAAGAACAGTCATATCGTGGGGGGTATGAAGAAGTTGTTTGTCCTATTTTAGTTATTTCCGATCTGACAATGAGCTGTGAAGCTTAAAAGCGCTAATCGGAATAATTTTTCTATAGTGGTGTGCAACAGTGATATACTATTTATTGTTGTATTGGAGTGTTAGTGGTCTCAAATATTTCTACTAGTAATTTTGTACAAACCATTATGTTATCTTTGGTATTGATGAGCGCTTTCGGCAGTCAAGCCATCTTCAGGTCATTTACCACCCTAAGAGTGATCATTCTGTTTGTGATTATAACCACTAACACAACTTTCTTAATTAAATAATAACAACCACAACAACAATAACAATTTAAAATAATAAATAATAAAATACTAATAGTAATAAAAATAACAATTAATTTATTTAAAAAATTATAGTGATGGCCTCCATATCGTCTCTTACAGTCATTCCAACCTACAACCCCTTATAGCCATCCTTGACGATTTCTGTCTAACAGGGAAGCAGAATGACTTGTATGTTGCCTGTATGTGAACAAGGTGCGTAGAACAGTATGAATACTTTGGTGTGTACACTCTACCTAACTGGGACGTATTTTAGGGGAGGAATCTTAACACAGCATTAAAGAAAGGGTGAAATGTTACAGAAATATAAAACAACACAAGTAACACGAATAATTTAAACATGCACGTTTATAAAGTGAATACATATCTTAGTCGGAGTCTCAATATTTTATTTACACACAGTACCTTCATAATCTTCTTAAAGGCATTACTGTTCTGATAAAAAATATCACATGTTCACTGTCACAAACTCTGTTCATCATTTTGATGGATCCCGCCGAAGGAGCCAACACATTGTCGCAGATATCTTGGGTCTTACGTATGGCTCTTTGTAACCAATCCCGGACAGATGTATCTCAATAACGCCGTGTTTACTCGCATAGAAAATATAAAAAGCACACATCTTGTAGTGATACTCGATTTTTAATAGACATAGTGCCTCAATGTTCACAATCGGCCTCATAAGAAAACGGTGAATGCTGTAAATAAGAAAAGATTTGTTTTTTAACTGCCTCGATTTTCTGATATGTGTCGTTCAGCTTACATCCCCAAACCACTGAACAGTACTCTGAATCAGTCGATCAACGATTTGGTATAACCGCAGGAATCAGCTGACTGGAAATTACGACTCCCCCCCCCTTCCAGAAACGTCCTAAACTTCTCAGTTAATTCTTGCCTTAGACGTTATTGTATCCACGCGACTAGTAAAAAGTACTTTTGTATCAAAGCGCGGCCAAATCACAAACTTCTTATACTCCTATCAACGTTATGGTAGTCATTTGACTAACATAGTCTTCCGGAAAACGGCCATGATTATTGTCTTGTCCATTTCTGCGGCATGCGATTTGCAAATGACCAAATAATGAAGTTTTCAGCATCAGGAAGTCAAAAAATTACCCATATAATTGTTCACATCGCAGAAAGATTTAAATCAACGAGAAAACATTAAAATCTTCGACAGAATGATTTTTCAATATCACTGACAAACAAGATGAACAGTAGTAGCCCGACATTTGACCCTGCGGAACACCTGAGGTAGCTTTGAACGGTCTGAAAATCTCCCCGGCTACCTTTACATTGCATTAAGGTAATTTACTCTCTCGAATGGGAAAATTTAGATTCCTTTAACGTTTCTTTAACTTATTTATTATTTAAACAATCTAATCTGAAGTAATTAGCAGTCATTTTTATTTTCAACAATAGGGTAGTCTTATCTGCTCGACGCTACAAAGTAGGCTTACAGAAGCACGTTGAATACCTGTTTCTTTTCAGGTATAGTACCATTCTACTAATAATATAAAATAATATAATAATATTAACAATAATATAAATAATAATAATATACAATTTACTTACAAACCTCTGATGATACTGATATTTTTCAGTGAAACGTGCGTCAGGTGTTAAAAAGAATATACAAAATTATACTACTTGCAGAAGAAACAAATTGAATAACATCACAAATTAATAATATAAACTATGAAAACAATTTTGGAAATTGAAATAACAGAGAGCAGGAGGAAATGGAAAGCACGAGGAAAACTACCGCACTGAATTCCATAAACAGCTTAATAGCTTTAAGGGTAGGTAAGGCTTACGGCTTAAATAAGTAAAAATTTAGCGGTGTCCTTCCGCTCTTCTTAGTTTAGACCACCGACCACGGAAAGCCAGGGTACACTACGTTGCAACGTGAGTATACGATCTGAACGGGTTGCAATGTTTTATCTGAACGCATTTAAATCCTTGCTTGTTAAAATTGGATATTCTACTGGGTAACATTCACCAAGAAGCAAGCTGAACATCGTTAAATTGACGGATTCTTATAGATGGATTTGACTGGAATGCACTCAGCGAGATAGAAATGAGCGTTGTGACTGTGGCCGTCACTATGGAAACCGAATATCCTAATCCTAATCGACTTAATCCTAATCGTAGGTTCAACTATTTTCTTGTTGTCGACCATATAATTATTTAATTTAGAAACAGTGGCATACAATCTCTTGCTTGAAGAATATACATTTTCAAAGGACATTATCCAAGTGGTACATACTTTATAACGATACACCCAGAACATTATGTTTTCTATAACATTTATGTATTAATGTGAAACACCAGTAATATGCAGTGTTCGCTAAATATGAAAACATTTACAGAGAAGTAATACTGTCACCGCATAAGCTTGGGGGAACAGAAGGGTTGTCTGCTTCAATAACAGTGTAATTCGTGCTATAGAATTAACGCGTTAAGTTCATTGTCAGAATACAGGGTACGGCTAACGCACATGTGTCTACTTGATATGGTCTTCGTAGAGGCAGGCCATGCTGATACAAAACAATGTTTTTAAATCGAATATATGGCATAGAAAAAGTAAATATTTGGAGGAGTTTTACAGAATTCATGCAAACGGATACCATCATTTACATGTTAGACGCTTATTTAATATAGTCTTCTGGCAATTTTTAACATGATAATGTTTTTAGGCTGGGGGTCATTCCACAAAAATGTAACGTCATCGAAAAATGCAACGCTTCCACACTTTCGATTCCCCACAGTCTAGAAACCTTCGGTCTCTGTCGTTTTAACATGATAATGTTTGTTATATAGTAAGTATATTTGTTATATAGTAAATATTTGTTATACGCACATTATACGTTTCAAAAGCCTAAAAACATTATCATGCTTCGATGTTTCGGTTTCGTCGAAATTTTTTTGTTCTAGTACTAATTTTTGCGTTTTGTATTACACGAATAAACGTTTAATTTCAGAAGTCTAGGAGGGGGGGGGGCGACGCAATGGTTGCGCTGTCACTTCCAGCTGGCGTCGTAGATTAATCTATTTTAGAGTTGATCGTTTCTCTGGGCGCACCCAACCGAAATGTGTAGTTGGCGTAATGTGCTGGAGACGTTAAAGGCGGGCCGCGCTAAGTGATAACCACATTGTATACCGTACGCTACGTTCTGACTGTACGTCAGATCCTGTGAAAGAAAATAAACGCCTTAATCTGAGTAGCTTATGTTTAATTTTAGCTGCTGCAACTGATATTCTTCTTTTTAACTTTGGTTTCTCCAATTTAGAAAAGGAGATCGCTATCCATACTGTCCAATTTCTTTCTGCGATCTCGTCATTTTAGTCAGTACTATTGAGATTCCCGACCCTCGTAATGGCACCGTTTTTGTCGAGAAATCGGGGTTGCTCTTACAACACTGTTGATCCTCCAAAAGCCCCCCACCAGAAAGGAAATTTTGGGCAAAAAGTGGTTAAAGGAAAGAAAGAAATTTACCCATTCGATATTGTTGAAGCAACTGAACTCAGACGATTTCCGAATTTATTTACGAACGAATGAACAATGTTTTATGGAATTGCTGAGAATGGTAAAGCCGTTCATAGAAAAACGTAATACCGTTTTGCGAGTTCAATAAAATATTTCTACATACGTCTTCAGCCATTTTACTCACTATATACTCAAAACAAAATGAAAAACACGTTCAACAACTTGCAGTCCGCTGAAAGAAAAGAAGCAACTAATCGGAACCAACGCCCGACCGCGCTACACACTATACCAGTGGTTCCCAAACCTTTTAGGTCAACTTTTCAGTAGAAAAGTTCATCACGGAGCACTAATTTTCACCTAGCACTTATATGACCATACTATTTGAGGATAGAAGGTAAACATTCAGAATTTAGAACTTTAGACATATGAAACAGGCTTTATTAGTTTATTTCATTACAAAAAAATATTTTCAACTCTAATTTCACTACATACATTACAAAACAAACAAACAAAAAACGTATTAAGGCAACACATTTTTAAAACGAACTAAAAGCAAGTATTGTAAATCCATAATATATCCTCATAGATCTGGTACATAAAACCATTTTTAATGTTGCAAAACCAAAAATGCTACTTGGGACCGTAAAAGAACTATTCTAATGAGACTGATGAGACTGAATTGATTTACATAACTTAGCCATATCTGGTTGAATTTGGGACAGCTGGAGCCGAATATCTTACGTCACATTTTTAAGACCTGGTCTTCCAATTTCTTCAAGGAGCACTAGGAGATGTTTCGCGGAGCACAGTTCGGGAACCGCTGCACTATACGATCTAGGATGGAAGGTGGAAGGGATCTGTCCTAAGTCGGCTAGTCGGATGTGGAGGACCGCCCGACCTTCCTAAATCGGATTCCAACTTTTCTGTAAGGACGATCGTCCTTCGCACTATACAATTTGCTATTTTCATCCTACATTTAGGACATCGGATCGGATTGGATTCGAAGGCGTGTAGTCGGAATTCTTCGCCACAGTAAATGACGAACACCATCATCAGTTGTATTAAAAACCGTGTTTCACTGAAGAGGCCGAAACATCTGATATCAACATCTGTCAGAATGATAACAGAAAGATCACGGCCCGCATCTTAATTTCAACAATTTCTATTCACTATTTACCAAACACCATAACATTTTATATGGGATTAAATTATAATTCACTTTACTCATGAGTACGTTCATTTAATAAATAAATTAACACTTTTTAACGAGAAGATATATTTTACTGATAATACAGCATTTCAATTACAATCACCAGATATTTGGTTTAAAAAGATCTTTCTTACTAACTGAATTGAATGGAATTCAAAAATTGTTCTAAGGCTTTCAAGGCCGGTGTCAGTTGTACCGGGCGTTTGGCCGCGGTCTACGGTTTAATGACAAACCAAACGTTTCGACAGCACCACTGGCTACCATCATCAGTGGAATTCGCAGAATTCGAGTCTAACCTGAAGGCGGGTTGCTAAACGTCAGGCCCACAGTACTGTGGTAAAGGCTGTCTGTGGGGCTGACGTTTAGCAACCCGCGTTCACGTTAGACTTGAGTTCTTCGAATTCCACTGACGATGGCAGCCATTGGAGCTGCCGAAACGTTTGGCTTGGAAATAAACCGTAGGCCACGGCCAAACAGCCCGGTAAACACTTCTTATACAACTGAATCGAATTCAGATCGTAAATACGTACATTCTTTAAAAAAAAATACCAATAGATGATGATGATAGTGTGCACTTTTGAAATACTTGTTATATTATCAGTTACGTAAAACAAATAATTATATATTATATCATATATTATGAATATATTTTATATATGTATATACGCGCGTATTTGTGTAGCATAGCGTCCAGCGATTTCCTCATCCTGTACGCCAAGCTTTTATCTTCGCGTACTGTATATTTATCTGCTTCATCTGTTAGTTCCTCTGTTATTTAGATTAAGCTATATATATATATATATATATACATACAAGAGTCATTAATCCACCGTCATACTTCATTAGACTTGTAACGTTGTTCACTGTTTCATTGTAGGCGTTATTAACAGCTATTAAACAATCGAGTTCAGCGTTCAAGGTCGTCTTTACACGTTGTCACTCCATTAAACCAAGTACTGTAGTAGAGTGAACTGTTCTCGAGATAACAACATACTGTATAAATAGACGCAACGAGTGTACGAGCGGTTAGCACTCTTACCGTATGCGTTGATTGCTGATGAGTCGAATCAGTACTAATAGAGCCGTTCATCGTCGCTTCAAGTGTGTCAAGGTCTTTGAACTTTGATTGTTTATACCAATCGCTGTCTACTCCCCAGCAACAGTGTGTCACAGACGGCAGACGGTTACGACTGGGCGGGTTTGTCCGACACCTAGTCGTCGTTGGTACTTCAACTCAAAACGGGTAATTGCATTAAACTACACAGTCTTCTCAAAACAGTAACAATTGGCATGATAAAGGGCAATTATCTCTATTGTTTTAATTCGCAACGAACCCTAAGATTCGCGATAGCTTTTTCATTTCTGCTAATAACAAACATTTTTCATACCTTAGGTTTTCACGGCAGGCGTTGACATCTGCCGGACTATTAGGCTTTGGTCTATTCCATGTATTTAAAAGAGGCATTTCGGCCCCACCTTCGGAGCCTATAAAACGATTAAAAAATTGGTGGACACCGCGCCAAGTTTCTGCACTGAAGATGGCTTCAGACGGTGGGGTCGATACGTCTGTTTTGCATGAAAGCGCAGTAGACCAGGGCCTAATGTAACGTATTGCCGCGTTACAAATCCAGGGAACCCATCTTAACTGACACTTGCCAATTACATGGGCTGCCTACGTTGTAACGAACTGTTATTAAACTCCAATTAATAGAACAAATTACATAAGATAATTATAAGGAAACAAGGGAAGGTATTTCACTGATTTATGCACTCACTTTCATGTGTAACAAGATGACTTCTCTTTATTAACAACTGTTACTCAAAGATCCCATGACATCATTAATTAGATTAAAATTTTTAAATGCTTTTCATAAAAATTAGGGATCAAACTGATTCTGTATTCTTTTACCTCGGATCCGAGTTTACTTTAAGTATATTTATAGCAAAGACTTCTAAGTATTTTGAGTTCATCTAGACGCTTGCAAGACTTCTTTTACCATTTGAAGAATGGTATTATTACTTAAAGTGGTTATAAATTACATTTACATTTAAGGCGTTACAACGTATGATATTGAATCTTACAGTAAACTCTTAGCTTGTCTCATTTTAATTTTAAACAAAATTTATAGTCTTTGAAAAGTCTCTTTTTAATGTGAGTTGTGTATCAAATATGATTAACTCTCGATAGGCAAGCTATCGAGTCACCTTTACAATTGGTCGTAGTAACCTCGTCCTGGTGTGTCTCTCTTGGGGATTCTTGAAGTCGGAGTCATCATCTGGGTCGTGTCTTCGGCAAGTACTAGATAGGATGTTCACTGCGGAGATTGAAGTTTCTTTTGTAAAAGTAGGTGTAGATCCACGGAGGTCCTCGTCAGCGTCTTATGCATCGTATACGTGTATTTATGAAGTTTATGCAGATCACATCTTCATGTATAAGGTTGTACTTGTATTTACCTCTTGAGGGGAGACGTCATCTTGTTTACTACTTGTTAAGTTTTTGTTTTACTTATTACATTTTTCTTCTTAACACATCTTTATATCATTCACATATTACACAACGCTCGCCACGTTTAGCAGTGGTAGCTAACATTTTAAAATTAAATTAAAAAACCAAATGCATTTTCGTGGAGCTCTCGCTCATACGTCTGTACGGTCTGACGGCAGCATAGTGACTCTCTACTAGATTCGACTGGCACATAACAACGGAGAGGGCCAAGTACTCCGCGACAATATAGTTCCTATTTTTATTTAAATTGACATTCTTATTACCAAAAATAATACATTACTTATACATATATAATTTAAGTGAATTATTTTAACTACTACTCGTGCCTTCAAATTTCTAATTACAAACATTATGATTTTTATATCTTCCTAAATTACAGACGACTCGATAAACACGTTGAGTCCAGAACTAACAGGTCACCGCATGATGACTAGCAAAGGGTTAATTGTGATATTAATAACTTTTTTACAATTCGACTTTTTAATAGTGCTTCTGTTGATTTTCATTCACTTCTCATTCTCATTCTGATTTAGTACAGGGGCTTTAGGTTTAATAGTGCGATTTAAAAATACTTAATCGCTCGCAAATTTAATTTTTATTTATTTAAGATTACAGTTTCAATTAAATCGTCACACTAACAGGCCGGCAGCTATCAGTTTCAACAATATTTTTCATACGGTTTATGAATATAAATGCTGGTAAATGTTTGGCTAATTTGTGTAATCTAAAAAAAAAGAAACGCTTAATATAAAGTCACACGTATGCCGACTTCCTTTTTCTAAAAGCGTAGCCTAAGCACGACATGCAGAATTACTTCACGCGGGTTCGATGTTTCTTCAACATGCAAATGGGCGTTTAAGAGAAGATCGCCTTCGAAATACGAACACACAAAAGCCCTGGATTGTAATTTTGGTGGAATGTCAGCGATTTCGGTTTAAGAACAAACACCAATTTCAGTTAAATATTAGAATTACATTCTTGGATTTCGTTGTCCATGACGTGTCCGTTACTTAACTAAATATCACTATAATAGCCGGTTTAGGCTGTAAGGTAAAACTTTACGTTTTTACTTATAAAAAACTTAGTGTTCCGAGTCGTCAATATTATAGTGATATTTAATTAGAATTACCTTGGTTTCCTTCTTTGCAACTTCTTTGTGTTTTTCCCTCACAATATACACTACGCGTTTCGGGACTTAAAGTCCCATCATCAGGTGGATAAACATTTCACTCATGTAGAGCACGTCACTGGATAAAAAATATATAAAGGTCACGCACATCTCGCTACTCAGTCGATTTCCCCACTCGCGTTAACTCGCGATGCGCATCGCTACCGACCCCGCGAGCGACCAATTTCAGGACAGTGATTTAAAAAAATAGGATTGTTCAGACCGGAACTAGAGCCAGTATCTTACGGAAACAGTTCTTTCAGTTGGTGAAATCACGAGAAACAGCGCTTCGACAAAAAAAATATACTGTAGCTGCCGTCAATGGTGGCCCAATACAACTATTTTTCTAACGATGTTACTTTTATCAATCAGACTTAACTCTACGATAACTGCTGTTCTTACAAAGTCCATTATCGGCCGAGGTTTGTCGACAGGTCACAGTAAGTATACGTCCCTAAAATAAAAATGAAATATACGAGAAAATAAACGTTGCACTGCTTAAAAAAGTTTAAAAACAGTCTGCGAATTTAACTTAACGTGACGTATTGCTAAAAAATATAAATAAAATAAATATAATATTAAAACATGCTATATAACATTAACAGCAGAGAGAAAGTGTCAAATGTAGTCAAAATAATATCAAGGTCATTATTACACGACTTTATTACTATCATATTTATTTATTTTTAAATTTGAGTTTTTTTTTTCGAAAATTGTCGAGACATTCAAAAGTGGCTGCTTTATATATAGATCATTATATAGACAGCTACATTTCTCTAGAGTAAGACTATTCCCTTTCGCGTGTCACAATAGATTGAGAGGAAAATATAACTGGTTTGGGTAAGAAAGCCTACAGCGGTTTACTTCGTCGAGTCTTTCTTTCAAACCGGATGTAATTACCGACACTTCTTTGAGAAAACTGCTCGTGTAGTGTTTATTTCACAGACAATTAACACTGAAAACGAGATGACTACTCTGAGCTGAGATAACGAATGAAAACGTAATTACTGTTCATCAAGTCAGCATACTAAAAGGCGAATCGCACTTGATGAAGTTGTATTCTGTATAGCTACATGAGATGTTGCTCCACCTTCCACACGGAACAGGAGTTCCAGCGCCATTTACAAGGGAAACGCTTCTCCCTCGATCAGTGGCGTATCTAGAATTTGACCTTAGGGGAGGTCCGGACGAGTCGGCCTCATACAAAAGAAAAAGCAACTTAAGACTAATCAATATTACTGTTTTTAAATATGGCTGAAAAACGTATGACAACATCCTGGAATCAGTCCCATTTAAGTAAACGGTAATACACAACAAAAATACGCGGTATTGAAGCATAGTTTACAAGTTACTTATTGACTGAATGGATTTACCTATATTTCGTACTCCAAACTTATACACAAATGGTGTGTAATAAACCTGTTTGTATATTTAAGAAAGAGTTACGACTATATAGCGTAAACAGCTTAAAAATGAATAAAAAGGTCTAAAAATTAAGAGATTAACACAATTCATCAACTTTATTTGACCCTCTAGGGAGTGGGTCCGGTCCCTTTCATTCCCCCCCCCTCCTTAATACGCCCCTGCTAGGAGCACTGTAATGCAAAATACTATGAACGTAGACGGTAATGACACAATAGGTTTACCCATTATTGAAACGTGTTTGCAAGATAACTTATTGACTGCATTTATTTTTCTATATTGCATATTTCAAAAGTGTACGCAAATTCTGTATAATAAACCTGTTTGTATATTTCAAAAAAGAGTTTTATATTATACACATGAAAAAATGATAAAACAGCCGAAAAAATAAGGGATTAACAAAATTCCATGTCAAATTTTTTCGACCTTCTGGGAAGGTTCGGCCCGTTCGACCCCCGTCCCCTAAATACGCTTCTGCCCTCGAGCATATCTGATTTCTACTTGCCTTACCTCAGTTTCGAGTAGACAAAACGAAATCGAAAATCAGTAGGCAGATTCAGATAAGGAATAGTTAACGCGTAATCTTTCGACACAAGATACGGCGTATTCTTACTCGGTACTAACCGAACGCTTATGAAATATAAGAGCAGAACAGACTACCAAAATTAACTACACATTTAACTACAAAATTGGATAACGCGGTTCGAAACCCCCGTAAAGGCACAACAGCAGCTTTGAGCACACTCGGCTCGCTTGTGAATATACTCTCTGTATCAAAATATAGCCTATTAAAGCTTTCGCGGCCGGAGCAGACTTCGTTAACATATGCTTCCGGATTGGTGAGCGGTGGTTCTCAGTTGATTGCGGTAGTCGTCAACATATTCTTCCGGATTGGTGAGCGGTGGTTCTCAGTTGATTGCGGCAGTCGTCAACATATTCTTCCGGATTGGTGAGCGGTGGCTCTCAGTTGATTGCGGCAGTCGTCAACATATTCTTCCGGATTGGTGAGCGGTGGCACTCAGTTGATTTCGGCAGTCGTCAACATATTCTTCCGGATTGGTGAGCGGTGGCTTTCAGTTGATTTCGGCAGTAGTCAGCAGCAGGAGAGCCGGAAGTGGCCCAGAAAGCCGCTAATGATGACCGCTCGATTGCGGCAGTAGTCAGCAGCAGGAGAGCCGGAAGTGGCCCCGCAAGCCGCTAATGATGACCGCTCGATTGCGGCAGTAGTCAGCAGCAGGAGAGCCGGAAGTGGCCCAGCAAGCCGCTAATGATGACCGCTCGATTGCGGTAGTAGTCGAAACGTTTGGAGAAATCAACAGAGGACCATCGCCGCCCAACAACCCCGACAGGAGACATTAATGAAATTAATTGTGTACGTGTGAATTCAGCTATGGAAAAATATAAAACAGTTGTAACATATTTGTCCTACTTAATTAGTTCTTTTTAGAAAACTATGTACTTTTAACCATGTATTACTTTTTTATTATCGTATGAATTTAGCAAAGATTATGAGTATAGCTAATGATCGGGAGATTATGGAGGAAATCAACTTGGATTACAATATTTACCTTCATATAACTCGTTTCCACGCTTCCGCCGTTTGCGCTTAGTGAATTCCAAAATAAAGTTCACCAAACACAACAGTGCCACCGAGAGAAACCCGCAGACGAGCAGCCACATCGTACGGCCGCCGCTCACACGACTCACAACCGCTGTTCGTTACGATGGCAACCGCACGCACGGGAGACGCTGAATTTCGGTATAAAACTGTTCATGTTGGAGCGAGTACCAAATGCGGAGACGTACTGGCCGCGGCTACTGTATCACTAAACTGAATTGAATTACTGTATTTATGTTTGTTTTACTTATCGAGAGAGCGTTTTGTTGTTTAGTGCTGTGTTTCTCTCAGTAGGTCTAAATCCCCCCCTCTCGCTGTCTCTTCCTTCCCTTTTAATACACAGTGACACACAAGTGTTAGTTCACATGCGCACGCACATAAACACACACACAGACCCAGCATAAATTCTCTTTATGCACGCACCGTCACATAAACGTTTTGACATTACGCCTAAATATTTCTCTGTAACTACCTCCTTGCAACCTCCCTCCTTTCATTTTCTCTTTCTCCTTTCTTTGACCCCCCGCGCGCACAAACGGACGCACGCACATAGCACACATTTAAATGTATTTATGAATGTATTTACATGTGAATGTAATATATCTGTACGAACTGAATGACTGTGTTTACAATATAACATCAGTTATTGGCCTATATTTAGACAAACAATTAATAATGAAAAGGAGTTTGCGTGAAAGCTGACGAAGCAAAAAGGTGTGATTGTGTGTATTTTATGTGAGAAATGTGTTACGGGTAGAGAAACACCATGAGAGAGAGAGAGAGAGAGAGAGAGAGAGAGAGAGAGAGAGAGAGAGAGAGAGAGAGAGAGAGAGAGAGAGAGAGAGAGAGAGAGAGAGAGACAGACAGACAGACAGACAGACAGAGAAACCTACAGAGAGACAGAGACAGACAGTCAGAGTGGGAGAATGAGTCTGAATTCGGATGAGAGAGAAAGTTCTCTTATGTTACTGATAACATGAAATTGTCACTATTCTGATAACATATGTCATTCGGTCAGTGTGGTATTGTGTGTTAATGTGTTGTACAGATTATGTAACTTGTAAATTACCATGTACAAAATACTCTATAGCGTAAATGTTTATGAATTGGTATTAACGTATTGTTCTGTTCCAGCTTTGTTAGTTTTATTAGCAGCCATCTTAACACCAACTTTGTCACTACTTATTGCCACACTGCTAAACACTTCGTTCTTGACGAGGCCTTTCGGTGTCTTCACCATCTTCAGATCTTAAACGACCTCGGCGTAGTGTGGCAATAAGTAGTGACAAAGCTGGTATTGTTCTGTCATTAAGTAGCTACTGCACCCAAAATAAGTGAGTTTTCACCGCTATTTACTGTTTCGTATTACTGTCGCAGAGCGTCACTAATCCGGCATCGTATGGACTCGTAAGGAAAGTCCAGACTTTTGTAAACAACTATTGCAACGGTGTCAACTGAACAGGTAATTTGAGTTATAGAAGAGCTACATTCCGCATACCCAGCGATTATACAGGATGTGACAAGGGTGACGACATTGTTGATGGTCCTTCAGAAACCAATGCATTCAACACACAGGAGTGCACTGTTTTACCTCGATAGTATCGAATATTTGTTACTGAGGAAAATAGGCGATTCACAAAAAAAGCACTCAGATCTTACCCCAAAATTTTTTCGCAGTTCCTTTGTAGTTTGTTATTGTTTCGTAGCTGATAACATTCATGATTATAAAGAGTTCACTGGTATTTTTTAACTTTAGCAAGTCATTGAAAATCTCATCTAGACAGGAGTACGAGACTTTATCTATCTCGTATATGGATGACATAAAAGAAGAAAGGAAGGGAAGAAATTGGAAGCCCACTAACATCTGAGTTGCGAAGGAGGAGTAGAAGAAGAAAAAGAAGAAGAAGAAGAAGAAGAAGAAAAAGAAGAAGAAGAAGAAGAAGAAGAAGAAGAAGAAGAAGAAGAAGAAGAAGAAGAAGAAGAAGAAGAAGAAGAAGAAGGAGGAGGAGGAGGAGGAGAAAAAGAAGTTACTTCAATTGGCGAAACCACAAAACGTTTAGCTTTACTGGCGAGGCCTACGAATAAATAAATGTTATTCTGACTTAAATAACCAACAAGTAAGAGGAAAAGGTTGGAAGAGAGTAAACTTATAAACCGTAATTGGCATCACAATAAGTCACAGACGAAAATATGCCTAAGAGAACACAGTAATTACAGCTGAGTATGCCTTTTGTTCTGGAAACATTTGATGGAAAATTTCGATGTTCTGTTGAAAACAGAAAATGTCTAAAGACATATTTAGCTGAGAATGTAATAACTTGCTTACGCCGGACTGGAGACAACAGAGAATTTCATTACAAATGTACGCGCGCGCGTGTAATTGTACTTAGGATATAAATCATCCTCGTGTTGTTGCCTTGTTTACACAGCCTAGTTGCTAATAAGTTTGCACACGCAACCGAAGAAACTCCATTGTGCAAGCGAAAGAAGAAAAGATGCATGCAAGCAAGATGGGTACGCGGACAGTTCATTAATGACAAATTGCAGGCTACAGGGAAACCTTCTCCTTAGGTCACGCGACGATTTCCGTGAGAGAAGAGGGCGGACTGACTCTCGCCCGGTAGTTGCGATACAGTGATTTAATAATTTTTTTAGCAAAGTTACAGTAGCGTCCTATCTTACTTACACGTACGAATCGTGATACCGATCATATTTAACATGATATCATATTTGAAGGTAACACAAATGGGCTTAAACTCCCAGCTTAACTCCTTTGGAGTTCTCACCCGACATAATTGACCGAGTACGGGGATCTGTTGAAATGTATAAAAAGGCACGTCGAAGGATTGCGCAGTATGAGATAATGGAATACATTGTCAGGGACACCCGGAAATGGAAATAAGACAAGAGTGTTAAATAAAAATGGGCAGGCCTATATAAAGATATTTACCAAAATTATTAAATGCATTGTTATTAAACTCTCTCTCTTTCTCCCCCCCCTCTCTCTCTCTCTCTCTCCCCCTCTCTCTATTTATGCACCTAAGCATTCAAAGAATTTCGACGAAGCCGAAACATCGAAGCATGATAATGTTTTTAGGCTTTTGAAACGTATAATGTGGATTACGTTTGGTGGATTACGTAAATCATTTCCAAACCACAGACGATCACAAACAGAGCATGTAAAACCAAATTTATTCTCACTAAATCGTTTGCTAAACCCAATGTCAGCAGCGATTATTTCTGTCTTGATGCGTTTACATATCAAATTCTAGACTGTGGGGAATCGAAAGTGTGGAAGCGTTACGTTTTTCGATGACGATTTTTGTGGAATGACCCCCAGCCTAAAAACATTATCATGTTAAAAATGTATATACGAACTGCGCGTCGTTTCTGTCTTCTGTTAAGGACCGTGTAAATTGTTGCGAAGAATACACCTAGTTAAACACATCTCATATTAAAATTATCAAAGAGTATGTCCAGACTGTTGTCCGAAGAAAATCTGACGTGTAGAACCGAAGCAATTAACTGTAGAAAATGATGAGGCCTTAGGTGGAATGTGTTACCAACATGTGTTCAGATTGTTTGAAATGCAATAAGCTTGCTACGAGGTGAATCTACACAAAGAGAACGGCAGTTGTCACACCGACGTCTGCTGTTTTGGGGTATAGAACGGCGCCGTATCTGTACGGCTTGATATTAAGTGATCACTCGTTGGTAGCTATAATTTCATGATGCCACTTATTAAGCAGTATTATGAAATGAGAACAGATCGTATTGGGTTGTTACATCTGTGAAGAAGAATTATTTAATTTGCTTTCATTAATGTAAGTATTAAGTGTAATTACATTAGATTAAGGTAATTTAAAACAAAACGATTATGTTGTTAGAACTTATTTGGATTACCTTAAACGTTTAAAGTCACCGACATCCAGGTA
This sequence comes from Magicicada septendecula, assembly GCA_034769895.1. Lineage (NCBI taxonomy): Eukaryota > Metazoa > Arthropoda > Insecta > Hemiptera > Cicadidae > Magicicada > Magicicada septendecula. The sequence goes on from CM068373.1 coordinate 471,044,906, forward strand.
CAATCTTCCACGTAAGGTTTGTCAGCATCGAAAGGATTATTTAATGATGTATTTTCTGAGGGTACAAGAATACCGACTTCCAATATTTCGAAAAACTACTGTGATTATGTCAATAAGAAATTAAAACTAATAACATAATTTTAACGTGATTTTAAATAATATGAATGCTGGACGTAAATAGCAGGCAAGAAATATAAACGGTACAAATAAGAACAATGTAATATTGTTTAGTATATAACAGAATACAAATATGTAATATATACGAATAAAATAATAAGAATTGTGAACATTCACATAATCGTCTAGTCTAGAGATTTAGCGGCCATGAAATTTTTTCTCAGTTTAAGTATAACAAGATTTGGGAAAAACCGAGATCAGAAGAGAGTGTCTTTCAGTTTTCTATAGTAAAAACTAAACCTAAAAGGAGCAATAGTTATTAGACATAAGAGCAATAAGGCGATACTTAATCTGAGTAAAGAGACACATTTTTAGACGTGTTTAATGTAATAAAGAGACGCTTAGAATTCTACTGGATTGTTCAGAAGACTGAGTTTTCAACAGGTCAATTGAAAAAACAATTGAATTAATTGAACATATGGCTATTACGGTAGGTCCTAGAAAAAGGTAGACTAGTGACGTGTTAATGGAATTCTGATTTAAACTACAGAGAATTCTATAATAAACAGTGTGTCCAAAAGTAGCTGGTAATTCCATTTTTCGAAGGAGAAGAACTGTTAGAAGTGGAGGAGCTGGTGATGCTGAGGCACAACGGTTCGCACAGGGTCCACGATCAGTCCTTGCGAACATAAGGTCACAACGAATCAATATTCTGTATACCAATGAAGACTACTATAATAATGATTAAAATTCCATATCGGTTCTGAAGTGTAGGCCTACTGTAACTTTCTGATTTAAAAAAAGTGCGATATTCAGACTGTTATTTATCGGCAAAACAATAATAATTTTTCAATCAACTTTCACTATCAACATTCAACAAACTCCACCAGTACACATTTAATCGCATTGTGCCTTAGTTTAATTGCGTTGTGACACGTTTCAATCTTCTGGCCTAAACACTCCTGGGTATGGGATCTCTCTACAACGCACCTGTCTCAATCTTATCTCTTGTTCACCACAATATATTCTTTTAATGTTCAAAGACACACTGCGGAATAATAATTAAAAAATGTTGTGTAAAAAACAAACAACAAAATAAATTAAACACCCATTATTTGCAGTGACATGTTATCTCATTGTCCGTTTTTCCTGGTTTCCGTGTATGTGTCTGCACACGTTGGTTCTGAAAACATGTTATAACATTCGCCATTAATAAAGTGTTGGCATGTGGTGCTGAGTCTGGTGAATATTTAATATCAATCATGCGTCTGCGCAGGGCTCCACCTAGACGTGTAATAACTAGCCACAGTTTTTATTAAGTACTGATTATAATAAGTATTCATAAAATCATACATTTAAAAACGGTTATTTGTAATCAAACACAGTTTTTTTTTAGGAAGAATAGTACAGAAGTTAACGTAATGCACTGAATAGAGTTCCTAAGGCTTTCCCGGTAGAGGCGTCTACATAGTTGGAAACATTATTGGCAGCGCTGATTGGCCACGAGTCTATACTGACAGGCGTTTCGAGGCCACGAGTCTATACTGACAGGCGTTTCGAGGCCACGAGTCTATACTGACAGGCGTTTCGAGGCCACGAGTCTATACTGACAGACGTTTCGAGGCCACGAGTCTATACTGACAGGCGTTTCGAGGCCACGAGTCTATACTGACAGACGTTTCGAGGCCACGAGTCTATACTGACAGGCGTTTCGAGGCCACGAGTCTATACTGACAGGCGTTTCGAGGCCAAGAGTCTATACTGACAGACGTTTCGAGGCCACGAGTCTATACTGACAGGCGTTCCGAGGCCACGAGTCTATACTGACAGACGTTTCGAGGCCACGAGTCTATACTGACAGACGTTTCGAGGCCACGAGTCTATACTGACAGGCGTTTCGAGGCCACGAGTCTATACTGACAGACGTTTCGAGGCCAAGAGTCTATACTGACAGACGTTTCGAGGCCACGAGTCTATACTGACAGACGTTTCGAGGCCACGAGTCTATACTGACAGACGCTTCGAGGCCACGAGTCTATACTGACAGACGTTTCGAGGCCACGAGTCTATACTGCCAGACGTTTCGAGGCCACGAGCCTATACTGACAGACGTTTCGAGGCCACGAGTCTATACTGACAGACGTTTCGAGGCCACGAGCCTGTACTGACAGACGTTTCGAGGCCACGAGTCTGTACTGACAGGCGTTTCGAGGCCACGAGCCTATACTGACAGGCGTTTCGAGGCCACGAGTCTATACTGACAGGCGTTTCGAGGCCACGAGCCTATACTGACAGGCGTTTCGAGGCCACGAGTCTATACTGACAGACGTTTCGAGGCCACGAGCCTATACTGACAGGCGTTTCGAGGCCACGAGCCTATACTGACAGACGTTTCGAGGCCACGAGTCTATACTGACAGGCGTTTCGAGGCCACGAGTCTATACTGACAGGCGTTTCGAGGCCACGAGTCTATACTGACAGGCGTTTCGAGGCCACGAGTCTATACTGACAGGCGTTTCGAGGCCACCAGTCTATACTGACAGGCGTTTCGAGGCCACGAGTCTATACTGACAGACGTTTCGAGGCCACGAGTCTATACTGACAGACGTTTCGAGGCCACGAGTCTATACTGACAGACGTTTCGAGGCCACGAGTCTATACTGACAGGCGTTTCGAGGCCACGAGTCTATACTGACAGACGTTTCGAGGCCACGAGTCTATACTGACAGGCGTTTCGAGGCCACAAGTCTATACTGACAGGCGTTTCGAGGCCACGAGTCTATACTGACAGACGTTTCGAGGCCACGAGTCTATACTGACAGACGTTTCGAGGCCACGAGTCTATACTGACAGGCGTTTCGAGGCCACGAGTCTATACTGACAGACGTTTCGAGGCCACGAGTCTATACTGACAGGCGTTTCGAGGCCACGAGTCTATACTGACAGACGTTTCGAGGCCACGAGTCTATACTGACAGGCGTTTCGAGGCCACGAGTCTATACTGACAGACGTTTCGAGGCCACGAGTCTATACTGACAGGCGTTTCGAGGCCACGAGTCTATACTGACAGACGTTTCGAGGCCACGAGTCTATACTGACAGGCGTTTCGAGGCCACGAGTCTATACTGACAGGCGTTTCGAGGCCACGAGTCTATACTGACAGGCGTTTCGAGGCCACGAGTCTATACTGACAGGCGTTTCGAGGCCACGAGTCTATACTGACAGACGTTTCGAGGCCACGAGTCTATACTGACAGACGTTTCGAGGCCACGAGTCTATACTGACAGACGTTTCGAGGCCACGAGCCTATACTGACAGACGTTTCGAGGCCACGAGTCTATACTGACAGACGTTTCGAGGCCACGAGTCTATACTGACAGACGTTTCGAGGCCACGAGTCTATACTGACAGGCGTTTCGAGGCCACGAGTCTATACTGACAGGCGTTTCGAGGCCACGAGTCTATACTGACAGACGTTTCGAGGCCACGAGCCTATACTGACAGACGTTTCGAGGCCACGAGCCTATACTGACAGGTGTTTCGAGGCCACGAGCCTATACTGACAGGCGTTTCGAGGCCACGAGTCTATACTGACAGACGTTTCGAGGCCACGAGCCTGTACTGACAGACGTTTCGAGGCCACGAGTCTGTACTGACAGGCGTTTCGAGGCCACGAGCCTATACTGACAGGCGTTTCGAGGCCACGAGTCTATACTGACAGGCGTTTCGAGGCCACGAGCCTATACTGACAGGCGTTTCGAGGCCACGAGTCTATACTGACAGACGTTTCGAGGCCACGAGCCTATACTGACAGGCGTTTCGAGGCCACGAGTCTATACTGACAGACGTTTCGAGGCCACGAGTCTATACTGACAGGCGTTTCGAGGCCACGAGTCTATACTGACAGGCGTTTCGAGGCCACGAGTCTATACTGACAGGCGTGTCGAGGCCACGAGTCTATACTGACAGGCGTTTCGAGGCCACGAGTCTATTCTGACAGACGTTTCGAGGCCACGAGTCTATACTGACAGACGTTTCGAGGCCACGAGTCTATACTGACAGACGTTTCGAGGCCACGAGTCTATACTGACAGACGTTTCGAGGCCACGAGTCTATACTGACAGGCGTTTCGAGGCCACGAGTCTATACTGACAGACGTTTCGAGGCCACGAGTCTATACTGACAGACGTTTCGAGGCCACGAGTCTATACTGACAGACGTTTCGAGGCCACGAGTCTATACTGACAGACGTTTCGAGGCCACGAGTCTATACTGACAGACGTTTCGAGGCCACGAGTCTATACTGACAGACGTTTCGGCCTCACCACTGGAGGCCATCGTCAGTGTCGGTAACAATTGGCACGGGGTCCGCCAATTCACCCTAGAAATGAGGTAGAGATGTCCTGTTTAATAGTAGGCTTTATCCTCTTCTATTCATCGCGACAAAACCATGTTTAAAGATCTCCACGGACTCCATGTACTGCCAAGGGTAATAGGCACACTCCGAGACAAGATCTTGGTCTCCTCAAAGAGAACGCGATGACCAGCGTTGGAGAGTCTCTCTCTTCTTCTAGGTTAGCAGCCCATAGGCTGGTTGGCAGCAGCTCGCCATTCTTCATGATGCTTTTCTGCTTTTCTTTTCAGCTCACAATATGATGTGCAGTTCATATCGACCATAAGCTGTTTCATGTCGTCTAAACGGGGTCGTCATCTGTGATTCTACCCTTCAATTGTTCCTTCTATTATTCTCTTAACCAACCTATTGTGTCGTAGTATATGCCCTATAAACTTAGCTCTTCTGCTTTTTAAATTTCGCAGAAAGACCTTCTCCTCCTGCGCTCTTCTAAAGACTTCCTCATTCGTTATCTTCTCCCTCCAGCTTATATTGAATAGTCTTCTGTAGCACTAGGTCTCAAATTCTTGCAGTCTTTTCTTGTCACTTTCTCCAATTGTCCAAGATTCACTCCCGTATAGGGCAACACACGTATGTCTTTACTAGATTCTTCCTTACTTTTAGTCTGATAGTGTTTGAAGTGAAAAGGTTTTTTGTTTGTTGAATGCAATTTTAGCTTGTAGAGTAATATATTAAAACAATTTGGTCACTTTAATTTTAGCTTTCTTGACGCTGACTTCTGTGGAACTTTATAAAAATTAAATACGTGATGAAAGTTAGCTAATAAAATTTTAAGTTATAAGTAGAATGAGAGAATAAACACTAGTAAACGAGAAAATACGCAAGTAATGGAGTTATAAGTTGAAGTACTGTGAAGTGAATCGTTTTAAGGGAAACACGACACCCCATCAATGATTTCATACTAGTGAGCTATACGAGAAGAAATGACCTGCTTTGTGAAAAAGCCAGACATGGCTTCTACACCAGGACAATGGTCCGGCCCATAAAGCAGTGTCTGTCAAGATGTTTTTGGCCAAGCACGGAATCACTGTCTTGGAACACCCACCCTAGTCACCTGATCTCGCCCCGTGTGATTTCTTTTTATTTCCTAAAGTCAAGTCAGCTCTAAAAGGAACCAGATTTGAAACTGTAGATGCAGTAAAAGCAAATGCGGCGGAGGCCATGAAAGGGCTTTCAGAAGATGACCTGAAGCACTGCTTTGAACAGTGGAAAATTCGTATGGAACGGTGTAGGGATCAAATTGGGGAGTACATTGAAGGTGATAAAATAAAAATTGTGAAATATTTAAATAACTCGAAATATTATTAAAAACTTTAAATAAAAAGTTTTAAAACACCAATCCGGTTTTTTCCTAGCCACACCTCGTATGTTGTCTGTAACAGTAGCCGCAGGATTACACCATATGTTGTCTGTAACAGTAGGCCGCAGGATTACACCATATGTTGTCTGTAACAGTAGGCCGCAGGATTACACCATATGTTGTGTAAACGTATTTAGTTAAGAACAGTGTAAAGATATCTCTACCATGCTTATCCCTTCGAACACGTGTCCCTTGTTCGTAATTGACTCATATGTTGATATACATGTCAGTTCATTTGACCGCAAGTGTTGGTGACACTTTAATGAAACGTGCAGATACAAGTACCGTATCTATAGTGTTAAAACTTCAACAAAACTGTCAATTACAAGAAACTATATAATAAAGATTGCTGTTTAGAAACAATGAGCTCTACAAATGGATAATAAAAGTTTATTACTTACAACCATAAGCACGATTAAATATTTTTGTCATCTCTGCTGTTGTCAGTTATTGCGCGTTTCCGCACCTACGTTATTTGTTGTAGCTGTGAAATGGAACGTAGCTAACGGCGAACGTGGAAGAAGAAGAGAATCAGTAACAGCCGTATAAGGCGATCTACAGATTACGAACGTAGGGAACGTGGAAGAAGAAGAGAATCAGTAACAGCCGTATAAGGCGATCTACAGATTACGAACGTAGGGAAGGTGGAAGAAGAAGAGAACCAGTAACAGCCGTATAAGGCGATCTACAGATTACGAACGTAGGGAACGTGGAAGAAGAAGAGAAACAGTAACAGCCGTATAAGGCGATCTACAGATTACGAACGTAGGGTGTGTGTAGAAATTTGTGTGTTAAAGGTTTCAGTACATTTATTTTATCTGATAAATTTCAGAAGCAAATACATTAGGCTAATAAATTAACACGAAAGATTAATTAACATAAATTAATTTCGAATGTCAACAAAGGACGTTGTTTCCAATCAATTGTGAAACTCTTAAATTTTGTTATAAAATATTTTGGTATCTAAAATACGTATTAGTAACTGATGTCAATGTTACTTAGACTAGGCAATTCTCACAAATGGTAATTGTCTGTTAAGAGTTATTGTTTGCCTCGCTGTTAGGCCGTGGTGTCTCCTGCTTGTGTGCAAGACGGACGTTTCGTCACCACCGTCGGAGGCCACCTTCAGTGCCAGAAAGAATTGGCACGGTGTCCGCCAATTACCCAGTCACTCGCCAATTGTTTCTGGCACTGAAGGTTATAACGGCCACTTAGGCCATTACGTAAAATTAATAAAACTAGACCGTTTGGCCTAGACGGAGCGAAAAATGTGCTGGAGCCCAGAGTGACGGGACTTGCAATAAAACACTCATGTAACCATTAACAACTTTTTATTAGTGTTTTTCTTTTTTTCCTATAACATGTTGATTTAAATCCTTCGAAAATGAGTTCTAGTATGGTTCGTTTTTCAACATAATTTAAATTTACAAAGGTTATTTACAATATTAATTTTTGAAACACCTGTGCTTCTGATACCCCTTGTGTAGAGCATGTCTTTACATTTATATATAACGTCAATTAATTACTCTTGATTTAAAAAAACGGGTGGAGTTGTTGTTGAGTGTTTAGTAATTGGAAGGCTCCCACCTGTACTTTGAAGAACTGGAATGATACCAGGTAGAGCCGTGGCGATGAGTTTTTGAAGAGTTCTTGAAGAGTTCCGAAGCTCCAGCTCGTCTCATTCTGGGTAGCTGTCCCTTGGTGTGTTGTAGGATAAGTGGTTCGCGGCCTGACGGCGTTGGAGAGCATCCGGGTGCACTGCTCTGCAGGTGGTGACTGTTGTAGGTGTCACCATCTCCGCATTCACCTGTCTACCGGCTGTGCGGGGACCCTGAGACGCTTTAGAATTTTACGAAGTCATATTGAATGCTGAACACGTACTTCGCTCTGCCGTCAGACCACAAACACCCTGTCAGAAGGTTGGAGACGAAATGAGAAAGGACTACGTATTCTGCGTTCCCACATGGTACAGAAATTCAACTTGTTTCGAATTGTCGAAGATAACCTCCGGCCGGGAACGCATCAGCTGTTACAGTTGGCTTGCTTACTGGATCGCGTCTCCGTGCCACAGACACGGCCTTAATAATCATGTTAGCTGTGGCCACGCGCTTTGGCGGCACCAATCGTTCAAATCACGCCGGGAAAATTCAAACCCCAGCACAAGATGGCCTCCGACGGTGGGGGCTAAACGTCTGTCCAGCAGTAGACCACAACAATAACTTCAACAATGTTGACGCCGCCGCGAAAGCCTAAGGAATTCTACGCTAATTGTTTGTTACTTGAAAGTTCGTACATATTGGTTTTCCTATGCACGACTTAATGTTATGGAAATTTAATATTATATAAAATTACTAGCTGCATACACGTGCTTCGCTACGGTGATTGTATAAAAAAAAAGGTAGCCTATGTGAAATCAGAAAAAAGAAATAGGTTATTTGTGAAGCTTAGAAACTGGTATTTTGAAACTAAGAGAAACTATTTAAGCTCGATTAATTTGAAGATGATCAACCTTGAAAATGATCGATTTGATCAAGCTCGATCAATAAACTATTAAAGCTTGAAAATTAATGAGTTATCAACAATGACGTCGTAATAACGTAGGCGTTAAAGTTTTCAAAACCCTTTCTTAGCAAGCACCTAAAAGCCAAGAGGAACATACGTGCTGAATTTCAAGTTTGTAGGCTTTATAGTTATGGAGATTTCGTGATGAGTGAGTGTATGAATAATTCAGTGGCATTTCGGCTTTTATATATATAGATTTAGATAGGCCTACATATAGTTGCTGTGTTTCAGCAGCACTGAACCGTTTGTAGTACAATCGAAACAGTATTTATTTGGTTTGATTGAACGTTTTTCATATGCAGCTGGCCAAACTTCTCCGTATCCTGTTCGGAATATATGAGCCGAACTTAGAACTCAAAATAAACCCTCAACGCCACTAGCAAGGAATAGAGGTACAAGTTGAACTGTGTCGAGATTATTTTCGCGCCTCCTCGTGGTTATAGGTTAGATGAAAAAAATACTATTTAGTAACTCCCTAAAAGCCTAAAGCAAAGCAAAAAAATAAACATTAGGCTTCCAGGAACCCTGTACAGTTGAAAAAAATCTGCATTATCGGTGTCACGGTTTTTACCGGTTTTCGCGTTTTTTCGCGTTTAGGGGTTAAAGTTTTCGAAATCCTTTCTTAGCGACCACCTAGACGCCAAGAGGAACATACGTGCCGAATTTCAAGTTTGTAGACTTTATAGTTATGGAGATTTCGTGACGAGTGAGCGTATGAATAAGTCAGTGGTATTTCGCTTTTATATTATATAGATGAATAAGACAAGAACTCAAAAAGCAAAAGAATGATGGCGGAAAATTTGGTCTGTCCACATAGAACACGAAAAATTAAATCCGAATTAAAGTTTTCTTACGAAGAATGAAAATGTGCATTGTTATGATTACGGAACACTCTACGTGTTTATCGAATGTTCCAGTGGAATCCGGCTGTAACGTGTGTGCGTGCGTACGTGATTCTCAACGCGTTAGCTAGATTGTGCCAGAAGCCGCAATCAATTAGGCTCTAACGTTTTCCTTTATTGTTAATGCGTAGTGTGGAATATTCTGGTATTTCGGCGGGGTATAAATACAAGTACAGTACTCAGGGACGTTCAGTTCAGTTTGATTGAAATACGGTTCGTAGTATTTTAGTTAGTTAATGTCGGGCGATTACTCTGTGCGTTAAAGTGGTTATTAGTGAAAAGTAATTATTGTGGCGAAATGATATGGGTTTTATAATCGTGCGGGACAATAGTAATACAAGTGTGTTTTATATTAGTAGAGTTTTTATTGCGTGTGAACAATTTGTGTTTGATTTATTGTAAGAGACTCTCTTGTTGATTACAAACTGTTTTATTGTGATAATTAAAGCTGGTGATTAGTGACTTAATTGGTGTCTTGTATTTTGTTTTCCACTGTACCATACGACGATCAGTTAGGCCGTCGTAATAGTATCGAAAAGAATGGTTTCGGAAGCTCCCATAGAACGAAGAGCTTCCACAGAACGAAGAGCTTCTACAGAACGAAGAGCTTCAAGTGTTCAAGGAACGCAAAACGAGACTAAATAGTCGCAATCGTAACCGTAATCAGTGAGGTTTCGTTATGTCCTCGCACCGGTCTGGTTGGTTTTCATCAACACTTTCTTCTCTGACACTTAAAGGTGACTTGATGGTATTCTTTAACAAGGAGGATTTTGCCTCTTTGCAGGAGTCGTCATACGGGGTGACTGACTTTTCTACCGAGACATTGTTTCATCTATGTAGTAAGTTTACAAGCTGTGGCCCGGTACGCAGTTTCTGTCAATATTAAAAAGATTATGATTAATGTATCCTTATTATTTTGTAAATCAGCGGAAACGAAGTAAATCTGTGGAAATGGTGTAACTTATATGAAATAAATGCTTGGCCTCTCTAATCTCCTTACAGGAATCATCTGGAATAAAGTTGGCCACTAATAGAGAACTGGTGTCTGTTTTGTGTCTTGTATATCAGAGTTCCGCTTTGTTTTCCATTCTTCATATTCGTCATTTTCTCCTTACACATTTTCAGACACCAATTCCCCCTCCTTCTACCATTATTTTATCTTATCGTCTAGCATTATCTGAAGTACATCATATTTCTTGTGCCTCATTAAGCTCCCTAAATAGAAGACGTTTATATTATAAGTCGTGTCTTTGGTTTACTTATTACTGTTTGCCAGTTATTATTCTGTCCACTTAACTAATCGTTCGCTGGTGTTCTCACATGCCCACGTGTCCTCTTTTGTTGTCCGTGTTTCGCATCCATGCAGTAGCAGTGGCCAAAGTAACAATTTATTGTTATAAGTAGTTTGAAAGTCGACAGTTCTAGGCTAATAAAATATCTGTCGAATATTTACAAATCTTGTTCTCGCTATTTCAATGTTTGTCCTTTTGATTTGGTTCACGTTATGTGTCAGCGTACGTTATGTATTCACAAAATACATTTTTAACATGATAGTGTTTTTAGGCTGGGGGTCATTCCACAAAATGCGTGATGCAAAATGTGTAACGTCATCGAAAAATGTAACGCTCTAGGTGATGTTAACACTATATTTTTTCCACGCTTTCGATTCCCCACAGTCTAGAAATCTTCGGTCTCTGTCGTTTTAACATGATAATGTTTGTTATATAGTAAATATAATATATTTATGAAGACTGTATTATATTAAAATCTATGTACGACGTTCAAAGTATATAGTCGTGAATCGGTCAGAAATCCGTACGAACATCGCTGAACACGAGAGCCTGCAGTTTATGCACATTATACGTTTCAAAAACCTGAAAACATTATCATGCTTCGATGTTTCGGTTTCGTCGAAATTCTTTTTAAACAACAAATGGCCTTGCATCAATAATCAAGTGTACATTGCCGACGAAACGGAGTTCGCGGATTTGACTCCGGCAACAATATTAGAAATTATTTGAATTACGTGAATGTATACGAGGGCGTTATCATAATCATGACACTACTTCACGTACGTGGGCACAAGTTATAAAAACACATATAAACGCTCGAACACTGTCACGAATGTGAATGTCAGTAAATAACAAAAACCTCCTTCATAATCAAGTCGTGAATTCCGTATACACGTACGGGAACCAGCTTCGGGGTTGTGCAAAAAGGAGTCGTATAAACAATGCTCAGGTTTTCGAATAGTAATGTAATGTAATCGTCGTCCTCTCTCTAGCCTCTCAAGCGTAGAAATCCGCGGCCATCGAGCCACCGTGTGTCATCTATCCATATGGGTGTGCCGCTTGACTTCGCTAGTCACACCATGATCCTTTAACCACACGCTGGGTTGCTCCATTATTGGAAGAGGTTTCCAGTGAAGGTACCGAGGTACTAAAGTTCTAAACACCCAAGGAGAAGACTCCAAACGTCTGAACACTTTGATCTAGTGTAGTGACACTGAATAACACAAGAAATGAATTTTTCAATTATAGGATCCAAGATAAACACGATCTTACTCTGTATCTAGGTTAAGGATTTATTTAGACCCGTAGGTTATTCGATATAACGACTAGTATGAATATTTAAAAAATCGGTCCGATCTTCACCAAAATTGATAGGCCTTGAGTCCTCTACAATTCAGGCACATATGCAAAAAATTATTTGATTTTGTTTGAATTTACATCAGTTATCGTTCGTCATAGAAAAAATTAATCTTGTTAAAACATGAAACGTTGCAGGTAAACTACCCCTTCCCCTTGACCGATCTTCACAAAAATCAATAGGCCTTGAGTACTATACAACTCAGGTACAAATGCAAAACATTATTTGATTCTGGTTGAATTTGCGGCAGTTATCGTTCACCATAGAAAAAATTCTACACACAGACACTTTTCGGAAAATGACTTTTCTTTATGTTTTGAGGGTAATACGATCAATGAGCCCTTATCTCGAACACGATTTTTTTCGCCATCACCGTACTTCCATTTGCTTATGGAACATGGAAGTAAAAATTAGAAAAAAACAACTCCGATAACCGTGAAACGCTGCTCTGAGAATAAGCCTAACATCTATTTCTTTTTTTGTGAAAACAGGACGCTTAGACTTACAAAGGAGAGTTGAATGTACAGAATCAAAGAAAACGATTATTGAGATTAGATATCGTTGGTGTATGTGAACGATTGAACTATTGCACAGCGAACGTGAAAATCCTTTGAGTAGTCGACGAAGAAGCGGCCAATATCACCATGTCAATATCTCTATTGTTAGTGTCTGGGCGCCTGTCAGACCGATATACCAATATTACGTACTAACGCACCGGCTCGTTTCAATAACCTTGTTTTGCATTATTTTTTGGGCTACTTTGAATTCAGAAGTAAATTCGCAAATCTTAATTTTGGGCTGTCCATAACGTCTTGTTAGTCCGAAAAACTAGTTTGCGCTGCTGTAAGATACTGAGACATACAAGAGTTCTGTGCGGACATTCCGTTAGTTAGTTACCCTTAAGGGCTTACATTTTTCGTAGCTTACGTGTTTGGTCATTAGATTCATTGTACGAACCTTTATTGTTGCCTGTGATGTCTCAAATGCAAATGGATTTTGTCGGTTTTTTAGTTTTTTTTTTCAACCATAAGTTTATAGGAGTTTGTGAATTCAGTCTTTGTTTTGCTGGATCTACATCATTGGGTATACCCAATACAATGTTTTCATAATTTGAATCCAATGTGAGTATTTTAGGTTTTGGTATAGGCCTACTGTTCATGGACTCTGCACCCCAAATAACTTCATCTTCCCACTTCCCATCCACGAGTTCTTCAGTCTCAACAACTCGTGTATGGGAAGTGGGAAGATGAAGATATTTGGGAGGCAGAGTCCATGAACAGTAGACCTATACCAAAACCTAAAATACTCACATTGGATCCAAATGATGAAAACATTGTATTGGGTATACCCAGTGATGTAGATCCAGCAAAACAAAGACTGGATTCACAAACTCCAGTAAAAGTTAAAATACCACATCCCCACGTTAATAAATAAGTTTACAGTACAGACTGTACTTTATTATTCTATACAAAGGACTGTCATTTTTCTTTAAAAGGCAACCAGGAAATCCTGTTCTCCACCATTCTTCTAAATCAATATAACTTTCAGAAACCATCTTCCCCAAAAGTTGTAATTAAAAAATATGGAGATTAAATCCATTTTCTCTGAACACATGGCTTAGACTTTTTGTCTCCTTCTGTTCCATCACACCTAACCTTTGGTTTCGTTTCCTTCTATTAAAACTATACTGTTTGTCTTTTTTCATTTTCTCTTCCCATCATTCTCTATAACCACATGTCCATTATCTCCAGCTGAGCCCCCTCTGTTTTCCCAAAGATCCAGGTTTCAATTTCATAATGTGAGGTATTCCAAACAATAAATTTATATGAAGGACAATTAACATTTTTTTATTAAATTAAAAGTAGAGTTATATGGTAGGAGACCATTAATTATACAGCTTATATTGCACCCACGATCAGATAATTATCGCAGGAGAAAAGATGATTTAAATTATATGCTACGGGAATTATAAGAAGGACACCCAATTGCATGTCTTACAATAAACTGTGAGAAATCGGAATATGAAGTACGAAATAAAGATCACGAGAATATAACATTAGGTGACAAAAATCTGAAAAGGGTAAATACTTGTAAATATTTAGGGTTTACACTTAACACGCAAGGGAATATCACCGACGAGATAATGGAAAGAATAGACAAGGGCAGAAAAGTACTTAAATTTTGTGGGACAAAACGATAAGAAATAAAACGAAAGAAAGAATATACCCAAGTATCGTTCACAGTTTGATAACTTACGGAGCCGAAACGTGGAATATGATATAAAAGAACAGAAATATACTGATAGCGACAGAGATAGACTTAGTGAGACGTAGAGTCACAAGATTAGAAAGAGTAAGGAAAGAGTTATACGACAAAGAATGAAAATGATCACAAATATAGTAGAGCAAATTGAGTAGATTACAATTAATCTGGTTTGAGCATGCCTAAAGTATCCAACTAAAGCGAGTCGTCTTCTTTATCGATTCTCAAGCCGCCATTGTCGCACTAGCTGGAAACAGTCCCACGGACTGCATCTTGACGCTCCGTACACGTGAAGTTCTCGCTACCCTCATACATGGCAACTGGGTTGTCCACCTTCAATGGATCCCCAGTTCCCAGCCATGTTGGTGTTAACGGAAATGAAGAAGCGGACAAGCTTGGAAAAAATGGAGCCCTAATGCAGCAACCTGACACCCCCACTAGCCTATCATCGGCGAAATATCAGATTGACATGGCCGTAAAAAACTACCTGAAACAAATACATACAGAAGCCGGTAGAGGCAAAAAGTGGGAGTCTCTTCTTACAACACCAATTTCACGAACCCTCAAGAGATCGACTGCGGTCGCGGAGTTCAGACTATGCACTGGCCACGACTACCTCCAAACCCATTTACACCGATTCGGCCTGGTGAATTCCAACATCTGCCCGCTGTGCAATGCAGGAATGATGGATGGACAACACCTGCCTGTCTGTCCTGAACTGGCGAACCTGCAAACGCGAACTT